>JABFEA020000048.1:10648918-10689082 GCA_019775915.2 Cyphomyrus plagiostoma | reverse complement strand
TCAAGACTGTTGGAAAACCATTTCAGGTGACTACCTCTTGAAGCTCATCGAGAGAATGCCAAGAGTGTGCAAAGCAGGAATCAGAGCAAAGGGTGGCTATTTTGAAGAAACTAGAATATAAAACGTTTTCAGTTATTTGAGCTTTTTTTTTGTTAAGTGCATAACTCCACGTGTTCATTCATAATTTTGATGACTTCAATGAGAATCTACCAATGGTCATGAAAATAAAGAAAACACATTGAATAAGAAGGTGTGTCCAAACTTTTGGCCTGTACTGTATGTGTAGCCAACCCCTGTGTCTATAAGCTTCATAGCTCAAAAGTCTTGGCTAGAAATGTCTATAATGTGTTTTTTTTCCAATTTCTCAGCATGTCTGAAAATAGGTTTTTGAAAAGCATATGTTTAAAGTTTATTTTAACAAAAAATAGAATAATAACATTCTAAGCGGTCTCAGATTATTGGTGCTGAGTTTGTGCTGAATAAAAGCAAATGTAACACTTTGGGATAAATGTTTTTTATATAGATGAAATATTTTAAAATATTAAGGCATGTCAGACTACCCCGAAAGTGGCTGAGAGGCCATAGACTCCAGAGGGTTAATTATGGACTCTAGCATGGCAGTTTGCGTTAAGGTTAGATTTTGTACTTTCTCGTGTGTCAAGTCCCCCATGAAGATCAGAATATCATGTGCGATTTTTGTTGGAGGATCAGGCTGTTGATTAAATTCTACAGTTTTCTCAGGTACCTGATGGGTAAAAGCCCAGAACTGTAAAGGTTCTGGTTGGCTGAAATGTCGTCTTGGTTACTTTAGCTCTTCTTAGTTTAGGAGTAGTTCAGGCTGCTGTTTGGTAGAGCGCTCTCCTTTGAGGGTTTTTCTGCTTATGTGATGTGTAATTTTCATGTTCTGATTTTCTCACAGTTATTGGTAGAGGGGGTGAACAGATCAACAAGATTCAGCACGACTCTGGCTGTAAGGTTCAGATCGCCCCAGGTGAGTGCGGCGAATGGACGTGGACCGTGCCGGGCTAAAATGCGGGGTGTCGAGGATTCCTGGTCCTCCAAAGTGTGCGTTTTAATACCAGTGACTAAGCAGACACTGGCAGGGTGCCCTGACCTCAGATGTCGTCCTCCTGGCAGATAGTGGAGGGCTTCCAGAAAGGAGTGTTTCCCTCACTGGCTCTCCAGAATCCATACAGTGAGTATCTGCCTGCCTGCCAGGAACGAGTGTGTGTGTGTGTGTGTGTGTGTGTGTGTGTGTGTGCGTGCGCGCGAGATGGCTGACCACTGCACCTGCTCCTCCCCAGGAAAGCAAAGATGTTCCTGGATGAGATTGTGTCCCGAGGGAGGGGCACGCCCCCGTCCTCATTCCATGAGTCCACCAATGGGCAGAGCGGCTCTGTGCAGGAGATGATGATTCCTGCTGGCAAGGCTGGACTCATCATCGGCAAGGGCGGGGAGACCATCAAGCAGTTGCAGGTATTTGACCATGCCCCCCTCGACTCCTTCCTTTCGGATGCCATAAACTGGCCCAGGATGTGAGTAAACACAGGATGGTATGGGCTATACTCCCAGCCTCTAGACCCAGCAGAAGTGAAAGGTTGCACTGCTAAAGGTTCTGTTCGGTTAATCCTGAGCTAAATCTTTTGTTGAAATGCTTTGCATAAGTTGAACGCTGAAAGATTAGTTTAATTTTCTGTTCATTCATTAACTTGCAGTTGAAAATGTGGTCTAAGTTGCGGTGTCTCCTTTGACTTTTGGCTGGGTGTGAAAACACAGATTCAAAATTAGTTTTAGTCTTAAATG
Organism: Cyphomyrus plagiostoma; assembly: GCA_019775915.2. NCBI lineage: Eukaryota > Metazoa > Chordata > Actinopteri > Osteoglossiformes > Mormyridae > Cyphomyrus > Cyphomyrus plagiostoma. Next base: position 10,687,279 of record JABFEA020000048.1, on the reverse strand, counting down.
AGAAAGAAGTGCAAAGAATGGTGTGTGATGTGTGCGACACATTGATAAATGGCGATTCTTGCCTCTGTCCACTAGGTGTCAGTAAAGGGGATAAAATGCCTGACAGAGGCTGATACTGTAAGGGTGCTTTTCCACCGCCCCAGGTACCGTACTTTTGGCCCTTTGAGAAAGTACCAAAAGTACTGTACTTTAAGGTGTTGGAATTCGACTGCTGTAGAATCTGGTACTGGCGGAATTGTACTGAATTTGTCAGCTTTAGTACATCATAGGGCTGGGATACCAATGTTGCATGATAGTGTTCATGTACATGTCTCTGGTGTCACATCACTAGTATGTATGCATTATACATAACTAGTAAGAGAGATTAGCTTTAGTTTAGCAATTTTCATAATTATTTTAATAGATTATGTAACAAGTTCAAAAATGATTTTAAAATCTACCTCCACTGCTTTTGCATGAACGCTGCATGCGTTCTCCTAGAGGATCGTAGTCATCTTCATCCTTGCTCTTTAAATCACTCCTAGATGGGTTTTAGTAATTTATGAAACTCCTTTTTGCTTTATAAACACACCAATACTTTGTACAAAATCACATAGCTATACTTACAACAAAATCATGACGCTATATGCATGCTGTCGTAGTATATTAAACTAAATGATTTCTTGTCATGCTATCCTGATGTTTTCATTGTATTTGTTCTTCTGACCAGATCGCAATTTATTATTATTTTTTTTTACGTCATTGTTTTTTGAGTTTACCACTGTTTTCAGGGCAGTGTTTTAGTGTTTGAAGAAGCCTATTTGCATAACCAGCCGGTGGCGTACTGAAGTACCAAATGTACTGTACATGCAGCAGTGGAAAAGCTCCCTGTATATGCAGATTGGCCCTGGTAACAAACCAGCCACCTTTTAACATGTACTAAGAATGCTAAACAGTCTGTGAAAGAGAGAGATGATGGAGCCGTGCTTCATTTGCGTTTTCAGGAGCGCGCGGGAGTGAAGATGATCCTGATCCAGGATGGTTCCCAGAACCCAAATATGGACAAACCCTTGCGCATCATCGGGGAGCCGTACAAAGTGCAGGTGCTTCTAACCCTGTCGGCAGCCCAGTCTGTGTACTCAGCGATGTGGCAGCGTGGAGGACGGCTCCTAACACAAACCCTGACCTCTCTGCTGTCTGTGGGAACAGCTGCTGAAGTGATGTCATCTATCTGCTTTTAGCGTTAGTGGGCTGCTGGGGTGTTCTCAGCGCCCCTTCTCCCTTCCACAGCAAGCGCGGGAGCTGGTGCAGGAGATCCTGCGGGAGAGGGACCACCCGGGATTTGGAGACAGGAGCGAGTACGGCTCCCGCTTGGGGGGCGGCGGCGGTGGCATGGATGTGAGTTTCCTTCTCTGGGGTTCCTTCGGGGTCATGGAGCCTCTCCCGTAGCGGGAGGCGTGGTTGCCAAGAGACTCGGGGTGCATCACTGCGTAACACGATGCGCTCATGTCTTTAGCAAAAGACCAAGCCCCCGGGGGTGTCAGTGAGCCGGCGTCTGCTCTCTGGTCATGCAGGTGCCCGTCCCCCGCCACTCTGTTGGTGTCGTCATTGGACGCAACGGCGAGATGATCAAGAAAATCCAGAACGATGCCGGAGTCAGGATACAGTTCAAGCCGGGTGAGGTGAATGGACGTCGGTCTGCTGAAGGCCCTGGCCTGCCCTGCGGAATGCCATCGAGGCCTTCACGTTCGGCTTTAACCCTCGCTGCTGCTGCTGCTGATCGTGTGTCACTGTCCTGCAGATGACGGCGTAGGGCCAGACAAAGTGGCGCACATAATGGGTCCCCCGGATCGCTGTGAGCACGCCGCCCGCATCATCGCAGACCTGCTGCAGAGTATCCGTGCGCGTGAAGAAGGCCAGGGGGTGAGCTGTGCCTGGAGGGTGGGCCTTGTGCCTGGAGGGTGGGCCTTGTGCCTGGAGGGTGGGCCTTGTGCCTGGAGGGTGGGCCTTGTGCCTGGAGGGCGGGCCTTGTGCCTGGTGTCCCACCGTCTTGTGTAAAGGCTCATGCTGGATCACTGATTGGATGTATGTCTATGATCATAGGCCAGACCTTTTTAAACCAGTTGGTTGGGAACTGTGGAATACCATTCCAGATCCTTTATGGAAAAGGCCATTGGATTATAGGGTGTTATATTTTCTTTGCTACTAGGGACATTTTTTAATCATCTAAGTAGTAATGCTTTTTATAGAAATAAATGCTGAGAAATATTAGGTTTATGTAGGTGAGGTTTGTGTTTGCTGCTGTCTCTTAGGGGCCCCCAGGACCCCCGGGCATGCCACCCGGGAACAGGGGACGGGGTCGAGGCCAGGGTGGCTGGGGCCCCCCCACTGGCGAGGTCACCTTCTCCATCCCTAGCCACAAGTGCGGCCTGGTCATCGGCCGCGGGGGCGAGAACGTCAAGGCCATCAACCAGCAGACGGGGGCCTTCGTGGAGATCTCACGCCAGCTGCCCCCCAACGGGGACCCCAACTACAAGCTGTTCGTCATTCGAGGCTCCCCCCAGCAGATCGACCACGCCAAGCAGCTGATTGAGGATAAGATAGAGGTACTGCTGATGGCCGTGGCCTTTACCCTGCTTGGTGGAACCCCGTCTCCTTCAGTATAATATCCTGTGTAAATGTTGTCATGGTTACATGGAACTCTTAGGACTTTCATACCATGTCTCTGTGTTGAGCTGACTGTGACTTTTCTGGTTCCGAGTTTAGGGTCCGCTTTGTCCTTTGGGTCCGGGTCCAGGAGGTCCTGGTCCAGCTGGGCACATGGGGCCTTATAACCCCAATCCGTACAACCCCGGGCCGCCAGGCGCCCCTGGTCTCCAGTAAGTCCGCCACCCTGCTTCATTGGTGCCGCTCTTCATCAGCTCTGATCTGAGTTCACACCTTCCTAGAGGATTCAGGCTGGGCTGGGCGCTCGCCTTTGTCTCCTTGGTTTCATGGGGGGTCTGGGCTCAGGTCTTGGCAGATATGACGGTGCACAGATCCCCTCATCTGATTGTGATAATGCATATATGTCTGTACATAAATGAACATATCGATGTCTACGTTGACAGAGGCTCATGGGGCCCTTTTCCTTGCAGTGGGGGGCCCCCAGCTCCACATCAGTACCCCCCTCAGGGCTGGGGAAACACCTACCAGCAGTGGCAGCCCCCCGGACCTCACGACCCCAGTAGGTGGCGCTTTTTCTGGCCGCTGTGTCGCTGCTTCAATTCGCGTTCTCTTGTGGGTCTCATAGACTCTGCCCCCCCCCTCGCCCTTCCAGGCAAGGCGGCTGCAGCAGACCCCAACACGGCCTGGGCCGCCTACTACGCCCAGTACTACCAGCAGCCCAGTGGGCCTGTGCCCAGCCAGCCCCCCTCCGCGCCCGCGGGGGCGCCGGCGCCCAGCGAGCCGCCCCAGACTGCTCAGACCCCTGGTGGGCAGCCAGACTACACCAAGGCCTGGGAGGAGTACTACAAGAAGATGGGTGAGTGCCTCGCTTTCGGCCCCCCTGTGCCTCCACCCCTCTGTGCACCTGATCTGACCGTGTCCCTGCTTCCGTCAAGCCCAAGCCAGCGGCACGGCAGCAGCCCCGGCCAGCGGAGGCGCCCAGCCTGACTATAGCGCTGCCTGGGCGGAGTACTACAGGCAGCAGGCGGCTTACTACGGACAGCCAGGGGGCGGCACCCCAGGGCAGGCAGCTGCCCCGCAGCCCGGACAGCAGGTAGAGTGAGGCCCAGCCGGCCAGCTCACAGGATCCATGGTGTGTGCAGGCGCGAGGCTTGTGGTCTCTGCAGGAACTCAGTGATGGTCACAGTGGTCAGTCACTGGTCAGCCTCAACCGTGAACCACATCGTTGCTTTAGGGTTAAAATAGAAAGTGTTCCTGGTCACAGAGTTGTGTCAAGCCATGACGCGTCAGAGTGGTATTTCCTTCAGGCTTTAACTACATAAATTGTTCACTCATTCAATAGTCTGGACATGCCATGCCTCCTACAATTGAGTGATGGTGTTGCATCACATGACCTGGTCATGTGACCTAAACCCAGTTCAAATGGGTTTAGAGGAGTTTGACCAGAGAGTGAAGGAAAAGCAGCGAATGAGCACTTAGCATATGTGGCACCTCCTTCAGGACCAATGGAAAAGCATCCCAGGAGGCCGCCTCATGAACCTGGCGTAGAGGAGACAGTAGGGTCAGCTAGTCTCTGGGGCAATTAAACCGGCAACCTTGTGAGTCTCAACCCACAAACATTTTTAAAATTCTTTGGCCAATGTATAATTCATCTGTCCTTTTAATGTTTTGATGTCTTTATTGTAAAATGTTAGAGAGTAAACCTTTCTGTGCGTCAGTGTGTCCAGACTTTTGACTGGTGCCATAGTTATCCTTTCACAAGTGTTTGCACTGTGTGCTGTCTTTGCACTTTGTCTTGTTTTTATATCTGTACACTTTATGCACCTCGCAACTGGGTGCAAATTAATTTGTCCCAGGTATCAGATTACTTTTTTTTTTTTTTATTGGCCTGTAGGGGGCGTTGTGTGAGAGGCTGAGTTGCAAATGTGAGGCTTGTTTGCCGACTAACAGCCTTGTATTGCAGGCGCAGTGAAGAGGCACGGATCCGAATCGGAGGCAGGAGATAACAACCGGCGGCATTCTGCAACCAGCCAGCAATCTGGACACTTCGTTTTTAAGTCTGTTTTTATGTTTTTGAGCGAAGCTGTGTTGCCTCACCTTTCAGCAGGTGTCGGCCCTCGTCTTTTTTTTTTTTTTCTCTCCTTCACCTTTCAAAACACTTTTTAAGCAAAATGTGAAAAGGACAAAAATATTTAAGATTTTCAGGTGAAAAAACAATGTCCACGATGCATTGGCAAGCACCGTGTCCCCCTCTCTCGATGATGCCAGTCAGGACCCTGTGATTTGCCCCCCGGCGGGACGTTCATGAGGCGTAAATGATGTGATTTCTTCTTAGAGACAGTCTGTAAAACTACTTCTGCTAGTCCTGCTACTGCATTTACCGAAACTCCGATCTGATGACCCAGGGGGGTGTGACTCTGCTTTTACGGAATTTTATTTTGATCGGTCCCCTTTTCACGTTGGAACATTCCCAGTATTGGAGAAGGTATTTTTCCATTTTTCATTTGATTTTTTTTTTTTTTTTTTGGTAGTGTGTGTGTGTGTGTGTGTGTGTGTGTGTGTGTGTGGTCAGTCGCAGTGCACAGGGAGAAGAGACTGTTTTGTCTGTCTGCATATGGTGGTATGTATGTTCGCTGTTGTTGCTGCTTTAATTACTGTTTTTTTTTTTCCCAGGGACAAGCTTCCTTCCCTCCCCCTGTCTTACTGTTCCTGCTCAGAGATGTCACCTTATCTATTGTATGTTTGGTTTTTACTTTTTACTGCTTGTTTTTAAAAACTTCACAATAAAAAGATGATATCTAGACGTCCCACTCTCCATGCCTTCTTGCCCCTGCTGCGTCGCTTGGCGGAGCTCCTGTACTGAACTCAGTGCACAAGGTGGGGAGGGTGACGGACAAGGACCAGATGTGCCAAGCAAGGGCCTCTCAGGTTGGGAAACACAGTGAACTATGGCAGCTTAGGGACTGAACCACCCCATGCTACAAAAAAAACTTTTGAAGTTGAATAGATTGAATAGATGTCGGCCCTCGTCTTTTTTTTTTTTTTTTCCCTCCTTCACCTTCCAAAACACTTCTTAAGCAAAATGTGTAAAGGACAAAAATATTTGATTTTCAGGTGAAAAAAAAACTCCATGTCAGTCAGGACCCTGAGCTTGCATATGATTTACCCCCCCCCCATTAAACGAATTACTGTCTTACTGTTTTGTAAACGAATTAACTTACTGTCAACCCAGCCACAAGTCTTGTCACATTTCATATTCAACACTTGCCAGAATACATGTTTACTTCCTGTGTGATTTCCGGGCTTAGGGCAGAGGCACAGCTTGAGCCGTTCAGCATGGTAAATGTCTCTATGCTGATTGTCTTGTGTATCCTGGCATTCTGCTGGACCTGCATGGCCCTGAGCTGTGGTCTGGGGGGTTGGTGGCAGAAATATTTCTTACTTGTTCCTCTTTCTTTTAAAAATATGAACTTTAAAAAAACAACTTTAGGAGTCACTTCAGGTAAAAAAAAAAAAAACAAAACCTTTGGGTTTTCACTTCAGGTTAGACTTCCTTTGTTCATATGGTGTCACTGTTTTAGGAATGTAATTTAAGCACTTGCATACAACTGAGTACACATCTAAAACAGCAAGCTTTTTAAATGTACTTCACTTCAGACAGAAGCATGGGCTGTGACCAAAACAGTTTTATCCTACTTGATGTTTGAAGAGGGAGTACCAAGATTCCAGGGGATGCTCTATTCAGTCAGTGTGGTTTTATGGTTTTATTAAAAGAGGGTGCAAAAACTCAATTGCTTAAGTTCTTAATTTGTATTCTGTTCCTGTAGGTTTCTAGCAGTTGGTGCATGTTATGCAGCAAGAAGCAAAAAGTGTTTTTGTATTGTAGTGCAAACTACTCTCATATACGTTGCTACCCACACAGTCATGCATGCAGAGATTATATTCTATATACACACTGCACATTGTCTGCCATACTACAGAACACTGAACTAGTTTGTGAGACATTAAGCTCACAGTCTTCATAAGGGTCCATAACTGAAATGATACTCTGGTCTGAAAGAAGGCGTTTATGCAGCTTGACCGACAAAATGCCACTTTGTGAAGAAGGCTGTGGTTGCTCAAGAGTCTCAGGCCCTGCATGTGGTGGAGGGAGTGGTCCTGCAAAAAGATAATAAAAAGGAGCCATGTCTTTCAGCTGCTGGCAGCTAGAGACCCAAGTAGGTGTGTGGGTGGAGCTTATTCTACAAGGTGTGCCCCTATTGGAGCAAACCGGCTAACAATCACCATGAATGATCTGTGGCCTGCGACGCGACCTTAAATTACTGAAGTGCCTCAGCACTGCTGACAATTACCCAGAGGAAAGAAAATGAACTTCCGTACCATTCTGGCAGTACGCATCATTAAAAATGCTTTATTTATGCCATTTCAAATGAAAAACATATGCGCTGCATTCGGGTATTTCCAAAGGCACAACCATTCTGCTTCAAAGTCATAAAATGTTTGCACATTTGTTTTTTTTCTTATTACGAAGTATACAATTATGAAAAGATGTACAAAATGCCATATTCCACTAATCTGTTTTTCTTTTTTTTTTTTACAAATAAAAATGGTAGTATTGGAATCTTAAGATCAACATGGTATGTTTAAGGATCTATGATTTCCAGGCTTTAGTGTGAAGTGATATTTGAAAAGGTGCCAATCTGTGGAGCACTGGGAGTACCTAAGTGTTTGTCTGAAATGAAGTGATAGTCACTGGCACAGTGCCGACCCGTGGACCTCAGACTTACTGCGCCCTGCTCAGAGTCACTGGCGTAGCTCCGGCCCCCGGACCTCAGACTTACTGCGCCCTGCTCAGAGTCTGCCTCATAAAGCAAGAAGGAAATGAATTCCCCCTCAGGGCAGCTTACAGTTGGTCTTGTCCATGAGAAATTCTTAGTTTTAGATTGTGAAAGGAACACTGAAACACACTGGGGGGGGGGGGCACTGCTGAATGTCTGGCAATTCCTGATTTCATGAAATCAGAGCAGTGCAGTCAACTTCTCCTCCCAGTCTGATGGCAGATGCTTAAAGCAGCAAATGAAACCATGTCACTAAAACAGCAGACAGTGAACGTCTGCACCAGGAGAGGTTACTGCTACAGTAATCAAACCAGGAACACGCTGGCAGAATTCAGAGAGGACATGAAGGGAAAACTAGTTTAAGCTGAATATTCTGTGTAACAACTCTAAGTTGATGTTATAATTAAACGTTTTCTATTGTACTGGGTCAGCAATTCACAGATGACTGACGCGGTTTTAAATCGTTACATGATGGATCTCCTCTTCCATAACCGAGTGATGACTTCATCACAGAAACCACTATAACAAAACCAAAGGCACACAGGAACACCTACAGGCCCAATACCACAAATACCATGATCCTTAAGTGCAGACACAGCAAACCATACTACACCAATGCAACACCACCCACCCAACAGCACAGCGCAAGCACCTCCGGGAGGGTGGGGGGACACAGCGCCAGGGGTGGGCTAGGACCCTAGGACCGGTGAATGACAGGTACTGTGGGCTCCAGCCAGCTACCCATCAGGTTTGGTGGGAGTGCAGGACAGCTGCAATGCAGCCCATTTAGTGAATGTGTCTGCCCACGAAATTAATGCTCTACCCGGTTCTGTTCGGTTTGGCCCAGTAAGGCCTGGTAAGGCTGGACCACACGCGAAAGCAGCCATGCTCTGGCACACACTCAGTTGTCTGTGGTGCTGAACAGTGCCTCCTGAAGATCTGTCCTGGCCAGCTTAGCGGGGGGCTCCATTGTCTCCACGTCCAAGCCCACAGGGTCCACGGCAGCAAGTGACAGCTCCTGGCCCTCCTCCTCGCTCTCCTCCTCTTCCTCCTCTTCCTCTTCTAAGAAAGGTAAAAGGATCAGCGAGCTCCGCGGCACAGGTCTGAGCCATGTGTGGGCAGGTTGCAGTCCCTCACCTTTGTCAGGATCCAGCGTGTTCAGGCTCCTGCCCAGACTGGCGAACTGAGGAATAAAGGAGCATGTGAGTGTCAGAGTCAGCCCGCCCCCGCCCCCGCGCCCGCGCCGGATACTCTAAGGCGGCGTGCGGAGTACCTCCCCCATGACGGCGATGGGTGTCTCTCCCTTGGCCTGAGCCACACGCTGCTCTATCAGGTAGTACATGTACTCATCGTACAGCAGCCGGATCAGGTGGAAGGAGCCGAAGCTGGCGGCGCTGCGCAGGGTCAGGTCGCGGATCACCATGGAGCTGCGGGGACCGGTTAGCATTAGCGGGCCGCTAACACACACTTACCAGGCTCAGGAGTGCTTCATCAGCCTCACCTGTAGAAGGACCACTTTAGGAGGAAGAGCTTAGCGGCTTTGGCAAAGGCGGCGGTAGCCTGGTAGGGCTTTAGGACCTGGGAGACCACCCCGTCCAGCCAGGCGGCCCACTGCTCCAGCGAGTTCTGTTGCTGCAGTGTGACTTTGAAGTCTTGCTCCAGCCGCTGGACCACCCGGTCCTCGCAGCGGCACACCCATGAGGCCTGCTCCTGGAGGCGGGGCGGAGACACGGGCTGGGCGTGGCCTCGCGGAGGCACATGTGACCCGTCAGTGACACAGTCACGCGCCGGCCACAAGGGCCACTGGGACGCACCTGCACGTTGGTGAAATCCACGCGGTTGAGGTCGCTGAGCATCTGGTTGATCTGCGTGGTGTTCTGGAGGACCGCGCGGGCTGCCTGTGCCAGGTGATTGAGGGACGTGTACCTGCGCAGTGTCTGTGCAAACGCGCTGGCCGCCGTCACCTGGCAGGGAGGAAGGGGGCAGACGAGCACTCTGAGGATGCCAGCTCTGACTGGAGGCGGTGTGGCTGTGACAGAGAAACCGCGGCGAGGCCACTGCTACCTTGATGCGGACCATCTCCTCGGGAATGCTGATCATGGCATTGGTCAGCCAGCTCTCCAGGCTCTTGGCAAAATTGCGAATGGCTTGTGTTAAGGCGCCTGTGAGGGGGAGGGACGTCCTCTAGTTATCGCAACATAGCCCAAGCCAAGCACTTTGGCAGCTAGATCATTTGCTAGGGTTCGACATGCATCAGATTAGCACGTTAGCATTCATTAGCATCACTGCTAGTGTTAGGTGTAGCGGCAGGTGGGGGGGGGCTCTCACTGGGGATGGGCCGCAGCACATCAGGGATGAGCACTTCCACCAGGCCTTGATAGAGGGCGTTGTCACACTGCCGGCTCCAGCGCAGTACCGGCTCGTACTTGCACAGCAGCACCAGGCATGACTTGGGCAGTCGCTTCTCAGACTCGTCGTGGCTGCGGAGGCAACAATTCAGGAGGTGAGCTACCACTAGGAGGCGCCATGGCTCTACGCTGAGGAGGGGGTAGCCTTACACTGACAGCGAGCCTGTGCTGGCCGCCTGCGCCTCGCTGAACCTCCAGAAGGTCTTCCACAGGGTCTCCACCAGAGTGAACTGCAGGTTGATGATCACATCCAGAATGGCCTGGCATATGGGGCAGACAGAGCACAGCAATAAAGACACAGGGAGGGCAAATTGGGACAGCGGTGTGACTGAGAGAACACGCACCTCACAATGCTCCCGGTACAGCAGCTGGAAGCTCTTGATGTGCTCCAACTCTATGCCCTCTGGCAGAGGTCTGCCCTGCAAGTCAATCTCAGGGAACTCGGACAGGGTACGGGAGGCGTCTGGGTATGTGGGGGAGGAGGAGCGTATCAGGAGCATAGCAGGAGCATAGCAGGAGCTTTAGCAGGAGCACAGCAGAAGTGTATTAGGAGCATATCAGTTGTGAAGCGAGAGCATGGCAGGAGCGTAGCAGGAGTGAAGCGAAAGCATGGCAGGAGCGTAGCAGGAGTGAAGCGAGAGCATGGCAGGAGCATAGCAGGAGGCCTTCAATCATGCAGTCAAAAGACTCTTTGGGTCAAACTCAATGAGCAGAGTGTGAGTGCAGTTTCCTCCTCCTAAGAGTAGCAAGATGCGTAAGCGGGCTCACCCAGGAACTGCTGGTACTGCTGCACTTGGGAGCTGATGTCAGACAGCCCCGCCGGCTGCTGCTGGCCTGCCCCTAGGCCCATCCCATTCGTCATGCCTTCCACCTTCTGGACCGGCTTTATCCTGAGGAGCGACAGTGTCAGAGGCATGTAGGGGGGCGCGGGGGCGGAGTGAGGTACGCGCAGCTACCTCTGCTTCTGCGAGAAGGGCTGCTGCCTCATGGCCAGGTGCTGTTGGTCCTCCATCAGCCGCTGCAGGGAGGAGCTGGCCTTGATCCGCAGCCCGTAGTAGTGGTACTTTGAATTGCCCCTGAATCGGAAACAGCCAAAATGAGGTTAATAACTGAGCCACGATCCACGGAGCACAATCTCCAACTGATGGAGAAACGTGGCCGGAACCCCCCGGGAACCTGGGGAAGCTCGACCAAATCGGCGCTCATCCCGCGTGATCGTTGACTCCTGACGGAGATCAGCAGAGTAAGCGATGGGCTACGCGGTGACTGACAGCGCAGGAAGAGCCAACCCCCTTGCTCTGGGCAGCCTGCACTTCCTATCAGCAGCTATTGCGGCGCCGTGCCCATCTCTTGCATCAGCTGCCGCTCAGCGTGTTACATCAGCCGGGCCCTCTTGGGAGCTGCCAGCGACTTTGGACCAAGGAGTAACTGCGCACGTTGTCCTGAAGACAAACGCGGATCCATTAGTCCTCCAACAGCGTGTCCAGGATGGCTGGGAGCCAGGAGCTTATCCCAGGCGGCATGGGGTACAACGCTGGGGACACTGGGATACTATAAAAGCGAGGTCTCACCCTCCACTGGAGGACATGCTTCTGAGACTTTGACGCCGCCTTAAAAATGGGAAGGACTGTTTCCACCTAATTTACAGGGCCTCCTTCCTGGAAGCCCCCACGATGAGAGCAGGGCAGCGCCGTACGTCGCGTGCCATGTGTCGCATGGTAGTTACCGTGTGCCTAGCCGCCGCGTGCGCAGCCCCATGAAGACGGAGCGGATGAGTTTCCCAAAGGAGGCGGCGTTCACCGGCTCCAGCTTCTGCTCCTGGCAGTGCAGCAGGTAGTGGCAATAGAGGGTGGAGCGCGGCAGGCTCACGCCTTCAGCCGTCTCGTAATTCTCCAGGAGCCACTGTACCTGCGGTGTGGTTCGGGGGGTGGGGGTGAACATCAGCAGAGACGTCATGCAAGCCGGCCGCTGCCAGGCGTCTGTGAGGCGTGCCGGGGTACACAGGGCAGGTATGCAACCCAAGCCACCTTGAGAGGGCGTGCATCGCTGACACATCACCCTCAAATGGCATCAGCATCACCCAGCTACCAACTCCTTCCAAGCACTGCTGTTATTTTTACATGTGCACAGAAATTGCAGGCTCAGATCTCACATGCATTTTTAAAACTAAACTTTAAGAGTTTCATGATAACCCAGAAACATGCTGGATCACAATACACTGTCAACACTGGCTTCGGTCATTATGTGGTTCCCCATCATGCACTGGGCTTAGAACAGCCCCATTACTTTAAATGGGTCTGCCTTTCCAGACAACACATTAAATAGCGGCGCCCCCTACAGGGCTGGATAGATGAGGCTCCTGCGTACCTTTTTGTCTGCCGACGGCACGCTATTGGCCTCTCCCTCTGTCAGTATACTCACGGTGGCCGGCGATGCCCGCGCGTTGTGTGAGTAGTTCTGGTTACTGCTGCTGCTGCTGCTGTTGTTGCTGTTGCTGCTGCTTCCGCTTCCCAGCACATACCCACTCTGGATGACATAGCTGCCCCCCGTGACGTTACCCTCACCCCCAGTACCACTTCCGCCAGAGGCTCCGCCTGCCGCTACCGCTGGTGCCCCTCCTCCTGTGCCCGAGGGGGCAGTGGCCACAATCTGCCCAGGCCCAGTGACGAACATGGACACCGTGCTGGTACCGGCTGACACCGGTGCTGTCTGCGAGGTCACAGGGGTTGTGACCTGTGACCCTGAGGCTGGTGGGGCCTCGTAGTAAGGCGTAGTGACGGCTTGGCTGTACAGCGGGCTTTCGGAGTAGGGGTAGCTGCCAGAGCGTCTGCGGAAGGAGAACGAGGGAATGAAACACAGGAGTGGAAAGAAAGGAGCCGAGAGAGAGGTGACATCAGAAGTTTGTATACTGACAGTTAATATGTCCACCCACTCATGATGTCACGAGTCTAGTGTTAGGTGTAGCGGCAGGTGCCCACGAGTCAGTGTGAGCCTGCAGTGTCTGACCCATTACTCACATAGTGCTGGTGGAGTAGCTGGTATCTCCTTCTTCCACGTACTGCACCTGACTGGTGTACACATGCTGCACTGGGACTTGCTGAAGTTGCTGCTTGTACCAAACAGAGGCAGAGACAACGACACAGATACATCTGGAATGTAGGTAAAAGCTTTCAGCAAATCACAGAGCAGCACTTTAGATAAGTATAGTGACACCTCAATGGACACACACACAAGCGCGCGTACGCGCACACACACACACACACACACACACACACAAGCGCGCGTACGCGCGCACACACACACACACACACACACACAGGTGCACACACACACACACAGGTGCGCAAACACACACACACACACACACACACAGGTGCGCAAACACACACACACACACAGGTGCGCACACACACACACACACACACACACACACAGCCATGCACACACACACGTGAATGTCAGTGTTAGCGTGTGAACCACAGTCCCTCACCTCCTGTGTCAGATGCACCGGCTGTAGATTAGTGACAGTCAGCTGGGGGGTCTGTCCAGTCTTGCCTGTCTGTGATCCCACCTGCTGCACGACTGACCTCTTGGAGGGGGGTGGGGGAGAGAGGGGGATCACTTCATAATTTACAGTTAATTTATTCACTCATGGACTGCAGCATGCACCTCTGCACACTGAAATCTACATGTAACATGGGGGGGGGTCTCAACCTGGGGTCCCCAGAGCAGGTGCGGGGAGGGCACAGGCATCATGGACTGACTGAACACCAGTATAGTCATCTAGTTCAAACAAAAACATCCAAGGAGAGAACCCCCCCCCCCATTTGTAAGAACATTGTAAAACAAGAGGCTAATAACTGCAGTGTACAGTGAAAGTGAGGAGGGACAGACAGTGCAGGGGGGGCGCGAGTCCCAGGCCAGCTGTGCGGCATCTTTACCTGCACCTGCTGCACCACCTGTGTGGGGACCCCCGTCTGCACCGGCGCTGCGGGGGGGCTGTTATCTGAGACGGAGTCGCTGGAGTGCAGAGCGCCTTCTGCGGGGGGGGTGAATGTGTCAGGAGTCACATCAGCGGTTATATGAAGATGCAGCTTTTTCATGGAAATCTTCCCCAGCAGTTCGCTTCACAGTCGTTATTGCTGTGGTGACAATGGCTTTGTCGGGGGTGTGCTGTGGTTTCGTAGCCTGATTCACATCTTCCACTAAAGCAGCACATCACTTTGACAAGCGTACATCCAAAGTCAGGAAGTTACACTCATCTTTTCAGTTTCTATGAGCAACAAGGTCATACAAATACTTTTAACATAAGTGAACCGACTGAATTTTGCTGTGAAGGTTTCAGTGAAAAACTGACTGATTTTATGTTCTGGTGGCCTTGGTTTGGGTAGGTTCAGAGAGTAATGGAAGATAAATTCATATTTCTGAGTTGGGACGCACAAATGATTAATCTTGCTTTAAATTTAAAACTTAAAATTGTCTTAATCTTTTTCATTCTATATGAATTGCCTTTCATGGTCAAAAAAAGATGGATTAATATTTTATTTCATCACTCATAAATGCTCCTCAACTTGTATTGTTAAGTTCTAAATATCTGAGCACTGAATTCTTTCATTCTGAAAACAAGACCAAATCACACAAAACAATGCAAACGACCGTTTTTGCATAATAAGCAGCAGACAGATTGGCGTAGAGATGAGCGGTATATTTAATCAGAACAAGCAAACGCACTTATTAAATGAATTTGTATAATATATGGCAGCTGCAGTAAGATGACTGGCATCCCGCCAGTAAACGTGCAGCCTATTTCCTGTTTGGTTGTGCCTGATTTGAGGAACAGAAAGGGAGGGGTGGTAATCACACCAAAGTGGAGATTTTACACGACCTGCAGCCTGGCCAAAGCCACGCGCCGTACGCACGTGTCATGGCTTGCGTGCATTTCCAGCGCCCATACCTGTGACGGTCACCACGATGTACTGGGCTGCGGCCTGACCGCTGCTGGACTGTGCAGGGGAGCTCTGGATCTCAGCAGTGACGTACTGCGTCGGAGTGGTGGGAGCGGGAGTGGGGGCGGCCGCCACACTCTTCGGCAGCGTGGGGGCTGCTGCAGGGGTGGGCGGCGTGCTCTGTCCGGCCGGCGGAGTGGTGGTCGGGGCGGCGGCGCCGGTCTGCAGGTCGGTCAGAAACTGAGGCGGACCCGGGAGTGTTACGGGGGGAGCAGTCGAGGGCTGCCCGGGAGCTGCGCCCACAGCGCCACCCTGTGGTTGCGAGGCCTGCTGCAGCTCCCCCGCGTAGCCTGGAGTCGCCATCACGGTCACTGGGCAATAAAGAAAGCGTCAGAACACATACACGCGTTCAGAAGGAAACGTAAAAAGTAATGTCTTTCACTATGAGGTCCGTTGCAAATAGGTTCCAGACAAACCAGCTGCTGTGGGTATTAGTAAAAGCCTTTTTATGACAGAGGCGACGGCCCGAATCCATTGCATTACTGCGCTTTCAGTGGACTTCATTTTACAGGTTGGTGCAGAGGTGAGAGATGGATGGATGGATGCATGCCCTAGAAGCAGGGGCGTGATAGGTCTG
Source organism: Cyphomyrus plagiostoma (assembly GCA_019775915.2). Taxonomy (NCBI): domain Eukaryota; kingdom Metazoa; phylum Chordata; class Actinopteri; order Osteoglossiformes; family Mormyridae; genus Cyphomyrus; species Cyphomyrus plagiostoma. The sequence continues at coordinate 10,671,804 of JABFEA020000048.1, read as the reverse complement.
CACACAGAAGGAAGCGAACTTCTGGTGTCCTGGTACTTGAAAGATGATTGCAGGCTTCTGAGATGAGATCGCTGCGGGCAGCGGCGTGTTCCTACTGTCAGCAGAGGTCTTTCTTTCACCCCATCATGCATGTTACCAGTCTTTTTTTGCATGTAAAAAGACGCGTCTTGTATTGTACACATCCCAAACCCCATTTTTCTGTAATATTTAGATGCTTGATCTTTTGGACATTTTAAAGTGTTATGATGGGGGAAAAATCGCCAAAAGGCACTCGGTAAGAACTCGAAATGGACTTTAAACTAAATGTACCCAGTAATAAAGTCGAAAGAACATTACTTAACCTATTACAGTGTAATGGATTCAATAGCTGCAGTTAATAAGTGAAACATTTTCCTTCGTTTTTAATAGGCAACCAGCAAGTCCACGGGTAAATATTCACCAAACTTTCCGCGCTCTCCACGCCATCTCTGAGGCGTAGTTCACTTCTTTTCCCGGAGGTGCCGGCGCTATAGCGGCCGCCGCCGCTCCGGCAGAAAGCCCCGGCTGGGCCACCGGGGTCAGACACGCCCCTCCTGTCCCCTGCCGCGGAAACGCGCCTCGCACTGCCCTGTCAGTCAGTCTGATGAAGCCCCTGTAAGCCATTCCGCCATTAACCAGTGCTGGTCTCTCGCACGCACTACTTTATTTTCAGCTCATTTCAAAATGTTTAAGAGTCAACAATCACTTGTCCAAGACGGATCCGGACAGCAGCGTAACCAAGTACACAAGGCTGTGTCACACACCATCGCCGCGGAAAGCGGAGCTCGGAGGCAGCCTGCGAGGATCCCCTCTGGGCTGCACGATGTGCTTGGCATGCTGCAGCTCTCCGAAACGCGGCGGCGACTCTCTTTTATTTGTGAAAGCCGACCATCACAACTAAAAGTACTGTGCATTCGTGTATCCAGCACCCGCCATTTTGTGCCACAATAACACCAATCGCCAGCATACTCAGACTTTGGCTTTACTAAGCGTGCCGTCCCTTGACCCCTGAGCCCCGCAGAGGACCTCTCCGCTCGGTCAGCCTGGTCGCTAGCTGAGCAGTTCGTCTTTTGGCTAACATGACATGAGAACACAAAACGAAAAAAAAAAACCAACAGCCTTTGCTATTTGTTTCATTAGAAACCTTAGACATCTAACAAGTAAAATAAGTTATTTCACCTCTAAATTCCTGTGAATTTTCACCCGGTATTTTGTATTTTATTATTTTTTTAAGAATCGTGTTGTTGTTGATTCTCGTTGCTTGGTTCTTGTCGCCAGGACTACCGTGGCTATGGCGCTTCGTCCTCACCGGGGCAACTGTTGCTACCCACCCGCTCTTTGCACCGCCTTTCCTTTCCCTCCGATTGGCTCGGCCGGAACCACACGTCGTAACTTGACTATCATCGATAGGTCCGCTAGAGGTGTCAATTAAGAATCGTTCGTCTCATTTGTAATAGCTGTCTGCCAGTCAGCAGTAGCTACTGCGCAACTAGAACACGCCTTTTCTCCCAATAGCAATTGGGTAATATTGCTGTCAGTTACACATTCTTGCAGTCAATTTGTTACGAATATTAGGCATATTTTAATACGAAGAACAAATACTAAGCTACTAGGCAAACGTCGAAGACCACTGTGTACTTGTTAAGCCTTGTATTTCCTAAAAGAATACATTTAGGTAACTGTAATGATGGTTCAGAAATGTGCAGGCAGTCTTTATCCTCACCTGTGTTCCATGCCTAAGGTGGTTTTCAGTACTGTACTGTTTCATGTCATCCAGCAGTAGAGGTATAGAAAACAATGAATGAGAGAAATGAGATTTGTATCACTGTCTTAACAGAAACAACTATCCAAAGGTCCCAGTGCATTGTTTTCCCTTTTTCAATTGATATTTGATCACAATTCAGTGTTGGTAGGTATTGGACATCATCGGTTAAATGGAAAACTACTCTGGTTCGAACATAACTCAATGTAAAATTTCTGATGTACACAGCAATTTAAACTGGTTAAATTACATTAACTCAATAAAGTCTGTGATCGCTTACAAAGGCTGTGATTGTGTGTACGTTCAGAAATGAGAAAATGATGAAAACGATGATACAGCATTGTTGTGAGTAGATGTTGTGCATTTAACCTCCCCCCAGTTCCCTCGCATACAATGTGAAATCAGTCCCCTGTCAAAATGTCAAGCTATTGCAGTGGCATCAAGATATTAATTACAATTTCATTGTCATTTTGGAAATGAGAGACCTTTAACACCAGGAGTGAGAAGATAGGGTCATGGTGACGTTTCCTCCTAATACAATATGCGCTCCTGTAATCTGTCAGTGGAAATGTCACCTACACTCGCCTGCATTGTGACAACTGCCCCGGATCCAATCTACACATCATAGCCTATTTCACAGAGAGGTGAGGCTGCAGGAGAAAGACAGAGACTCAGTGAGTCTTCATAGTGCACCTGAGGTGAGAATGATTTCACATCTTCTTTACTCTGGAAGAGGAACATTTGGCGATAGGGGAACTTTTATACCTGTAGATGGAACTGTGAGATAATTATGAAAATATACTATTAATGCAAAGAGGTAGCATTACCTGTCTACTCACATTCCACCCACACTGCAGAATTATATTTAATTACATTTCATTTACTTAGTATACTCATTTTCCAAATTGGCATATCACTGAGAAGGCAGACAGTACCTGGACCCACCTCCTTCCCCGGCTGGCCTGATGGGTATGTAGGTCAGCAAAGAATATCATGGCCTGTAACACCCCCTCCCCACAAGCTAGCTGATGAAATGTAAAACATACTGTGTGTAATGTAGCATGGTGGTGCAGTGTTGTCTCACACATCTGGGACCTGGGTTTGAGTCTCAGCTTGGGTCACATGTGTGGAGTTTGCCTGTTGCATGTTTGTCCTCCAGGTACTCCGGTTTCCCCCCCACAGTCCAAAGACATGCTGAGACTAATTGGAGTAACTAAATTGCCCATGTGTGAGTGAATGGTGTGTGAGTGTGCCCTGTGATGGGCTGGCCCCCTGTCCTGGGTGTTTCCCTGCCTTGTGCCTGTAGCTTCTGGGATAGGCTCCAGACCCCCTGTGACCGACAAAGGATAAGTGGTTTGGAAAATGAATACTGTGTGTATTCTAGTGGAACCCCCCCTCCCCAGCCAGTGAAACAGACTTTGTCCCATGCTGGTTGGCAACTGTGGGGAAATTCCAGGCCCAATATTTAAATCCCAGTTTAGCCTTGTTTGGAGCAACTGGGGGTTAAGGGCCTTGTTCAGGTGCCCATTGGCAAAGTCACTCTGCCACCTCTGGGATCTGAACCAGCGATCTTCTGAGCTTGGCTTGACTTGCTGAGTCACCCACTGCCCCATATTTATTTATTTTATTTTATTTTAAGTAGGTGGGGAAATTCTCTTTACACTTCCCCCACCTCCCACTTTGTAGATGAGAGCAAGCTGGCTGTGATGGACAGCCACCTTCAGGATCCATAGATGTGCTGTGGTTAGGTTCAAACTGATGCTCTCCTAATAACAAGTGCAGAGGCTTAGCCCGCTGAACCACACACTGCCCCTGGTCTGGGCACGCCACCTGATCGTGTATCTTTTGCTTGTGGCTGAAAACATGCAAAACTATGCACCATGAACGGAGCGGATTTAAAAGCTGCAGAGTCCCACTCACTTAATCATCCGGCCGCACTGGTGGCATTCAGTATGACAGCCTACAAGTGATTTTCACACTGAGTTCTCAGTTGTGGAATTACACCAAGAGGGAGTATAATTTTTGGTCAAAGAAATGTTTATATATTACATGGAAGTGATGTGCTTAATCTGACCTTTTTGATATCTCTGGCCATAGTATTGGGAAGTAATGGAAACAGAAAAAATGTTGTTTCGGGATACAAATGTCTCTGCTGATCAGATTACAGCAAACTGTGACATCACTCCACATGCGGGCAGTGGCAACTAATTACGGCACCCTCTGCCCTAACGTGGTTGCTGTAAAGGTCCCCGTGCCTTTGTCTGAGTAAAGGTCCCCGTGCCGGTGTGGCGATGAGTGTGTGTGGGTGACGCGCTGGCCCCCTGGAGCTCGGGGTACCTCATAAATGTGGCCCCGGGCATCTGGGAGCCACAGCGCTCACCGACGTTGGAGGGCAGAGAGGAGCAAACTTGCACAGCGATCTCCTGCCGCTTGGTATCCCTCCTCTCCTGCCGTGATGTGGAAATCCGCGGTGCTCGCTGCCTGCCTCCTGGTGTCCCTGGTGCTACCGGCAGAGGGGAACCCAACGTTCGGCGTCAAGCTGTGCGGCCGCGAGTTCATCCGCGCCGTCATCTTCACCTGCGGCGGCTCGCGCTGGAGACGAGCCAGCGGTGCAGGTGAGACAGAATGCGCCGCTGCGGTTCGATCGTTAAGTCTTATTCATCGCATTTCAATTTAATGTGATAGATGCATTCCATTTATTTATCAGATTATGTATTTTTAAACATTTAACTGTACCCATTCATAGAGTTTGCTATTGAGGGGCTGTGCCTGGTTGAAAGTTTGTTGGTTTAAATCCCATTCTTGGTGAATTTGCTGTATTTCTGTCGGACCCTTGAGCAAGGTCCTTAACCTCCTGAGGAATGCTGCATGGCCAACTGTGTGCTTATACCCCAAGCTTTGCTCTCTTTGCTCTACGTGCATCGATGTCCAAAGGAGGACAGGATCAGAAAAGCAATATTCAGATAGCAAATAATAATAATGCTTTTATCGGTCCCCTTGGGGAAATTCTCGGGCAACTGCCTGTAGCGGCTCCCATGGAGTCCACAGACATGTGACTATTCTGCTGAGATTGGGGCTCAAACCATCAACCTTCTGATCACATGCACACAAGCTTAGCCCACTGACCCACACGCTAACATAACATCTTTTTCAATAGCACTGTCTGCCTTGAGTTGCTCATTATTGTCCTCTCTTGAGATGGGTTGGCTTGGGTTGTTCTTTGCTCCAGACTCCTTCGTGATGCTAAATAGGACAAATGATTGCAGAATACGGATGGATGGATGGGCGCCCCCCTTCATCCAGGTCACTTTCCGTCATAATGTGTGATGTTTCTGACTCCCCGGCCTTGTTCCAGGAGACCTCACCCAAGACGTATTCTCCGCTCACCATGATGAGGCCCCTGACAGTTGGGTCCCAGACACCATCTTTGGCCTCCCATACCAGCCAGTTGCTGAGGCTGAGCTCCCCGGCTGGGGGAGGGAGGAGACCGAAAGAGTGCCTTTCAGCCGGCCTCCCCGCTCGGGCATCTCGGGGGAGGTGCTGGAGACGCTGCACACATCCAGGAAGGGCCGCGAGGTGGTGGCAGGGCTTTCCAACGCCTGCTGTAAGTGGGGCTGCAACAAGAGCGAGATCAGCTCCCTGTGCTGAGGCCCCGCCCCCCACCGCTGCTCCTTCATGGGGCCACGCCCACTCTCTTTTTCACAAGAGGAGTGAAATCAGCAGCTTGTGTATATAGGCAGCCTGCATCCCGTTATCCTGCCCCTCTCTTGGGCTCCTCCACAGTGAAGCGAGCTGCTTCTCTCTCTCCTTCACTACTGCCCCCGAAGCACCTGTTCCCGTTCATGTCATTTTGGGATTTTCACAACCACGAGGCCATTGAAAGAATGCCGGGTGGGAGGCGGAGGGGGCTGCGTTACAAATTTTAATAAATATCGTCATGCGTTCATTTGTGAACTGTCTTGGCTTCCTGTCGTCTGTTCAGTGAGTTAGCTGACACTAAGCAGGTCAGGGCCCATATGCACTGTTAGTCCTCTCCTAAGAATGAACCATTTAAACAGCCTACAAACCGAACACCCTGAGCAAGTGAATCACAATTAACAAAGCAAAACAATTTACAATTAATAATAATAATCAAATAAAGAAATTGTTGGTCATGCATAGTTTATCTATCTGGGCTCGGGGTTGTGTGTGTGGGGGGACTATACCTAAGGGTAGGAGGCCAGTCCACAGAGGACATACAGGCACACACACACACACACGCACGCACGCACACACACACACACGCACAAAAAGAAGTTTGTAATTATATTTATTAATTTCTATGGGGAAAACTCTAATACCAACATGACACCCTTAACCCCTACCCAGCTCCATCCCTAGCCATAACTGATCAAACTAAATACACGACTTTTGGCAGTATTATTTTTGCGATTGCATTCACAATCAAATTGAATTTTGCTCCATAAGGACAAAATAACTTGAGCAAGGCCCTTAACCCCCAGCTCCCTGGGCGCCCCAACAGGTGGCTGCCCTTCGCGGACAACTTGATCTACAAAGACCAAGTTGAGGGAGGCATAAAAAGAATTTCCCCACGGGGACAATAAAGGATTGATTATATTATAAATAACAGTTATTTTACTCTGAGGAACACTGATGCCCACAATGTAAATAATCAGAAAGTTACTTGTAGGGCTGTCAGTTTGGATCCTGTCTGCACAGGGGACATGTGTGTTCTGTTTATCTCCCTGGGTTGCGTGGGTTTCCTTTGGCCTCATGCAGAGGAAATGCGGAAGTTAAGCTTGTGTCAGTGTGTATCTGCTGTGTCGGTATCCACGTGCAAGTGCCCTGCCGTGAACTGGCCTGTTATGTGCCCTTTGCACCCTGTGCTGATTCTGTACTGAATATGCAGTTGGAGGATGGCTGGAATGCCCGTAAAGCACATCAATGTTCAGACACAAATTTAATGACGCTCCAACATCCGACTACAGTTTCTGCATCTTAAACTATCTGTAGTCAGTTTTTGATGACCAGTAAAAAAAAAGAACCGTGGAACAATCTTGTGCAAGTTTCGCCAGTATGTGGGGAAACCCCCCGTGGAAAAAGCAAACCGCTAAGACACTGTTGAGTAGGAAGAGGAGGGCTTAATGAAAATGCACGCTGCAAAGATAGCGAGCGCAGAGCTACCATGAACTCCATTCTGGAGTGACGTAAGTTGAAGAACTTTTTTGTATAAACGAGAAAGAATTCCCTTAATAGCATTTTAACATAGACATTAAACGGGGTGCGCTTTTTCTTTTCAATTTTCATCTTATGGTTCGAACGAGTAGTTTATATATATATGTCCGAATAAAGAGCGACAGACACTGCCCCCTTATAAAGCTCACAAAGCAGCTGTGATTGCGAGGGACGAAGCCTCCACAGCAGCTGGAAGATGTGTGGAAGGTGAATCTGCAGGCAGCTTCTCCAGTGGGCGAGCAGAGGTGGCTGGGCGTAGGTCGGGGTGCCGCGCCGGGGTGTCTGCGAAGCGGAGCGGGTGAGTTCATCCATCTGAAGCCCATTGAGAAGTTGTTTCCAAATAAAATAACGCATTTTCATCGCTATTGTAATGAATTGCATGACATTGTTAAAACCATCCTCTAGGTCGTAGCCTTATTATTTTTATTTTATTTTTTTTCTTTTACCACAGATTTAAAATATACTGATTAAGCTTCTTTTCTTTTATCTTGTGCCCTTCGCCGGCTTTGCGATTATTCTCAATGAACAGAAACAGGAACTGGCACGTGAAAGTGTTATTGCATATTGAATTTTTGTTGCAATTAATTGCTTTATTCATTCTTGTTTACAATGTACTATATATACTTGTCCAAAAGTTCCTCAACTAACTGAAACATTGCCTCGTCTTAGTTACATATATAGAACTTTAGTGTTGCGTTGACTGTTTATATAGCGGTACCTGTTTAATGAAATTTTGATATAATTGAAAGGGTTCGATTTATACGCGAATATTTATATATGGAATATTATAAATAATCTCAGCATGATCAGACTGTAGAGGTATCAACTAAAATCCTGTTGGACAGGAGGGTAAAAGAAATGGTATGTTGGGCTGATTAAACATCGCTGAAGAAACGATTACTGTAGAATAGCAATTTTTGAATTCACATGTGAATATGTAGAATTGCAGGTTAGAAACTGAGTAGGTTTGAATCTTTTTGTTTTGTTTTTTGTTTTGTAATTATTTCTTTCTTTTCTGTTCAGTTGTCCAGATGCCCTGATAAATGGCATGGCTTACAGTCTTCTTACTTCTGCCTTTGGTGTGTCATGCCCTGAAAGGTGAGTGTAGTTTATTTATGCAGTCTCAGAGAAATAGGCCAACATTTGTACTTTTGCTTGTCAATGGGGCGGTACCCACAAGGGTCTGCCAGTTTTACCATTAGCTGTAGATAAGAGTATATTTCTGTGCCTTAAAAGGTACAATTACAAGGGTACAGCCCCCGTGACAGGCAAAGGCACACATTTTTACCCTATTTCTGAGTGTGGTTAGATTCATATTTGTACTTTACCCAGAGGCCTCGCCATATGCACTCGGTACAGTCGTGCATTTTCTAGCAGGTAGATGTCTTCACATCCTCAGACATAATGGCGTGTGGGCTGCTGGTGGGACCCGCGTGCTTGGGCTAGATTTGCTGTCGAGAATAAGCCGTGCAAAAGCTTGATCATACACCTGTTTACCTGCGTGCCGGGACAAGGATCTGGGACTTCTACTCTCAGTGTGCATGTGTGTTTACACTAGTGCAATTGACTATCAGTGTCATTTCATGACACAGAGGTGAGTAACAGTTACCTCAACTGGGAAAATGTCATTTAAATTAACCACCCTACACTGTCCAATTTGTGACTTTGAGGTACAATTACTTTTCACTGGGGCTGAACTCTCGAGGGTCTGCCAATTGTAGCCCAGATGTAGGTAAATGTACCTTTTAAAGTACATAAAATAACTCTGAGGAACATTTTTGTACCATTGGGGGTAAATTATTGTTGTTTGTACCTGGGGGGGGGATGTGTGTACCGGCGCCATAACCTTTTTCTGACACTGTGCTGGGAAAAGCTACCTGTGGAAAGACTGTACTGTCATTTACAAGCGAGTATTACATGGGCATGTATGTTTCTAGTATATATTAAAGTAAACTGAAAATCTGGTCTGGTTCTTGGTATCGTGTAATTCAGTTGAGTGTAAGTTCTGTGGGTTTACTCTTTAGGGTCTTGTAGCTACTGTCATCGCAGGGTTTTTCTTTTTCTTCCTAGCGAATAAGATGCCATGCTCAGAAACAGGAACGGTTACTTGCCCCATTTTCATTGTCACTCAGCATTGTGTGAAAACAGTTTCCTGTCACTTTCGCGAATTACCTGATCTTCTCTCCTCCTCCTTTGAGCTGCATAGCTTCTGTTTGCTCAGTAGTCACTTAATGCCCCCCCCCCCCCTTTTGGTTCTCCATCTCAGCTCCCGTTACTGCCGGCCGAACCCCCGCTCTCTCGCAGCCCAAGTGCTACATTCCCCATGGTGACGACCCTGACATCCACTGTTCCTGGGAGCCTGTGGACAGGTCACTGTCTCCAGAAAAGTACTTCATTCACTGGATGCAAAATGACACAGGGTGAGTCCCGACACCCTCAGGGATGTGTGTGTGAGAGAGATAGCGGGGGTGGATTTCTGTGTTCACATGCACCCCCCCCATTGGATTACAGTTTATCTAGCGGGGAGAGATATGCAGGTGCCACGGGGGGAATCATCCCCCGTGCCAGCTTCCGCAGTCATCAGAGCATGTGTGTGTGGGTCACCTCCGGGAACGTGTCTGTGACAGAGAAGGTCTGCTTCAATACCGCTGACATCGGTGAGTGCTCTGTGGTCCCACCCACTGGGCATGTCGAACGTACAGCCCTCCCGCTGCTCCCCTCCTCACACACTCAATCTCCTCCTTTTCTCCATCGCTTCTTTCTCCTGCCCCAGAACAGCCTTGTGCCCCTGAGGTGTTAAACCACACACTGCAGCCTTTGGAAATCATCTGGAAGGTTCCGTGCAGTGAATTGGACTTTTCACAATGTGAGGTTCAGTACCGCACTCAGGGTGAGGAGGGCTGGATTAAGGTGAGGCGCATTCCTCTCTCACCCCCAAGAGCATCGAGACCCTTTGTCAGTCTGTGACACCAGACGCTGCCTTTAGTTATTAATTGTGTGATTGAATTTTGAATACTTCTGCCCAGTAGACTCTGCTGTGATTTTGAGTTCGACCTTTATGGAAGGTGCTGCATCCTGAGGAGTGAAATTTCACTTTTATTTCGCTTTCTTCCCTGTATTCCTTGTCCAGGGCGATGACGATATCATGGACACATTTATGCTTGAAGACGTGCAGCCATTCACCGTGTATGAGTTCAAGGTCAGATGTTCGTGCTCAAATGTTGCCGGGAGTCCCTCAAGTGGCTGGAGCAACAGCTACATGGTGCAGAGCGCTGAAGCAGGTTGGTTCACTCAGGGGAAATGCAGTTCAAAAGCCCAACTCTCTTGGGGCTACAAGCCTTTGATGGAGAACCATTCATGCTGGGATCCTGTCTGTCTCTTTTACCACATCAGCGCCTGTCGGAGTTCTTGATATGTGGATCCATTGTGGGAAGCCCAATGACCACGCAGACTGCAACCTAGTATGGAAGGTATCTCAACAGAACCAGCAAACTGTAAATCCTCTGTGTGAGACATAATGATCTTGCCGACTTGTTATTTTTCGCCCCCTTCTTCCCAAACACTCCGAGGCCCCCTACCTCTCTCAACCCCGGCTCATTTCTTGCCCCAGGAACTGCCCCACCATCTTGCTCGGGGAGAAGTCACAAGATACACATTAACAGTGCAGAATGAGACCAGGAGCATTTCTGCAGCGGAACTCAAGCCGATGGAGGGGATCCTGGGTGCCGTAACAGAGATCCGAAGCAGATGCTGCTTTTACCCGTTACCCCTTTCCCTGTACAATGTAACAGCTGTGCACCTCACTGCCATCAACTCAAAGGGAGCGACAGAGCCTACATATCTGGCCCTCCCCTCCCCTGGTCAAGATCCAGGTTGGCTCCCTCTCCAGAGGTCTTCAAGTGTAGCTTTTACAGGCACTACAGCCAGATTAACACGTAATGCAATGATGTTTGTGCCGTCGGTCTGCTCTCTTAGATCCACCGTACAATCTGTCCATGGTGGAACATGGGAGGAAACTCAAGGTGTCCTGGAATTCCCCCCCGGAGGTCGTAGATGAATATGTGCTGCAGGTTGATGAAGTCTGGCCCCCCCAGAGGTTTGACTGGATAAAAGTGAATCAGTCAGGAGACACGGTGATGGAAGGTCCGTGAGAGACCCAGCTGTGCGGAAGTTCTGCCAGGCTTCATTTCCTCCTCTTAGCTACACAGCCTATGGGTTGCTTACCCTAGCATAACCCTCATGTCTCTGGCTCAACCTGCAGGTGACTTTAGGAATTACACCCCATACAATCTGTTCCTGTTTGGCATCTCCTCAAACCGTAGACGGCTCTTGGCAATGACCACAGTGTACAATGTCCAAGATGGTAAGTGGTACACCTGTGTCAACATTAAAATTCCGCTACATTTCAGGCTGTCTCCCTTGGTCTAATTTATTATCAAAAACGAGACAAAAATTATGGCTGTTTCTCTCTGCTATTCTAATTTTTCCTTCTTTGTTTTCCTGTATTTTTTTTTTCAAATTTATTCTTTAGTTCCTCCGAAAGTGGAAAGATTCCAGGTGTCCAGATTATCCTCCTCAGAGGTGACTTTGACTTGGCAGAAGATCCCAGTCTTCCAGAGTGGGGGAGTCATCTTGAGCTACAGACTGGGATTCTTCAATGAAACAGCAGGTAGTGCCTGAGGCACGGCACTGCAGCGTAAGCTGACAGCCCAGCTAGGCCATCCCTACCTCACTCTGGCAACTGACCACATTGTGTCTGCATATTCTGTCCACACGTCTGTTGCTAACCTCTCCTACGCACTGACTGGGACGACCACCTAATCCATATCAGGGAGGACACTGGGGGCTATTTCAGGTTTAACAAACTACTTTAAAGCTGAAAGGCTCTTGTACTTGACAAAATAGTTCAGTTCTTCTTGTCCTTTGACTGGTTTGTCTCCTTGATTGAAAAACTCATCCAGCTGTTTCACGTTAACATTAGTGATGCATGCGTGATGAGACTGACCAACCAGCACACAGTGAGAACTCAGTGCTAAAGTGAAATCCAGGTCTGTTTAATTGAAATGGTAGTTTAAAATCTGGTCCCAGCTCAGTGTCTCCCCCCGACATGGATTCAGTGGTAACCCTAGCACTGACGCACACACATCCCCATAGTCCAAGCTGTTCTCCAAGCTAACATCTTCATTCCCGCTGCCCCCAGAATACAAGGTTCACAGCAACAAGGACAGCTACACCATCTCAGGCCTGCAGCAGGGCCGCAACCACATGGCCTGGATCTGTGCGGAAACGAAAGCTGGCAAGGGACCAAAGAGTACCATCAACTTCTTTATCCCAGCCTCCACTGGTACTTTTCACAAAAGCCTACTTACAGGTTCATGCTGGAAGAAGGAATGTAGTTGAATAAAGACTGTGAATCAGCAGGGAGTCTATGGGAAGCCCCCGGTTGGCCTGAGCCTCTCCAGGGAGGGACCCAGCTGCAGGACGTCTCATACATGCATATAACAGTGACCTGGATGCCATGGCTGAATGTGGTCAAAGAGCATCTCTCTCTGCCACTGGATTTTATTGGCACAAGAATTGGTGCTAATTAACCCCTTATGAGACATAGGTGGCCTCCTGGGGTTCCATCTTCTAGGACAGTCTTTCCCAAACTGGTCCTCGGGGACCTGCAGACAGTCCATGTTTTTGCTCCCTCCCAGCTCTCTAGGGAGTAAAAATGTGGACTGTCTGATAGGGAGCTGGGAGGGAGCAAAAACATGGACTGTCTGGGGATCCCCAAGTACTGGGTTGGGAAACACCTTTGTAGGGAATGCCGACTTTGTCTCAGACAGGGGGTGCCAGTGGGGAAGCTTGCATAGGGGCCACATGGGCTGCCACTGGCATTGACAATGATGGTCATTTTTGGGACGTGTTTGGTTACACATCACCCTGTGTAAATGAGGGGATTGCTCGCGGCTCCCGTGCACAGATCGCTGGACATAGCACTAATTGGCATCTCCTTTTTCCTTCACTTTCAGATGTTTTTAAAGTGGTCTTAATTACGGTTTCCCTCGCTGGAATGCTGTGTCTGTTCGGGTGTTGGGGGTAAGGAGCATTCTCCGTGTATGTGCTACCATTTCTGCTCCGCATTTCCATGGGTTATTTCCTCATATCACTGCATCGCTTTGGTGATGTATACAGCCTAAAGAGTCTTGAAGGTTTGTCTACCTTTTACAGTAAACTAACGATGGGAGAAATTAGGCCTTGAGAGGCATAGTGCTCTATCAATAAATGCTTAGCTTACCATTGACCCAGTGAAAGCCAATGAAGTGTTCACTTACGAATGACTTATACCCCTAGCAGTAGACAAGAAGCCCCGACTATGTGTCTGGAAGCCTCAGGGATGTGTATGTGAGAGAATTGGGGGGGGGGGTAGATTTCTGTGTTCACATGCACACATCCCCCCCCCCCCTTTTTGATTACTGTTTATCTAGCCGGAAGAGAGATGCAGGCGACACGGGGGGAATTCCATGTTACAGAGTATTAAAGTGGGACTACTGTGGATCAAAAAAAAATTAGGAAGTACCCTCTCTGTAACCTGAACTGCTTGCACAGGTGTCCAATCAAAGGAGTGAATTTCATATAAGCTTTAGGGTGAGTTGGTTGTATTTAAGAAAACACTTTCTGCTTTTAAGTGCTGCTTGTTCTTCTGTCCACAGGCATCGGAGCATGTCGTGCTCATGGTGGCATGACAAAGTACCTGACCCAAACAACAGTCGCTTGTTCAAACCTAACCAGGTACTGGCCTAACCATGTCATTTAAAATATTGCAATTCTGTTCTATTCTATTCTAGAGAAAACTGTGCAAATGAGGCTTCAGACATTTGCTCACAGGTCCACAAGTATATTTTAACCTCCACATTTTGTTAAGATATTACCATTTTTAGTCTTTAGATGGTCAGTTTCTCTGGGATTTTGGGTAGGGTAATTGTTGGACAACTACAATATAGAGGGATCATCATTTGTAAACATCATGGGAATGAGCTGCTGAACCACACCAGGCCATATGACTCCCTTTTCACCTTCAAGAAAAACCTCAACACCCATCTGTTCCAGAAATACCTCTACTAGCCCAATACTACGTTATGGTCTTAAATAATGTTTCTCTTTGTGTGTTCATGACTCAGAATATACACATTTGGGAAAGTTTAAGTTCCCCCGAGTCCAACCAGTACTTGCCCTGTCTGGAAGTGTTTGAGACGGAAGACTTTAAAGGCAAAGACTTTCCAGAAGAGGAGGGCATACCCAGTGTACACCTGGAGAATGAACTAGAGGAGGAGCATATTTCAGAGGATGGTGAAGACACAGCTATGGCCCATTCTGCCATGAGGAACGTGGCTAGAGACCCAGGCAGTGGAGTGAACAGCTACAGCGAGATGAATGACAGAGAAGGCGCAGAAGTATATGGTGCGAGTCTGGAGGAGACCTTCTTCCCAGACTATGAGAAGCATTTCATGCCCTGCCCATGTGATGTGTCATCTTAAGGCCAATACTGGTACCTGGAATGAGGGAGGTGAATAACTGCACAAAGCATTTAGACAACAGAACACTGACACAGTGCCTGTAACTTCGTCTTTTCCGTTTGTTTTGCTGCTTGTTTGCTTTACTTGGTAAATATGTCACATTTTTATGAGTTTTATGTGTTATTAAAAGAGTACTATGTAAATGTTGCACACAACTTTGCCAAGTATCTGTTAGCACTGAATAATATATGGCAATTGTGCACTCGCACATTAACTTCATATGGGTTTCACACCTATACTAATGCAACTAGAGGTTTTCCAATTTGGTGCAATGACTGATCCACTCAAACATCAAACTGAAAGCTTTACTTTGTGATAAGCTGACTTGAAACGGAAGCAGTAGGCCTTAGTACTTGGATGTCTTCACACTGGTATTACGTGTCACATTTGTAAATTACACCTGGCCAAGACTGTGCAATCTTAAAGCTGTTGTGAACTTTAAAGAAAAACACACTTTATGTCTGTTCATTGGATCATTGACCACTCTCCCTCCCTGTAGGTACACATCTCTATCTCTCTCCCACACATGCACAGACTGCCCCATGCCTTGTGACATATACGTCCTGGTTAGCTCCAGGATCAGTGAGACCCTACATTTCATAAAAATTTGATGTTTGAGCGTTTTCTTCCGCTTGCAAATGGATGAACAATGTTTATTTTCAGTTTTGTCGACTCAATTCGCAAAATACCTGGAAAATACTTTGGAGGGTTTAAAAATATATATATATATAAAAGAAATCGTTCCACAATTTGACATATGTAAGACAAATTATATATATATTTTATGTGATCGTATGCAAATGTATAGGCATATGTTATTCCAACAAAGACGGTCCCGCTCTGCTCGTACCTCCCACGTGACGCCCAGGAGACCGCGTTAACGCGCTTGCAGTTTCTCCTCTAGTAGCCCGTATGATTCTACAGCGGGCCGCTTCTGATTGGTTAGAGTTAGACGTGGACGGAAGCCGAAAGGAGGCACGATAGACGGTTGAGCCGGCGTGCTTTAGCCTGATTCTCCATTCCGAAAGCTGCTCACCGCCGAATTGTATGAGAAAGGGCTAGGGAGTGATCGAGGCGACCACAACCCCGGCGAGAACAGGGAAATCCAGCGCATTTTTTCCATTATTTTTTGCCGATCGTTATCGATATATTAGCTATTACGGAGACGCGGCGTTGAAGGATTGTACAGTTGACTTACCGTAAGATTTTCAGGTAATCTGTGTGCTTATTTCACGACCATCTTCTGTATTAGCTTGCTAGCTTAGCCGTTTATAACTAGCTAACACGGAACTCCGCTAACTCTCGCATGGTGAATAACTATCTTGGTAATTAACTACCTGCCGCAGCTGGAGCGGATATGATGCGAAAGGGAGAATATCAAGTGAAAGATACTGTAAAATCTTTCAAATGCGTAATTGATGTTGAGGGTTTAGTGGCGGTTTTGGTATTTGTAATTAATTAGCATTGCCCCACGTTTTAAACATCCTGGGTGCATGGCGGACAGCGTGATTGATTTTAAATCGGACTTTGGTAACAGGCTGTAAATCAGTACAGTTTTGACGGAACACGGCGGAAAACGCGGTCATTTTGGCCTTGCTTAGCACCAAAGCCGGGAGCTGCCGTGAGTCGCTAACCTCTGGCTGATGCGCATTGTGTTCGATTGGAGCCGATTGCAGCTCCGTGCAGCGGCTAGCCGTGCTCCACATACTGATTCCGCTAAGTTACCCGCATCCCAAGCCATGCTTTTTTTTTTTTTTTTACGACAAAGGCGTTTAATGAGAAGGAGAGTATGCCTATTTACAGGTGAAGTGAGGCTTTCTGAGCGGTGTCTATCAGAAGCCGAGCGGGTGGCGTGGGGGTTGGGGGCAGGATTAGGGCGGCTAAGCCGGTTATGGGGACATTCACATCTGTGCATTTGAGTCATCCTCCCTCGTTTCCCCCTTATGCCGGACTCCCCCACGCTCGCTTGGATCGGGGCTCTGCGAGAGTGAATCCGCCTTTACTGCCCATCTCTTTGGTTTGAAGACAGCCGCGCGTGTCGGGCCTTACATTATATCCTCGGCCATGTGGGTTTGCAGTTAGCCGGCTGTGTTTATATTTAGCCATTTCGTTTGCCCTTTGTGAGCGCACAGTCTATCAGTGCAGGCAACCCTCTGTTTGTAAAAATGTTATTCCGATGGCTATGTAAAGTTTGCGCAGTTGTCTAGGTAACCGGCTGCATTGAATGTCCGCGCGACGCCTTTCTGCGCTCGCGCCAGCCGTGCCGCGCCTGTACGTATTGTCGTCCGTCTCACCCGAGCGATCATCTAAACGAAAACACTCAATTAGCATGCTTTCTGCTGGGCGCCTTGGGTCAAACGAGACACTCGAGTTGCATGTATGCACAGCTAATGGGTACCTGCTAGACTCTTGTAGTAATTAACGCCTCACGTGCTTCCTGTGTGCGTGTCTGCTCCCCTGCCGTACAGGATGGAATGGCAGCCAGACGAGCAAGGACTGCAGCAGGTTCTCCAGCTTCTCAAGGACTCGCAGTCCCCCAATACCGCCACGCAAAGAGCTGTGCAACAAGTATCCTTTCGTGCAATCCTCCACGTCTCCAATTCCTCCCTCCTCCAGAATTATGCAGCAGGCGACCCAGAGTTTGCAGCTTCTTTGAAACTGTTTTGGTGAGAAGTGTTGTATTATGGTATGCTTTGGTCTGGTGCTTATCAGCCATTTCCTTGCTATTGTCTTCAATACCGAGGTAAAGGAAGAGAAGCATTCCTCCATTACCCACGGAAGACGTTTAAAAGGGAATACCCTTATGTGTAACTGTGACGTTTGTGGTATTTTAGTCAAGCTGTGTGTGAGATTTTATCTGTACATCTTGAACACTCCTGTGTAGTGAATCCTTTGTCTGAAGAGAGGTGTGTGTGTGAGAGGTGTTGTTTCTCACCTGTTGCATTCTGCTTAACATTGGCACAAGAAACTGGAACAGCTAAATCAGTATCCTGACTTCAACAACTATCTCATTTTTGTCCTCACCAGGCTGAAAACTGAAGGTGGGTCTGCTATGCATTGGCTCAGTTAGTAAATGATGCCTCTTGTGGTTACGGGAGATGAATTGTTGTCCATACATCTTAAACGCTTAATTTGTGCTTGGGTCTTGTTGCCTTAGGTCCTGGTTAAACAAAGTTGTTAAATGCAGTTTTATTTAGTTTTAAAGAAGCCATTTCTTACAATCAATATGAGGTACCACCGTCATTGCACTGGTGGATCCATAAGCTGTCCAGGGTAGGCTTTGAGCACCTTTCAGCTGGATATTGCCATGATACAGTGTACAGCTGTATAACTGGGTAAAAGTGCTGCTTTCCTCCAAACAAGATGTTGAAAAGAAAATGCATGTGCTGTAGCTGTGTTAGGATTCATTTTGATTTCCAAGATGAAAAATTTTATAGGAGTGCCTCTGCTTTAGTGTGATGTTAAACTCTTGGCTGCAGGTGTCTTCCATTCTGGTGCCTTTATATCTGCTTACACTGCACTGATTGGTTTATGTACATTTCCTGCATGGTGCGTGTCCCCTGCTCATTGGCTAGATGAACCCACTCGCTCCCTCAGTGGCTTGATCTTGAAGAATAACGTGAAGGCTCACTACCAGAACTTCCCTCAAGCCGTGGCCGACTTCATCAAGCAGGAGTGTGTGAACAACATCGGTGATCCCTCCCCTCTCATCCGCGCCACGATCGGTAGGCCTCTCTGCAGCGTTGCGGCTGGCTTCATGCCATCTCTTAAAGCTATTAATCCCCTCGATACTGCTGGGTTGAGGGGAGCAGTCAGGTGACACCATCAATACAGTTCTGGGGGTTAATCGAACTGATGAGGGCTGTTCTTGTGGTTGGCTCTGGGGTACCTCCTTGGGTATCCTACCAGCTTAACACAGGGACTCTTCATTATTCCAGCAGACATTAGTTTTGACGATACTTGCTTAAATCCCATCTTTTTTTCTTATGAACTTTTTTGTTTGGCTGCCATGTGTTTTTGTGGGATATGGTGCCTCCCTTCCTCACTGGTAAGTCCTGCTCTCTCTTGCTGCCTCTGCCCCCCCCAGGCATCCTGATCACTACCATTGCCTCCAAAGGAGAACTGCAGATGTGGCCCGAGCTTCTCCCTCAGCTCTGTGAACTGCTGAATTCTGAGGACTACAACACTTGTGAGGTTGGCACTCCCCTCTTTTGCTCTCCCTTTCCTGTGAGCTTGGCACGGCCCTCTTTGTGCTCTCTCCCAGTGGCGCTCCTGATCTCATGCCTCTGTTAGTTTGCACACTTCTCTCCGGAGGCTCTTCAGTTATATGTTCTTGTCTGACAGAAGACCACACTGCATCATTTGCCACCCATTTTGCGGTCTTCAACATAGTTTGTTGATCTCTTCCCTCACTAAGCTATTTTTTTATACATGCCACTCTGGATGTGATGGACAACTCTGTCTTGAGCAACTGTGATAGCTAATGTATTCATACTGTCTGATCCAGAGTGATGAATGGGCACCCATCCTGTTGTGGTATTTTTTTATTTTTCTTGGCTTGACTACTCCCTGTTGTCTTTAGGGCTCCTTTGGTGCTCTGCAGAAGATCTGTGAAGACTCGTCTGAGCTTCTCGACAGTGATGCTCTCAACCGGCCCCTCAACATCATGATCCCCAAGTTCCTGCAATTCTTCAAACACTGCAGCCCTAAGATCCGGTGGGTTGTTGGTTGCAGGTTATGCCCGGACCCATTTCCTCTTTACCCATCTCACCGGTTCTGCTTTATTGTCTCCCTTGCCCATTAGATCTCACGCCATCGCCTGTGTGAACCAGTTCATCATTGGTCGAGCACAGGCCCTGATGGACAACATTGACACCTTCATTGAGGTGAGTGCATACTGCCCTGCTTGTTGGGTGAGGTCTATCCAGACTATAACCTTTCTTCAGTGCCTCATCTGCTGGCATACCCGGTCTCCCCTAGAGTCTGTTTGCACTGGCTGGGGATGAGGACCCTGAGGTGAGGAAGAACGTCTGCCGGGCCTTGGTCATGCTATTGGAGGTCCGAATCGACCGGCTCATCCCCCAGATGCACAGCATCATTCAGGTGAGGCCCGGAGTCTTCTGGCCATTTTCTCTGCTTTCTTGATTAAGCTGTCGCCATCCATTCAGATTAAAATGGCCCCACCTCACAGTGAACCCACCCCTTGCCCCTGCAGTACATGCTACAGAGGACTCAGGACCCAGATGAGAATGTCGCCTTGGAGGCTTGCGAGTTCTGGTTAACCTTGGCAGAGCAGCCCATCTGCAAGGAGGTTCTGGCTGGACACCTGGTCCAGTGAGTCTGTCTGTTAGTGCCACACACAGACTGCAGTGTTGAATCCCAGCATGCCTTTTGGGTGCTGAATGACGCTGCTTGCGTTTGTGAGACCTCATTGGCTGTTTTTCATATTCCACAGGCTGATTCCTATCTTGGTAAATGGCATGAAGTACTCTGAGATCGACATCATCCTGCTTAAGGTTGGTTCTTCGGTCCTTAATACTTTGCAAGGCTCTCCTAATTCTCCCTGACATTTTGGGTGTGATGACTGTTTGCTTCTTGACATTACTGTGATGTGTTGTATTCATACTGTCTGACCCGTGACCTAAGATGGCGGGAAGCCCACTGGGCTGTTTCTCAGCACTCTGACGTTCCTGACATCTGTTCCCTCCCTCCTGCAGGGAGATGTGGAGGAGGATGAGGCAGTCCCAGACAGTGACCAGGACATCAAGCCACGCTTCCACAAGTCACGCACCGTCACCCTGCAGCACGAGGGAGGCGGTGGGGAGGAGGGCGAGGACATCGAGGAAGAGGAAGACGACGACGATGACACGTTGTCCGACTGGAACCTGCGTGAGTTCTGAGCCCCCAAAGCCACCTTATCGAAGACCTAGACCCAAGCAGAAGTAGAACGTTTTGGTTTGGCAATTAGGTTGATGGCCTGGCACAGTGGATGTGATGACCTGTTTTGTCTTGAGTATCAATGATGTTTTTGTATTCATACTGTCTGATCCACTGTAGTACTGTCTCCTAATGTTCAGAGTTATGGCACCGAGGGGCAGGGTGCTCTTTACCTCTGACAGTGTGCTGATGGGTTTGAAACGGGGGGGGGTGTCTCACAGGAAAATGTTCAGCGGCTGCTCTGGACGTTCTGGCCAACGTGTTCCGTGACGACCTGCTGCCTCACCTCCTCCCCCTGCTGAAAGAGCTGCTCTTCCACCACGACTGGGTCGTCAAGGAGTCCGGCATCCTGGTTCTGGGAGCCATTGCAGAAGGTATGTCTCCATAGCCCTTCAGAGAGCCAACCTTGTTCATCAGGGCACAGCTGGATGCCGTGAATGTGTTTGGAGGTGTTTGCTGCATGTGTCTTTCTGACAGAGAGAGAGAAGTGAACAGTTATAAGCTGGTCAGTAGCTCCTGTGGTAGGATCACTGAGCATCTGCCTTGCAAGCACTTAATTTGAGAAGCTGATCTCATTCAGGATGACCGATGACGTGGCTTATTGTACATGCTCGTCTTTACTTACGGTTCTCTAGTGTGTCCTATGGTTTCTCCCGGGGGCTCTTGGTGGGGTTTGCTTGGTGACCAGCCTGGCATCTTCATAGGTGCCCATGTCGCCTCAGCTGAACTTCTGGATTTGAAGGAGCACTGGCTCCATTTCAAGGTCCCTCTGGATATCTGAGCGTCTCGTCCTGTCGCACTGAGGGAGCTCAGTCGCACCCTTAAGTCATGGCCCATGATTGTGGTGAGGGTTGGGATGTGGACCGGCCAGTGAACTGCGAGTCTCGTCTTACAACCTAACTCCTATTTTCCTGGTTGGAAGTAGCGTGATAGCTCCTGTAAATCATGGTGATGTCGCCTATAGACCTCCATTCCAGATGCCCTTCCAGTCACGACTGTGCCAGGATATCCTGTCCATGAGAATCATGCCTGTAGGCCGACACCCACCGTGACTGGCCTTTGTGCCAAGGATGCCGACACAGCGGCCGAATAACACACAGTAGCAGCCGTGGTTCCCCATAGTCCTGCCACACCTCCCATGGTACATGCTTTCTCCAAGTCACAAAATATGTATGACTGTTTGTATATTTCCATGAATGAAGAAGAGCTGCTTTACAGTCCAACTGTTCCTTCAGCCACCATCCATGCAACATTTGTGCTCCATCAAACCTAACAGCATCCAGTGTTTTTCAGAATCTCTGGATTGAGGTTTTAGTTAAACCTGCAGACTTTGCACCACAGAGGCCTTCAGAATTGAGCCTCCTGTCCACCAGGTTCTCGGCCTGGGGTAGCGGGGGGAGGGGGTGCGAGTTCCTTTTACTTCTGAATATCCCCGGAAGTGACCGGCACTTCCACACCTTGGCTGAAGGTCCCGCCTGGACACTGCCTGGCCAAGGTCCCGCCTGGACACTGCCTGGCCAAGGTCCCGCCTGGACACTGCCTGGCCAAGGTCCCGCCTGGACACTGCCTGGCCAAGGTCCCGCCTCCCCCTGTCATTAAAATTCACAAGCCCCTCTGCTGTGCTTAGGTCACTGTACTTGGAGGGGGGACTGGCGAAGTACCCCTCAATGTCCTCTGCTCCCCTTTACAGTCTGGTGATGGTTTCGTTGCCATGCCACTGAAACGTTGCTTTGTGCAAAGGGTTAGGTGGCAGTATTCCCTTATGACTGACCTAGTTTCACCGTAATAGGATGAAGCCTAATTGGATTTGTTGTGAGGGTGTAACACTTAGTCCTCACAGAAGTACACAATGTTTCCTGTTGTATGGCCGACACTTGATGGCGAGTCTGATTTGTGATGTTTGTGTTTTCTACTAATATTAAAATGTGAGATGTGTGCGCACATGCTCATAAATAGACATGGTTTTTAAATTTTTAATGAAAAGATTCTAGATTTTGTAAACTAGAAGGCTTTTCTCATCTTCCTGAGTGTATACACTAGGTTGCCCATTTGGGCATGAGAGGGGCACCGACATGGGCGTGCCCGTGCAGGTGCCCTGCTTGTAGGGTCACCCCACACCCTGCTCCTCTTTGCCAGGCTGCGTGCAGGGCATGGTGCCCTTCCTGCCCGAGCTCATCCCACATCTCATCCAGTGCCTCTGTGATAAGAAGGCCCTGGTGCGCTCCATTGCTTGCTGGACCCTCAGCCGCTACGCCCACTGGGTGGTCAGCCAACCGCCCGACTCCTACCTCAAGCCGCTCATGACGGAGCTGCTCAAGAGGATCCTGGACGGGAACAAGAGGGTGCAGGAGGCGGCCTGCAGGTAGGCCAGT
>JABFEA020000048.1:10592437-10613152 GCA_019775915.2 Cyphomyrus plagiostoma | reverse complement strand
ACTGCAAGATGCTATCCTATCAATATGGGCCAACATTTCTAAAGAATGCTTTCAGAACCTTGTTGAATCAATGCCACATAGAATTAAGGCAGTTCTGAAGGCGAAAGGGGGTCAAACACAGTATTAGTATGGTGTTCCTAATAATCCTTTAGGTGAGTGTACAATTAAACAGTAAACCGTTTCCATTTATAGCCTTCTATTCAAAGGAGGGTTAGGATTAAATGGCAGTTAAACATAGTGTTTTGTGTCTGATACTTCTAATAAGTGAAAACAAGTGGATTTGGTAGAGCTATGAATAAAGGCCTTACAAGCCTATAAAACAGGTGATATTAGGTGTGGTTCATCAGAGATCACAGAAAAGAAGAGGTAAACAGTGCATGCTGGATGTTGGAGGTCAGTGCTTTTAGGGCTGCATGTAGGTCAATGTTGTACCCCCCATGGGCCTTGCTCAAGGGCGCAGTGGAGTAGAATGAGTACTTCTGGGATTCATGGGGCCTTCCAATTGCCAGCTCAGATCCCTAGCCTCAGAGCCACCACACTGATCTCTGACCAGCTGACAGTTTCAATATTTGTGGGTCCCAGACTCACCTATCTGACCAAGAAGTGCTTTTTGTTTTTGTGGCTGACAAACAGTGACCATGATTTGACTGTACATGGACCTGGTTATCTACTTAACAATCTATAATTAATTTAATTAGATCAACAAATCTAGCACACAAAGGGATTTCACAAAGCACTATTCTTCTACTGTTTAATACCTCCTCATTGTGTCTATCGGTGATATCAAGATTGGTTGCCAATATTATTTCTGATGAATAGCCAAAGTTATTTTCAAAAAGGGGTATTTAATTTCTTGGGCAGAAGTATACTTGACTCCTGAACTAGTTTATGCCTATTGCAGCCTATTAGCATAAAAGTGTAATGTGTGTTACTTACTGAAACTTAACAGGTGGTAGCTTAGTAAAATCAAACAAATGATGAATTAAGTTACAGTGATGTGCAGAGAGAACATTACAGAATCGGGGGTCTGTTATAAGGTAATGGTCCATTTAAGGAAGTCATCCTCTAGAATTCCCTTGTAGATAGGAGGTGGTGGTCGTCCTCTAATACTCACATACGTGGAACCACACGTGCCCGGCAGGTATCCCTTTTGAAGGCTTTAAGCTCAGTAAGGGAAGACTCTCCCACCCACCTAGTTAGGGTAATCAATACTTGTGAGCCATGTCTTGTGACCAACAATGAGGGAACTAAGGTTTCCACTGGCCTATGTGGTGCTGATCACCCCCTGTTGGTTAATGGCAGCTTCTCAAAATGTCATTGGGTCATAATAAGTAGATTCCCATGGAGAAATGAATGTCAAACCCTTAGCACTGTATAAATGGTATAGGTTAAAACATCAACACATCTCTCTCCATATCAGTGTTGGAAAAATTTGAAGATGGTTGAAACAGGCCATAGTCCAGTGTAGAAGGACAGCAAAATCATACAGGCCTATGACCTGACCAGGATAAGTGGTTCGAAGATGGGTGGATGGATGAAACCACAAAAGTAATGAATAAACTTTAAAACATAAAAAGCCAGATCTTGTGTTTTTCTGAGGGTTTTGCTTAATTATTAACTGAAAACATGGCCATAGTGTTTCCTTACTCATGGTAAGATCAGTAGGTACACAATAATGTATGTCTGCGGTCCCAAAGCCCATAATCTGTCGCCTCTCTGTCATTCCTTCCCAAATGTCAAACTGATGGCGTCTGGATAGCGTCTGCTGACCGGAAGAATTGTCACACAGGCACAGGACAATGCATACTCTGTGCAAAACTGGCTGAGGAGGAGAGGGAGTGAAACGACAGGAATCTGAGGGCAGGAGAAAAGCGTGCATTGTATTGCACTCTGAAGGAAAATTGTGGAAATGCAAAGGTGTGCAGATAAACCTGGAATGAGATGTGCAGTGATACAGCTGTAAAGCACATCTTGCAGACGGCAGATATTAAAAGTAAATCGATTGTCTTTCTTTAAAGAAGGAGAAGGAGCTCCCACAAAGCTGTACTGTGTACAGGGGAGGCACCCAGGCCATAAAATCTACCCCTGCTTATCTTTCTCCCTCTTTACCTGTTACGTTTCTGTGGTAACCTCTCAAACCGTCAGCCACATAGGCTTGCAGGTCTAATTGATGGTCTGCACTGAGCAATGCATCAGCCCCTGACCCTCACTTTTTCAAAAACAGGAAGCAGTTCTCTGCTGATGGAGATTGTTCTTGGTGGTGGGTTATTTCTGAGACCGTGGAAATATTCAGACGGCTGGCCACTTCCTCGTGACCGCTAACTGTTTGTCTGAGATAGAGCCCATATGAAGCACCACCTTGCTGGAGTCAGAAGTGCGACAGGCCGCTTCCCCCATTTCACTTATGCCGGTGGAGTTTTCCAATATATTTACCCTGTTCAAATAACTATTAAATGATACAGATAATCAGCTCATAAAACATTGTGCTAATTATGCATAGAATAATTTCTTGAATTTAGATTACAATATACATCTTATTCTACAGCACTGAAATGTGTTTCATGCATACTGAAAGAGTTATTTTTATTCTCTCTATGTATTATTATTATTATTATTATTATTAATAATAATAATAACAACAATAATTATTATTATTATAGAAAGAGTGTTGGAATCTGAATGATGCTGCATTTTTTGCACATGTTTTTGTTTGTGATCATGGTTACATTTTCTGGGTGATGTCAGTCAAAATCTCTTTCTTTACACAACCAAATGGGGAGGCAAAAGTCGTGGTGTAGGGCTGCTATAATCAGGGAAATGAAAGGGTGAGAGAGTGACGCACGTGAGATGTGTCAGTTCGAAACTACGGTCCCTTGAGTTCTCTAAATGAGGGCCAAAGACACTTGCTGCATGTTGTAAAATATGCATTTTATTGCAAAAAGAAATGAAAAAGAACCATAGAATGACATGGGAAATTTGCTGAGGAGATTGCCTGCTGTTCTCATAAAGCATCTTTGGTACATGAAAGGTATTTCAGTAAAAAAGAAAATGCACTCCTAGACAATGCTGGTGTAATGTGAGCGATGGCTCTCATGTCATTACAACAGAATGTGTTGTATAAACTTTGTAAAGATGCTCATAAACATCAACTGCTAAAAGTGTTAAACGTGTATAATAAGCTTTTGATTTCTGGTAAAATGTCTGTGAAATGTATAAAGGAGACTGTAGAAGAAGGGACTTGCTTTCTAGGGAGAACCAGTTGGCTCTCTTCTTGCTGTCTCTTCTCGATATTCGTTTGTTGTTGCATTTGTACAGCATGGATCTCTCTGAGGACTGGGGGCTTTGGCTCAGTAGGTGGAATACCTGTAATGTCCCCAGCGCCCCCTAGTGGCGCGGGGCTCCTGTTCCTGCTGAACTGAGCCAGCTCCGGTGAGACGCTGATTATCAGCGCAGCAGGCACGGGAGACGAGCCCACGAGGGACCGGAAGGCTGCTGCCAAGGGCTTTGCGGGACCTGTGAGACCCTGCAGGTGCTGGCTAGCTGAGAGCCCCATCACACAAATGGGGTGGTAAGACCCATATAAAATGCAGGGCACTTTACACACTGTCTGTGTACACACACACATGCTAACAGGGATGGATGTTTATTGAGAGTCCATGGAAATGTTTTCCTTGTGGAGAACTACGATTGTGTGAGAGAGGTGGATAATGCAGCCTTTAGAGTTTTGAGAATGACTGAGTAAGGGATTCGCATGAGAATAAAGGTACAAGCTGCAGGACAGAGGGAGAGATGACCTGTGGTTGAAGGTAAAATACCAGACAGCCAGAGTTCCTCTGACCAGTGCTAGGGTGGCATAGTAGAGCAGTACAGAGTTAAGCCGGCCTTCTGGATACAGCTGGGCAAGGGAAGGCCCTAATGCAGCAGAACTTAACCACTGTGAACATGTATGGAGAGCACAGTGTTCACATGTGCGCTAAGTCCTGATGCAGATGAGGCCCGTGGCACTCCTTCCCTCTTCTCGGCCGGCCAATGAGCTTCACACACCTGCTTGCCGCTCACTTCATGTCAGCCATTGGAAATCCCTGGCAATGTGATTCAGTCCCTAATCCCAAAATCACTCTGCCAGGAATTCCCCTGGCCAGCAGTACGGATGCTGGAGGGGTGGGGGGCCGGTTCCAGGATCAAGTTGCTCTTTTGTGCCATGACTTGGGTGGCCGGAGGAAGGGGGGCACCAGAGAATGGCAACAGCGGCAACTTCTAAAGGTGTCGGTCCTGGCCTGCTCATAATTAGTAATAGCAAACCAGAACAAACACACTCTGGCTAAATGGAAGGGGACCTGAACTCGGGTCGTTTGACCATCTTTAATCCGTCTGTTTGCTCTTTTGTTTGCTCACCAGTTTCTTTTTTTTCCCAGGCCGTGGTCAGTCAGTATCCTCTTCTTCCTTTTATTTCCCACTCAGGCTGCCTGGTAGCCCCCTACAACCTCATGAAGTCAGCATTTCAGTTACAGAAGCCTAGGAGTGGCCAAGCAGGGCCACCCCCGAGCCCAGCAGCACCAGCCACTGCTGATATCTTTGAGCTGCACATTCGCGTACAGGTATGGATCCAGCAGGTAGACCTCCCTAGCCGCTCAGCGTTTTGCCTCCTTGTGCTTGCTCCTGCTTTCCTGTTTGCAGCATGTCACTCACCCACGCAGGTAACAGCCAAAAAGGGTTCCCCTCATGGTCTGGAGAATGATGTGCAAGTCAGGATGCGTGTCTGGTTGGTCAAAAGTGTTCTGTGATCGTGACTGTATGACTATAATCTTGTGGACATGATAATAAAAATATGGAATTGTTATTATAATATGTTGGGAATATAATGGTTCCTACTCATGCTTACAAGGTATAGTAAGTAACAAGCTACCAACTATCAATACACATATGTATGTATGCATGAACATTTTTTAAATAAGTGACATCTTTCATCTGGGGAAATTCCAGACCTCAGCTAACTTCCTCCACAGACTAGGGTCCATTTTTCAGAGGCTGCGAATGGAGGAGCTCTCACTCATAGCTAGCTTTGTATGAGACTGGCGGAGTTTGTCGACATGTGAGTGGGGTTCACTGCTTAGAACTGTTCTGCAGGCTTGTTAGATTTGGATCCCCAGATTGTGAGCTGAGACTCGACATGTTTGTTGGTTGTTCATTGGTTTGCTGCCATAGCAACATTTTTGGGTTTTGGGTTATCCATTGAAACATGGGAGGAATTAGCAGATCGCTATGGCCCTGCTGCCTGTCTGCTTTGTTTTTTCTGCCAGGTGTTGTTCACTGCTGGGAAGAATGTGGCTACTGCCTTTCATGGTTTCTTCTCGCTTCCAATTCCCCCTCCCCTCTAAACATGCCCCTGATCGCCCATGCCCATAAAGTCATTCAAAACATTGCCCATTTTGCCGCACATGCGTTATGCTGGGTGTGTCTCTCTATGCTGCCTGAATGTATCTCACCTGCTCTAGGGGCTGTCTAAGTGTGTCTCTCCTATTGAAGGGGCTTTGCTGCCAGAGTGTGTCTCACCTGTCATTGAGTTTATGCTGTCTCTCTATGGTGTCTGAGTGTGTCTCACTTGATGCAGGGGCTACGCTATCTGAATGTGTCTCGTCTGCCATAGGAGCTATGCAGCCTTAGTGGGTCTCTCTGGTTATAGGGGGTATGTTGCCTGAATTGTTTCACCCGCCTTAGGGTCGATGCTGCCTGAGTGTGTCTTTCCTGTCATAGGGCCTATGCTGCCTGAATTGTCTCTCCTGTCGTAGGGGCTATGCTGCCTGAATTGTCTCACCTGCCGTAGGGGCTATGCTACCTGAGTGTTTCTCTCCTGTCATAGGGGCTACGCTGTCTGAATGTATCTCTCCTGTCGCTGGGGCTATGCTACCTGAGTGTGTCTTTTTGATCGTAGGGGCTATGTTGCCTGAATTGTGTCACCTGCCTTAGGGACGATGATGCGTGAGTGTGTCTCTCCTGCCATAGGGGCTCTGCTGCATGAATTGTCTCTCCTGTCGTAGGGGCTATGCTGAGTGAAATGTCTCACCTGCTGTAGAGGCTATGCTACCTGAGTGCATCTTTCTGGTCGTAGGGGTTATGTTGCCTGAATGTGTCTCTCCTGTTGTAGGGGCTATGCTGTCTGAGTGTGTCTCACCTTTTGTAAGGGCTATGCTGCCTGAATTGTCTCACCTGCTGTATGGGCTATGCTGTCTGAGTATGTCTCTCCTTTTGTAGGGGCTATGCTGCCTGAATTGTCTCACCTGCCGTAGGAGCTATGCTGCCTGAGTGTGTCTCTCCTGTCACAGGGGCTATGCTGTCTGAGTGTGTCTCTCCTGTCATAGGCCCTATGGTGTCTCAGTGTGGCTCTCCTGTTGTAGGGGCTATGTTACCTGAATGTCTCTCCTGTCACAGGGGCTATGCTGTCTGAATGTATCTCACCTGCATTAGCAGCTATGCTGTCTGAGTGTGTCTCTCCTTTTGTAGGGGCTATGCTGCCTGAATTGTCACACCTGCTGTATGGGTTCTGCTACCTGAGTGTGTCTCTCCTGTCGTAGGGGCTACGCTGTCTGAATGTGTCTCTGCTGTTGTAGGGGCTATGCTGTCTGAATGTGTCTCAGAATTAAGTGAACTTTTTTATAGCTGCCTTAGAGCTGTGGGCTCCCTTTCTGAAAGGCAGGTCAATGGAGTGAAGGAACAAACTCCATGTTGGAGCTAACAACTCCCTCTTCCACCCACTGGCACTCCACCGTCCTACATTTGATTCCTGAATATGTAGAATTCCTCCTGATACCCACACACACGTCACGGGATGGAACAATGGGTCCTAATGAGCACGGGGACACAGGAAAACCTTCTGAGGGCCACAGGTTGGATAACATCGCTCTAGCACTGTGGAGTTTAGGGCGCTGGTCACGGCAGAGCTTACGCACCCTGTGGGGCACTGTGCCGAGACACGCCCCTTGCAAAGTGGCACAGGCTGTGAGCCACGCTTATGCTCACGTGACGCTCCTGAGTCATTGGGCGTATGTCTGGGCGCAGTGCCTCAGAGCTGCACTGGGAAAGACCGTCACTTTGCCGTCCCAAAGAGTCCTGCATCTTCCGCTGGCCAGCGTTCAAGTGGTACATATCCAGTATATCGCTGCGTTCAGATTTTGTATTTATTTACGTTTTACTTTGGTGTTTCGCTAATTTAATAATTGGTACAGAAATATGCCGAGAGGTTTAAAGGCTTCTATTCTTTTTTCCTTCCTGTTCTATTTTTCATGTGTTATGGCACGTGGTCTATCAAATAAGCTATGGAAAGGATTTGGGATTTGTCATAATTAAAAGCCATTTACAAATTTACCCTTCACAGATATTTTTGCCATAACTAAACTATTAATAAACACAGACATCTGAATTATAGGGCTTATGTAAACATGTAAATATGCAAAAAAGGCCTAATGCAGCCTAACACGGTGGCATTTTTGTGTGACTCATCACTCTTTGATATTATTCGCAGCTTATCGGCTTTGAATGAGAAGGTGCCAACTGCTGGTTGCCTTTCCTCTTTTATGTTGTAGCGTTGTTAATTAAGAGGGGTTTGGCTACATATTACAGAGTTGATAAGGCCACACGAATCACTGAATGACACGGTAAAGACACAGAGTGATCCTGTGACACCTGAATGTGTGTGTCTGTGTTCTGAGAGCAGTGAAGACTGGAAGGAACTGGACTTGGTACCCAGACCGCGCTCTGAAAACCATCCTTATACATGCACCGTAGCCATGACCAGGAGCCAAACCCCAATAGCAAGCCTATACTTTAAAATGTCAGGAAGCTGGCTCAGCTCAGAGACCCACCCCTCACCCCAGACAGACCATCCAGCTCCAGTTCTGCCCACCAACCCCTGGACCACGTCTAGACTCGATCCAAGGTATTGCTTAAGCTTCAATGTGCACAAAATTTAATTATCGTAGCAGTGTCCCCACACACACACGCAAGAGCTGGTACTGGAGCCATCACTAACCCAAGGCCAGTTGGTGAGCCTTTGTGTCGAGACCACTGAATAAGGGTAGTGGGTACCTGCTCAGCAGAGGTCACTATGGAGGAGGTTCTGGCCTGAGAGCTACGAGAAGCAGCACTTACTGATTCCTTTTGCATTCGTTTTGTTTCCCTATAACTGCTGAATTTCAAAGCCAGAAACATGTTGCCACTTTATGGCCATACTGTGTAACCTTGTCCAGCAGTACTACTCAGAGTTACATTTAGCACATACGTGAACTTTGAGTAAAGCTAATCTATTGTTTTACATCAAAAAAAAAAACACACCGTGAAAGCAGCAGCATACACTGACAGCGTTTGCACACTGTAAGAGGAAGACAGCCAGAATTGAAACATACATACATGAGGCACACACATATTTTACTATTTTAAACTTTCATGAAAGTACAGATGTTCTGACAAGTAAAAGCAAAACAACAGAAAACCACTGTAACCTCCAAATTTTTTTTCTAGAAAAGCTACTCACTGGAAGTGTTCAGCGATGTTAAGGCTGCACACGTTTTCACGCTGTACATACCCACAGTCAGCTAGCTCATAGATTCCACGGCCACAACCCTGCTGGGCTCCTCTGAGCTTCTTCCATCCAGACGGCAGGCAAGTGCGCACCGGAGAGCCAGACGGGGCGAGAGTGAGCTCCCGGCCAGAGGAGGGAATTCCTTTTTGTCGGCGTCAGAGCCCACATCCTCCCCTCATTGGGACGGCGAGTCACAGGAAGGGGCAGGGAGGCCACAGAGCCACACAGCTGGGAGTAGAAGGGCAGGGCTCCGTTTTTTTTTTTCTTCTTTTTTTGTAGAGAGACAAAGTCTAACTGTTTGCAGAGCTCCAGTCTGACCTCCCCTCCGGCTCCTTATCATGCACAGGGCCTCAGGCTGTCCTGCAACTCCCCCCTTAATTCAACCTTTACTTTTTTTGCACCTATTCTAAAAATATTATTGTTTATACTTTGAATATAATAGGAGAGGTGGTTTTCTGTGTGTGCTTTCAGATGAGTCAGGTTTAATTATATGTTTTTATGTACATGAGGAATGAAAAACATGGTACTTAATGTCATGGTACTTGAGTAACAAGATATTCTACTGTCATGACTTGTTTGATGTCAGTATTCATTTAAGCTGTACGTTTGATCTGACTGGCAGTCGTTATCTACAGTACGTTTAATTCTGACTATATTTATCCTAAACTAGGTGTGTTTTATGTTGAGCCGTCATCTTGCTTGCAAACCAATGAATGGTTGCACTATTAGGTGTTTTACGACCCTCACCCCCAACCCCCACCTCTCCTGCTCTCCATGACCTCCTCCCATCCGGCCACGAGCCTCGAGGCTTGTGAGAAAAAGAGCCCGCTCTGTGGGCCACACCCCTCCAAAGCACAGTGAGCGCGTCACACATTCCTCACACACACGCACACCGCACACATCTCTTGTCTCCCAGCAACAAGCTGACATGCACACACAGGCTCTGGGAGGCGTATTTGTGTGAGCGCATGCATGTGGGTCATACAACCTCCTAAAAGATGTGCTTTGGGGCAAATGTACACTGGGTCACCTGGGGTGATACTCTTAAATTTATTGTATTTTGATGGAGAAGTTTTATTTTATGTCTTACTGAAAATCAAGCGGGAAGCCATTTATACTTTCTGTGATGCATATTTACTGGTTTGTTCAAATATAATTTAATAAGGAATAATGCAGTGTATGTCTACAATGTCCTGTAAGAAACCCAGATTTGGTGTCTGGCTTGGTGCTGGAGGTAGTATTGTCCGATTGTGTCTGTGATTTAATACTGATGACTGTTCATTTCACAGGCGTGCGCAAATGTATCCCTGCTGTGTCACACCATTGCTCCTGCCGGGTGTGTGTCTGCTGTGTAGTAACCTTACTGGACGTGCTGCCGTATGTGTGTGGTCCTCAGGGGTCAGGTTGCTATCTGAGGCCTGCGGTGTGATGGCCGGGGCCGGTGTCAGTGCGCTCGCCTCATAGACAGTGACTCACACATCTATAACCATCTATGATCTCAGATCCAGACCTTGCAAAAACCCCTCGGGTTGTCATGGCAACATAGAAGTAATTATTCATGTGTATGAAACAGGAAACACTGAGCTGAAGGTCCACCCCCTCCCCGGAACAGCACTTCCTGTGATGAAAATGTTGGATTGTAGGTATATCATCACCTCCTTATTTTGGGCTTTTTCAGACTAGTCTGAGTCCCTCTCAGTCCTGGCCATCTGAGCTCAGCTTCCTGTCTTCGCAGAGCATGGTCCAGAGCAGTCTGTACTTAATCAAGAGGCCCAGATTGGGTCCAGTCCCATTTAGTGGTAATGGTTTTGTCCTTATTTTCACTCTCTCTCCTTCTCCTTCTCCCTGGTATTTATAAGCTGGCAGTCACCATGGAGACAAGACACACAAACAGTACAGCAGACAGGAAGTGTGATCAGAACCACAAATGGCGTCAGCGCGGCTCCCGCACTCATGCACTCGCTTTCCCCCTCCAGCATGGATACTCATCTCTGCAGCACAAGCGTGTGGCTACTGCTGTCTTTGCTAGTGCCGCTTCGCAAACTTTTGTTTTAAATTGTGATTTTACCTCTTTAACTTTTATAAAGTTAATCCTTTATGAAATACTACTTCTGTGAGGTAGAATGTCTTTCTGTTTTATGTGTTTAAACCACAGCAGTTTTATTTCTGCTTTTTAATGGCAGAAAATGCGTCCGGCAGGGTCTGTTGTGTTTTACGACATGGGGTTAAGAGCTGCACGCACTGAGGGCATTGTTAACCTCCAGTATGCGTGCTGCGAGCCAGAGTGCATGTGTGTGCGCGCTCATGTGTGCGCATGTGCCTTTATTGCAGTGTGTTACATCAGATTCTTTCCCAGCAGTTACTACTGTACATTTTTTCTTTTCTTTTTTTTCTTTTTTTAAGTGGAGGCTAAATATACTTCTCTGGAAAAACCCCTCCACAGCAGACCTCCCTTTTTCCCCACTGCCTCCTCCCTCTAAATATATCCACTCTGCTCCCTCAATTGGTGTGTGCACCTCTTTCCTTCTCTCACTGAAAGTGTTTCCTCCCCTCCTAAAAATCTTTCATCAGTTTGGGGCATTTGGAGGGGGCCAAAGCCTGTCAGAAAAATAAGTCATAGAGCCCCCCCCGACACAGTAAAGAGTGTCACACCTGCACATCATTCACAGCGTTCTTAGTCCTAACTTTTCCTTTGACTCGTGACTTTTTCACCCTCCACAGTAGGTTGTCCTCTCCCCCTCTATTTTACTTCTAGCTGCACGCAGTCCAGTGGGGTCACAGAACTTTGATGCCAATAAGCCACTGCCCCCTGTTGCCCCTCTCTGCCTGATTGACCGGGTGCTCCTTGCATTGCACGTTGCAATCAGGGCCAAGATCGGATTACAATTGGCAAACCTCTGCAGCATTTATATTTATTGTCTGTCTGAAATGAGGCATTCAAATGGCCGTGAAGCATACCGCTTGATTGTCAGTGTCCGCCTTGGAGGTACTGAGAGCGTTTCAGTGTAGACAGTCACTGGAGAAAAGAATTGTGTTCGAGACCAACTTATTTGAGTAATAGTCAAGACCATATCATTAACAAATGTAGTCCAAGTCTAGTCTGAGTCCAACAGGGGGGTGAGCCCAAGATGAGACCGGGTCCAGTATCAAAGCTGGGCAGCCGAGCCCAAGCTCAGAAAAACACAAGTTCAATTCTAGACCATAAATCTGAATTTTTAAAACTGTGAAGTGAAGACAAAACAAATACTTTTACATTTAAATAAGAACCAACTCAGAAATTATTTTCTGCTCAGAAATGAATGATATATTAAACAGAAAAATAGCAGAAACACACCTCCACTGCATCATATAGTAATTATTAATTTCCTTGTAACATGACTGTCATGTGACATTTGACATTGATTCTGGAACCAGACATGACGGGGATGGGAGTTAACTGTGTGTGGTGGGTGCACAATGTTGAAAAACACTGAGGCTAGTATAAAAAAAACCTAGCACGGGGGGAGGGGGGTTCAGCTGCATATTGACTGCAGACATACTCCATAGACTCGGGAAGATTTTTCGAGTCCCGGGTGTTTGAGACTGAATCAAGACTGACTCCACTCATATGTGGATTCAAGACTTGACTGAAGTCCAAGTCTGGACTCCAATGCAGAAATCCTGCTGGACAGAATCAAAAATTTGTAGAATTACAGAATATGATACTGCTAAACAAAAGCGTTCCAGACTTTTCATTGTAATTAAAAAGAAAAAGAAACGGTTAACCGTGAGTGGTGCCGAACCAGGATATAATTGTAAGTGCATCAACCTTATAGCCGTTATGTGCAGCGTTGTGTCATGTGATGGACCTGCAGCTGTCATGTCGAGGATGTTATGTTACACAGTAACTGCAGGTCCAGGAGGGCCCTACTGCTGTACCCCGGAGCAGTACAGATGGGTTCTGGGCCTTATAATTGACTTTGGTCTCCTAGGCAGCCAAGATGTAAAATGAAATGCGGCCGATGGCACCTCAGGAGTAATGCAATGTCTCGAGGGCTGGGCCTCGGCCACTGGCAGGCTACAGCAAGTCGACATGCAGTAGATCCTAGAACGAGTATCCGACAGGCCAAACCATATGTGAGAAGCAGGGACATGACAGGCAACCCTCTTGGGTCTGAACACTGGCATCCCAGGGTCACACTGCACTCAGCGTCAATGTACGTGACCTGGTGCTTCTAGGGAGGCTGTGTTCTGCTGAACTTGAGGGAACCCCCCTCCTCCCCCAGTGTGAATGAGAGGTAGCCTCTTGGTGTGTCTGGAGATATTTCTTATGGTAGAGGAAGAAGGGACTCCACCATAGGATGGAAGGAAAAGTCACTAGGAGTGAGACTGCTTGTCATTCGCCTAAAAATCTGCCGAATGTTCGCAAGGCGTAGCCATCTCCGGTCTGCTCTCACACCGCTTGTGAACCGTGTCCATCTCCATGCTCCGTTTATGTCTGTCCATATTTGGCTCCAGTTGTGAGAATGGCCTGCGATGAGAGCTTCCCTCCTGACTCTGACTCACCACTCCTCTGACTCAACGTGCGTTACCAAACATGGTGTCTCCCTGGAAACCTGCAGCTCCTCCTCCTGCACCGTGGACGCGGCATGCGTGTGCCTGCAGAGTGAGTTTGCACGTAAGGGTGTGATTCTGCAGATGCTTTAAATCTGCACACTACTGTCTCGCTGATTCAAGTGACACCATATATGTATATTGTATATTTTTAAATGTATTTTTTATAAATGCATGTATAACATCCAGTTGTTATTTCTGAATTTCATCTGAACATTATTTTCACAACACATCATCTCAGTACATCTCTTATAAATACTTTGTTTTTCAGCATCAGCTGTCCAGCCTTTTGATGTCTCTTCAGTTGTGAAACATAAACGTTTTATGCGCCCCTTACGTTCATTGAAGGGAATAAAGGATCGTTTGAAAGGATTCAGTGTTTGAGACGATGGCCAGAGGCATACTGAAGCACTCCAAGAACAGGACGTCCTCTTCCCACTGTACTTGCCCCACATTACCTCAGCCCAACAAATACATGCTGTGACACCATCTAGTGGCAGAAATTGTATAGCAAGCAGAGATTATGGCAGCTTGCAATATGTCAGACCCACTAATACACAGTAGAATGCATTTTCATTTATGACCTAGGTGGCCTAGGTGTAATCTCAGGCAGTGAGTGATGTGTCTTTCGAGAATGAAACCTCTGGCCTGGGAAAGCTGTAGGAATTTTGATGATGTTGCTGCAGAATCGGGCCCCAAAGAGGAAGCAGCCATCACTTTTCTTAGTCACATCCATGAAGTTCCCTTTGTTCAGTCATGGCCAGAGGAAGACTAGAACACAGAAGTGTTATGTCATCTTCCGGCTTATGAAAAGCTTCTCGTTTCCTGTCACCTGTACCATTGCTGTGAAGTTATAGGGTTGTGATCTCATCTCAGCACAACCGCAAAAGAGAAGCAGGGCGTATTGTGGAGTTACCGGTCCTCACCCTGACCTCTGACTGGCTGGCTTCTTATCTGTCCTGGCCTGAGGACCTGGAGCAGATGAAGGAGGCATCATGGGAGCAACTGGTTGGAGGTTCTGCTGTTACTGACCTTCATGTAGCCTGGGCTCATTGACAGGTGGAGTGGGGAGCAGGCTTGCCGAAGCAGACACGGGCCTACCTGAGACTGGCAGACTTGTGGGTGCTGGAGTGACAGGCCAAAGCTTTGACGTTGACTTCTCCAGGTACACACGGGCCTCCAGCTCATGCTTTATCAGGTTGTCTGGGGCTTGTGCAATGAACTTCTGGATGAGTGAAGCATAATGCTGTCTTTTGAAGGTCAGAGGTGAAGGCTTCAGGATTTATGACTTTTGACAGTTTCTGAGAGTAATCACACGATGTCACATGTACCAAATTAAAATGATTGTCAAAGCCTAAGCTAGTTCTCAAAGAATCTCTTGAGTGTGGCCAAAGATTCATTAAATGACTTTCTTAGTATGGGTTTCGCTGGAGAAATCACATCCCACTCTCTCTCTTACAGAACAGCAGCTCAAATCAAGTCACTCACAGAGACTGTCACAGCACTCCTTTTAAGGAGAGCCAGTTGAGTTCATAACTCGGTTTCATCCACACATCCATTTAAGTCATTCCGTTGTTGTGTCATTTTATCTTTATCATCTTGTTGCTTTTACTAGTTAGTGATTTCTTGGCAGGTTTATTTATTGTAGTTGTACTCATTCAATTGTACTGTGTATATTCTGAAGACTTTCTGAGATATTTAACGTGAAATTATGCCTTTATCTGCAGCTCCTAAAAGTGGACGTGGCCTCTGTGTGCATGCATATATTTATTGTTGTATATACAGAGTGTATCTGTGGTAATGAGACAGACTTCCTGCAGCTGATATCACACTATACTGACAAAATGCAATGTGGTGTGAACTGTCACCCATCCACCAGCACTCTGTATGAATCAGTCCTGAATGAGGTCAGTAAGGGAGGAGCTATAGAAACCTGCCGCAATCGTGGTGTCATGCCTGAGAGAGGGAAACAAGCTGCACATTTAATTACTGCAACAAGACATGAACTACAGTGGCAGAAATGCAACATGACATAGCCAGACCGACTTGGACGTTCAGGGGCAGAAACGCAGATGCTGGTGGTGCTCGCCCCTTTTTCTGCAGTTCCTGCAAAAGCCACAGCATGAACACGCAGGAGAGACACAGTTCTGCTATATGTGAGGCGTTAATGAGCAACACAGGCTGTGATGAGCACATGAGTTAAAGTAAGCGGCTACAAGGCGTCTTCTGCGTTTCTGTGTGTGTTTCAGAGATGCCCACAAGGTCCTCTGCTGCGTGGCCTCTCCTCATTCTACGCAAAATCAGTCTATCAACCATTTTAAACACACGCTCGGTCCATATAAAACATGAGCGGTCCGTAATAAAAAAGGCAATGCATATTCCTCCTTTTGTCTTTCTGTAAAAAGATCGGCCCTCTCAGCCTCCTCTGGGTAGTTATGGATGTAAACGCAGAGTCTGGATTGCACCTCATTCACATGCTTTAACAGCACGGTGTCACATATTTACAGGGACCCTCACATGTCACAGTGCTGTGTAAACTCTGCATTCAAGCAGCTAATACAAGACATAACCCACGTTACCTTAACATTGTCACAGCTTGTGCGCCCTGGCAACATGCCAGCGGCAACAAGACATTATTAAATGTAACTACAAAGAGCCTGTGGACCCCATTAAAGATACACAAACACGGCCTTCACCAGCCAAGCACCATTCCTGTATTACTGGTCTGTTGTATAAAGCAGGGTGTGGTTCTCCTTTACAGTTCTGACCTAGTCCTCTCCATTTTCAGTATGACACACCAGGCTCAAGTTGAACTCTCTCACTGTCGCCCTCTAGCTGTCTAGGGTGCAATGTTTACATCCATCTTTACACGTAGATCTCATAAGCGAATTGAATTTAACTGCATACTAAAACATTTCATTTGTTCTCTAGTCAGATCATGTAATTTCTGTGTTTGTCAGTAGAAGGAGAAATAAATGCAGAAAATGATTTAATCAGTATTTTTTTAAAGGCAGGCCGGGACTTGTATCTGATTTGGAGATCCGTAGCCTGTGGTTGACCTCAGGGTAAGACTTTTGAAAATTACTTGGTAAGACGTTAGATATAACTGTCAGGCATGGCTCTCTGCTGCCTTGGGAAGCTGAATGTCTCCTCCCCTGCAGCTCTTTCTTCGCCAGCCTGCTTTTCTCTGTTGGGTGGTGGTTGTAAGTCCCACTTCCTTCTCTGTCTAAGCTATTGACCCCTCTTCTTGAAGTGGTCCTGTCCTGAGGCAGGAGTTGTGGATTTGGGGGGAAAATTTGCCGGCCAGATGGGAAGTGGAGGTGCAGGTGGATCAGAAGTTGCTGAAGATCTCGTGCTTCTTGTTCCAATCCATCTGAGGGGCTCTCTTCTTGGCGCGCTTGGCATGGAGCTTCTCCTTGGCCTCTGCGGCCGTGGGGCTTAGGTAGAGGCCACTCTCTTCGAATGGGTCCAGGAACGGGCTCTCATCCTCGTCCAACACCTGGGAAACCGGGGCAGGGAAACCAGCTGAGCAAATCATGTGTCTAATGACACATTTGTGACAGAGAGGGAGCACAGCGGCCAGTGCAGAGCAGCACCTGGCCTCTCTCACCTGTCTGTCAGAACTGCTGGTGTCAGAGCGACTGGACTGTGAGGCGGAGCTGCCGTTCACCTGGAGGCTCTCGGAGCCGTTTGTAATGGCCTGGGCACTATAATCTGGCAGGGAACATAAAGTGATTAATGTGTAGCTTTGGACATTGAATATGGACTGTGGTTGGCCACACTGCTATCACATGGGTTGTGTGGCACTCGTATATACCAGCCTGTGGTTTGCGCTCATGACTTGTTTTCTGCTTTTTGTGGTCCCTGTCGGCTTAATGAGACATGCATGTGAACTTGTCGTGGGACTTCGGTGGGAAACCTCATGCCTTTACCTTTAATGTGACTCCCTGTTGGGGTGATGCCCAGTTTTTTGAAGTGCTCGTCTGTAGCCTGGTCCACCACCAGCAGGTGGGTCTCGTTCCCACCGCTCTTGATGAAAGCCACCACTTCTGAATGCCTCAGAGCTTCAATGTTCACACCATTTACCTGCAGCACAACCCCCCCGTGATAATTTCAGAGCTGCCAGCAGTTATCATGAAAGATGACAAGAATGCAGTTATAAACTGTCACCACCAGGTGGTGCCCTATGATCACTGTATCTTGATATCTACCTGGTTAATTGTTACTGTTTTATAGATGCAGAATTTTTATGAAATTATTTTATTAATAGTTTAGAATACTTCATAATTTGCACACATTCATGCCACAATTTTCTACAGACTGACTCTTGTTATCACCTTGTACTTGCAGCTGGGTGGGGAGTGGGGTCACCAAAGCAGATATGAGGAAAAAGGGCTGTACTATTTGAGGGAACCAAAAAGATTCCAGGTTGCTTTCAACCAGTAAAAACGCAGATGGAGGCAGCGGGTGACCACCAAGCAGGCCCCTGGGCCCAGTGTGCTGAGCGACGGTGCAGCCCAGCCAGGGCCGGCAGCCACAGCACAACAAGGCAGCTTTAACACTCCACTGTGAAATATTGATGAGTGGCCCTGGCTGTAGCCATAGTGTGAGTTTCAGGTATCAGTGTCTCTGAGGGATTTTGTTTAATATTCATCTGGCTTTTGAGACAGGAAGGCGGCAAGCAAACGTGCGCTGACCAGCCCTGAGGCTCGTAACAGCCTGGGAGAGGCTTGGGGGGCAGCCCACCCCCCCCTCCCACGTACACCATGGGCTGGGAGTTAAATCACCTACATTAGGTTACTATAACCGGCACGATCTGTCCCATTAAGACTGTCTGACAGCGAGGAAAGGCTCCGGGCTCCACAAAACAGGCATGTTACTGTATAACTTTAACAGTGACTGTATAATGTGCAGCAATTTCAATAAACGTGTGCAAAATCCTCAGCGTTACATGCTTAGTTGCTAGTGTTGCTCATATTATAGCTGTGTGTGAGTGAAAAATGAATTGCTGATGTTGATGTGTGAGACCAGACTGACATTGGTAGAGCAGGAGTGCTAGACACACAGTCCATGTCTTTACACTGCTCTTTTATAGCAATGCTGAAATGTGGAGCCGCTTGATTTAGCTGGGTACTGCAGATTGACACTCAGTGGTAGTGTGGGGCTGTGCGTCATACTGGGAGCAGGAAGGAAGCAAAAACATGGACCATCCGGGGATCCCCAAGGACTGGGCTGAGGGACCCAAGTGTAAGCTTTGGGTCAAGCAGCATCATTGTCTCCTGTAATTTATTGCTCCATATCCTACTTAGTTGCCATTGAACGCGAATCCTTGTTTATGGAAATGATCACTTTCCAAAATGCTGGCTGTGGGGAAAACGGGGGGAAGGTTCTGCCCTGCTAACGAGCTGCTGACAGATGAGGCAGCACGCTGTAGCAATTATAACCCATGCCAATTAGCCATTCAGCAAAGCCACTCCATCCAGGAGGGAACCACTTATTACATGCCAGTTTGCTCGGTGTAAGAATTAACCCTAATGTAAGTAAA
Source organism: Cyphomyrus plagiostoma (assembly GCA_019775915.2). Taxonomy (NCBI): domain Eukaryota; kingdom Metazoa; phylum Chordata; class Actinopteri; order Osteoglossiformes; family Mormyridae; genus Cyphomyrus; species Cyphomyrus plagiostoma. Next base: position 10,594,439 of record JABFEA020000048.1, on the reverse strand, counting down.
GCATGATGACGAGGGCCTCTTCACGTCACGTGGCGAGCCGGGCCACAGCTGCCTTCGCCTCGGCCTGATGATGCACCACATGGTTCCTCCTTCACAATCGCACTCACCTCAATGAGCCTGTCCTGAGGTCTCAGCCCGGCCCGGTCTGCTGCTGATCCTGGGTCCAGTGAACGGATGTACTGGCCCGGTCGGGATTTCTCACTGTGCAGGTTGAAGCCGTACCCTGTTTCACCACGCAGCAGGTGGCACAGACGTGGGAAAAGCTCTGTGGGCTCAGTCTGGTACTGCTCCTCATTTTGGGCTTGGACCTGGACTTTGGACTTTGACTCCTGGGGTCACCAGAAAAAAAAAACAAAGACCCATTAGTAGCTGCAGTTACAGTCACATGGCCTTTCTGTTACTCACACGGCTGTTGCCTGCGGCATCTCAACATGAAGCATGGGCTTGGCACACGTACAGCTACAGGTACTGCAGTCCATCAATGGCTGCCGACAGGATCATCAGGAATATGTGTAGCAGTCATTACTATCAGATGGATGCTAACAAAATCACTGACATAAACACTGACCTCTTCAAAATACAATGGTGTGATGCCTTTATGAGCTCTGTAAGATTTTTTTGCAAAACATGGGCTAGTCCTCTGCTCAAAGCCCTTTGGATGGTTTTGTGTGTGATACCCCTTTTAAAAACACCCAGTCACCTTTCAGGACTTGCATACCAGGTTAAGATGCTTGTTAAATGGATGAGCTTTACTTTTGACCGTAGGTTAGGACCCCTTGCGGTAACTAGGGCACCTCCGCTGTAGAAAAGCTCACGCAAGAGAGCGGGATTGCTCCAACAGCACTGCCCCAAATCCTTTATTTTTTAAATGATCAGCATAGAGCTTCTGTTACTGTAATCACCCTCAAGCGGGACAGCTACACCCAGCATGACACTAAAAATAGGGAGGATCTGGTGACCCTGACGAGCGACAAAGGAAACTGACAAAGTTGCATTGTCGCATGAACTTAGAAGCTTGGCGCCCCCTGCAGGCTATTGAGTGATATTTCTTGTGGCTTTGAACCCTGTTCTTCCTTCGGGTCATTCTGAGGGGTCAGACCTCCATCCATGTACCAACACTTAATAGAAAGCTGCAGTTTGCCAGAGGCCAGATGGGAGATGGGTGACTGACGCCTGCCTAATTCTTCATGCATGTCAGAGGGTGGCAGATATGTCCTTTAGTGCCTATGCATTCCGTTCGTGTTTGCTTAAGTGAGCACAGTCAGAAAGCTAGACTGAAACCTGCTCTGATCCAGTAATCACAGTGAGGGCTTGCCTAAAGAAGGCATTCACCAGCTGAAGTCATTCCCCTGGCAGCGCAGAGAAGAAATGCTCATGACGTCATTTTCAAGATCTCTAATATTGTACACTCTGGCAGACAAAAGAGGAGGAATTAGCCACGACAAACAAAACAACAAAGCAAAGGGTTCGTCAAACAAATATTGTTGCAAGTAGTCTATAATGAGAGGTTTAGAAATATGGGAGTTTCATGTGCATTATCTCCAAAGCTGCGAGAAAAGGTCCAAAGGCCTTCAGGGGCTGGCGATGTAGCCGCAAGGGCTGTGGGCTCAGTCCCTCCATGTGAGATGAGCAGCAGAGACCATGCAGCTGGTAAGCATTAGTGCTAAGAGACAGCTGTCCTAGCCAAGCTTCCCACAACTGCATTCACTGCCTGTTCATGCACTGTGACTAATCTTGGATCAGTCACCAGCCTCCACCTCCCACCAGCACTGAGGTACTTTATTCAAAAAAGTTCAATAAGAGTCCAATGGTACCACTAGGTTCCAGGTTGTGGGCCTGTGTATATTCTTCTGGATGAAGTAAGAGCTCACAGAGCACTGGTCAGCACAAGTTTTGCAGAAGTGGATTATGGGGGGGGGCGGCACGGTGGTGCAGTGGTTAGCACTGTTGCCTCACACCTCTGGGACCTGGGTTCTGGTCTCCGCCTGGTTTCATGTGTGTG
>JABFEA020000048.1:10580032-10592337 GCA_019775915.2 Cyphomyrus plagiostoma | reverse complement strand
TCGTGCCCGTTGCTTCTGGGATAGGCTCCGGACCCCCCGCGACCCAGTAGGATAAGTGGTTTGGAAAATGGATGGATTATGGGGCATTTAAATGCACTCCCAAGGATCTCCTCTTGCAACATCTTACCCCCACCCCACCCACGCTAATAGACAACAAGTAAAACAGCCAGATTAAAGGGGAATAGGAAAAGGTGCATTAAATCCTGCTATTCATTTTTATTTCCTGATGTTTTTTGATATGTCTGTGTGACATAATGTGTTCAGGCACTGGAATCAGATGATGACCCACATACTTCTCTGCAGTGGCACGGAGCCACGTCTACAAGGAGCTCGTAGCAGATGCTTCCGCTATGCAAATACCTGCATTTCTCCATTTTTCCAGAGTGCCTCTTCCTAACACAGAGCCCCCCACACCGAATGTTAATGCACCAATATCCTCAAAGGCTTATGTGGTTGTGTGTGTGGGGGGTGTCTTTTTAATATCTGCTGAGCCAGAGTGGTGTAAAAATAAACATCTAGACAATTAATCTCTTGTATTTCTTTGTGCTGGATACCATAGACAGCTGGATGGCCTTTTGAGGTGGCAGTGGTGGCGTAATGGTTGGGGGTGTGCACTTATAATTGAAAGATTGCTGGTTCAAATCCCCAACCAGCAAAGTACCACTAAGGTACCCTGACCAAGGTACTTCTCCCAAACACTGTTCCCTGGGTGCTGAATTAGTTACCCCCTGTGATGTCACGTATAGATTAAATGCAGGGGACACATTTCATTGTTGTGTGCTGTGGTATGACAATATATCACTCCCCCCCAGGAAATTCTCCAAGCTGTGTTTCCCCCAGGAGATCCAGCTCGTCTGAGGATCCCCTGAACTGGTACAAAGATCTTGCAGACTTTTGGACATACTTTACATTTTAATGGGTTTCTGGAAGACAGTTAACATTCTGGTCTTCCTGCAGACCCCCGAGTTTTGTGCTGTACACCTTACAGGGGCTACATGCAACACGGCAGCAGACCTGAAGCACGCAGGCATTTCCTTTTATTGCCTTTCACAATAAGACATTGTCGTACCTGCTTGTTTGTGTACATTCTGCAAAGGGCAGCAAAAGGTCTGTAAAGCCTCGGTGGTGAAACTGGATCAGAACTCCTGAATTATTCACACAGAGTCCCGATGGATTACGGCCGTCTTAACCCTTCGAAGACCGCCCCCTTGCCAGCCTCCATCCACTGAGTGTCCCCTATCTGTGGGGAATATTCTTGCTTTAGTCACATGTGTTTTTCAAATCTACACAAGCTTACTGTATGTCTGTCAGGCTAAGTCTCATGTGATGACTTTAGGTTAGTTTGTGAGCAGATGAGATCCCAATTGCAGGACCCCTGACATGACAAATGATTCATCATCAGTGTGACAAGCAGCGTGGTACAGCAGAGTCATACCACAGAAGTAAAAAGGTGGTTTGTTGACAAAAGTGCTTGTTGACTGTCAATGGCTGTACCTGTGCTCTGTAACCTTTCCCTGCTGGGAAGGCGTGACATCCACAGACCATGGGGATTCAGGGGTACAGTTTCAGTGAAATTCCCAAGTACTACACACCCATTGGGATGCTTCTGTGGATGTGCAACACTGCCAGCCAGCCAGCCAGCCAAATCTCAGCATGCAGCACTCTTGCACACCATAGGTTCATCGGAGAATGCTAAATATTCCTCTGATGTACATTAGACATAACCTTTTCTCTTATTAGAGATACAAGATAGCAGAGAAAATACAAATGTTCTTTATTGTCCTTTTGAAACGTGAATGGTTGGAAGAAATGGCCATTCTTCTTTGTTGGTTTTTGAAGTGCCCCCCTCTTCCAGTGGGATACGTGACAAAGGGGAGCGAACTCCAGACATACACATAGAAAAGATGAGGTTTCAGCCCCAAACCACAAAGGTGTGAGCTGCTGCGTCACCCAGTGAGATATGACAGGGTGTCGGAATTTTTCTAATCACCTTTTCCATTTATTCTGCCCCCAAAACCCCAGGAATGACCTGTGAGCCATTGCCACTGGATGAGTGGAGTGTCACAGCACTGACCATGCACATGGACGCATACGTCAAGCGCACTGATATCCGGTAACCTTACATCATCTGACTAATCTCTCTCTCTTCACCTCACCCTGGGTCAGCTGATGACATGTCTGAGTTATTTCTTGTGAATCCCATATACAATATACAGTCATTGTTAAAAGGTAATGGAACTTCTCATGTAATATACAAGAAACCATCCTACAATATATTCAATAAAAACTGCAGTGAAGTATTTTTCCCAGTTCGGCTTCCCTGTCTCCATCCCCCAGCATGGCCTCCACACAGCTACAGCTGTTAGAATGACAGCATGTTCCCTGCCAGCAGCCTCAGTGGGTGGCGGAGACCCCAGGCAGCCTCCTAGCTGCCCTGATCTTAGATGAAACAAAGCAAAATCTAAAAGGGGCCAACTGCTAGCAGGAAGCAAGGTCTCCTGACCAGGAACTACACCAAGAACTATAAGGGATCCAACTTTTTGATTTGGATGGGAAAAAGGTAAATGTACAATGTATTTTTAAATGTAATTATATATGTTAATATACAGCTATGACCTTTTATCTTTGAGCAGTCCTTATTCTTCTTGCCTATTCCAAGTTTATGTTCATTCTGGAAAGTTCTTTGGCTGTAATTTTAAGCTGACAGAGGGACACAAAGCTGTGCATTTGCTAGTAGTTAAACAATAGTCCCTTTAACAGGACGGTTCTTTTGGGTATGGCGGGGCTGTTGGATTTCTCCCCACCACTTTCCCAGGGGCCCCCTCAGCTGTCAAAGCCCCAGCCTGCAGGCTTGAATTACCAAGATGTCTGCCTTCACGGCACTTTCTAGGAAACGGTGGGAGCTGACAGAGCCATTCTCTAATCCTCACACTGGACAAACAGGGGGGCCCAGCTCCAAGGTGCCCACACCTCTCTGGGGCAGCACTCAAAGCGTGTTGATAAAAGAGGAGAAGCGATAACATTATAAGCGGCTAGTGAGGGCTACATGCCTGCGGGAAACTCTGCTTGTCACCTTAAGATGCTCCAACATCTTCTGCCTTCCTCAGAGGCCCAGAACAAACATATCGTTCCTTGTTCTTTATGGACTCTGACATCCCCATTCTGGGAGGTGTGGAGTGCTATGGTCTAATGCCTGGGAGGCTCTGACTGGCCCTTTCCCCATACGTGGCAGCACAGAGACCCTGGGTGATACCGCAATGCTTACAAGACGGTAAACTGCTGTGTTTTGCCCCAGGAATCTCAACTTTCCAAGGGCTCTTGAAGAACACATGTTTGAAGGCTTGGGGAAAGTTTCAGAATATGCTCATTGTCTTTTCATGGCATTTCTCTCCACAGTTAGGTAAAATAACAGCACAATTTCTGTGAATAAACCAAACAAATGTTAAGGGATTCCCAGGGAAACACTGAACGTGGCAGATCTTAATATCATATCAACCCAAGACTGATTATCAATGTCTCCTTTCATCTGCTACATAACCACACCACCAGGATCGCTAACTGGCTTCTCTTGCTGTTTCTTTTAAGCCTACAGGCAGATGTTGCACTCCACACAAGTTATTACTGGGCTCCAGGCCTCCCTCAGGTTGGCTAACCACAGGGGGTGGGGTGTGAGTTGACAGCACTGCTGGTGAGCTTTACATAACAGCAGCTGAGATATAACCGATCTGTATAGGTCAACACACGCTGTCCCTTCCCTGACAAGAAACCTGAGCTATGAGGATTTGTACAGACAATAGCGATGAGGGAAAGGGAGAGATTGAGTCACGGTGCCCGTTTGAGGTGATGAGCTTTTACCTATAGGTCATGTTTTTTATAGATTACCCTTGGTACCGTAATGTTGTACTGCTATTACATAGTGAGGCTGTCCGGGACAGGATGTTTCCTAGGCTTCGGCCACACATTCACATGACAGATGCAAAGCAAAAGCAATCCTGGCCAGAGCATTCAAGTCCAGAGGAGGTCAAATTAGTAAGCTCTCCATGATCAATGCTAAGGTGAGATATGTTGGAGAATGAGAGAATCTTCAGGGGTTCCTAACCTCCAGTCTCTGGCCAGTATTCCACCAGGCCACAGGATGATGAGGCTTTTGTAGAGGTGGTCCCTTTATTTCCAAAAGTGAACTATATATTTGCACTTTCTAATGACCGCTGACGTTCACACATTCTGTTCGCATCTGAAAATAATGGAGGCGGGTTAACTTAAGTACCAATTGATGTGACCACAGGCCCTTGAAACTTTTGCATGATGCAGACCGGGCCACGACCATCAAAAGGCGCGGAACTGTAGGCTACAGAGTTGGGCCCTGAGCGTGATCTGCAAGTCAGTGTAGGAAGAAGCCCACATCTGAACCTGCAGATTTCCTGTATTAGTACAATTGAGGCAGATGCTTGTTTTCCCACACATTCTCCAGGGCAGAATATCCCCCCTCAGCTCAGAGGAAGGGTTCGGCATTCCTCCACCCCAGCCCCAGGCATCCCTTGGGCAAAGAGGGCTGGGGCCTCACATCTGGAAAGAGCACAGCTGGCCAAGGAAAGGAAACTAGAGAGCAGGAGATACTGGATATGGTGAAAATACATGCCATAAAAGCAAGACAAGGGCCCTCTTTCTAACACTAAATGTTGCTCTAAAGAAAAAAGATGTTTTTGAAAACGGGCAGGAGACCGAATGTCAGATCATCTCCAACTGGGGTAATGAAACAACAGGCAATTTCCCACAACTCCCAAGGCTTAAATAAATGCTTTGGAACTGTTTTCTGGTTATTTTCTGCACAGATCCTTCTCATTAATTTGCTTTGTCCGATTCTTATATGTTAACTGCGGTCCCTACAGGGTGACTGTCTCTCCCGTTCCTGAAATCCCTTCTGAGTCTGAACCTGTCTACACACAAGCTCTGCTCACCTTATGTCCCCATGAACATGCCGGCACACTGGTAGCCAGTTAGTAAGCCATCATAATCTAAATGGATGTTTTCCCTGTCACTGTTAACAGGCCGCCCCTCCTCGTGTAGGAATGAACACGTGACCCCCCCCCCCCTCTGGCTGCGCTTACCATCACATGTGGGATTTTTCCCAGCTCCATTCACTCAGTCATCTCCATGAAGAGCTAAATCAAGGAAGGAGCTTGTTAACAGGATGGGGACACCCCCGGCCTGTAACCCTGACACTGAATTCCTGAGGCGTGACACTGGCCCAGAACTGGAGTCCTGTCTGCAAGCAGCACAACGCTCTGGATTGCATGCGAGGTATATTCTCCCGGAGAGAATAAGGTAAAGCAGTACCCCAGGAACTGCCACAATAACCGGCTATGCAGAACCACAGCACTAATAAATGCATCATGTAAATTCACCACACTAGATACATTTTTCAGGTATTTTTTAACATGCGCAGCATGCAATGAATAACCTGAATTGTATGTTTCATATTATCATCTGGTTCGCGCATCATGCATATGTGCTCTGTGATATCTCAGGCGTGCAGCATGTGGGTGCAAACTCTGTCTGGAGTGATTTGGGGTGAGATGTGGGTTTCGGCAAGGACACCACCCACAACAGTGATAAAATCATCTACCCTTTTAACAGTCTGGAAGCCGTCAGTGGCCATGACCTGAGACCAGGTCCAATGTGGACTTACTGGAAGGTTGCTACCCTTGTCCTTTTGCCCCAGGTAAGCCAAGGTACAGAAATATTTTGGGAAAAGGGGTGTTTCAACTCTCCATCTATCCATGAAGAAATGGCTCAATTTATTTGATACTGAAACACTGAGGACTAAGGGATCATGGATTCATCCAAATTCCATATTGATACAACATGCTAAAGTTATTGGTCTCCAGTGCACTTCGGAAAGCAGACTATTAGAAATGCCGCCTGAATTTGCTTCCAATCAGCCTCATTCAGTAACCGTAGAAAGCTAAGGGTAAACACCACTGTATATTAATGGAAGAGTGTAAAAACATCCAGGAAGCGTCTTGGTGTGTACTGCTGCCTGCTGTAACCATCCAGAGTCTCTTACTGGATTCTTTGTGCAGGAAAGTGCAAAACATGCACCAGGCACAGTGCAAATTCTTTGAAATGTCCAGATGGTCCATCTGAAATGACAGGTCTCCAAAGGAGATTTTGTAATGGCTGTACTGGCCCTAATGTGTGCTAAAGGAATTGTCAGTAGAAGGGGAACAGAAGGGAGCCTTATGAGAGCTGAGTAGGCTAAAGATGGTCGGTTAAACAGGAAAGGACCAGAGTGGAGAGGTGTCACATATCGCTGCGCGCTGCCTGCATCACACAGGCTTATTAGAACAATGTGTTCCCAGCAATGCCGAGCAGCCAGTGTCCTGCGCTGTTCATTCCTGTAGTGGCAGCCTGGGAAGCCTGGAGGTGACCTCAGCAGCCTTGGAAACCTAGTGCCTGAATCCAGGCCTCTCAGTCTGCACTGAACTCCAAACACCAGCACACACCTTTCTGTACTTCAGCTTGGGACTTGGGTAAACCTGGGCTCTGCTTAGGAACCTGGTCTTTGGATCAGTGACGGCCCACGCTAATTGCATTTCTGCTAACAGTGGTCTCCAGCAGTCTGAAGAGTACAGTGAGCAACCTGAAGGAAGCCTGACCACAATGAAGGTCCCTCACCCTTGGGCTCAGCTTCTCAAGCCGGGGAGCAGAGACCAGGCCAGGAGCTCCTGCAGACGGTCCTCTTGGGAGAATTTAACCCCTAAGCTGAGCTGCCGCTGCCCAGGCTCCTCCTTGTGCCCTCTGCTCTGGCATGAAGCAGCAAGGCCCAGTACGATGAAGTCTGCTGCCGTGCTAACAGCCAAAGGATTTCTTTGAATTTTCAGAGCAAAGATGAACATGCGAGTCGGCTGGTCTGGATTGATCAGTTTTCCTGATAACATCTCCTGGAGATGATCAGGATGAACTGAGGCACTAGCTGCTTTATCTATGGAAAATCTTATTGCATCTGAGCAGCACAAACATCACGGTACTCATAATCCCTGTCCATGTGGCAAGTTTTTGACAGGACTGGAGAAACTAGAAGCAAAATAGCATCACCACTGCTGCTGACCATTCTGGATTGATTATGAAGAAAATGGCAGCCATGGGGAAGACTGTTCTAGATAAGTATTCCCCCCCCACAGCCAGATTGAGAAAGAACAAAGTTCACAATATCCCCATCTACCCACGGGATGAGGGAGGGCTGTCCACTGAGGGCGCTTGGAAAATGTCTCTGACATGGACAGTCCTTAAAAATACATGCCAGCATTGTCCTCCAGTCCATATGATTATGTAAATATCTGAAGGTGATTTGGCTTTGGTCCCCAAGTCTGTTATGTATGACTGTATGAAAGACAAAAACGCTGAATAATAGGTTGACGTCCCTCCTGTTTAATGCAGGAAAAACAGATAAACAGATGTGTTTATGGGCTGTTACTTTTTGTTTTACCCTGACCACAAGCCCCCCTCCACCCCCACATAGGTCCTCTTGTGGTATTTCTCAATAGCTGGGAAACCATAGGTGTCATGGATTGGGACCGTGCAAATAAAATTTTCATCTTTTAAGAGACACGGTCTGGGGATAAGCGCTTTGTTCTTGGCAGAGAGGCACTCCTGCTTCTCCAAGCCACTCACTGCCTCCCCCCAATTCCCTTTTAAAGGTTTTCTGTTTCAGCCTCGATTTCTCAACCCTGCTTTTCAGCCCAGCAGCAGCCAGCGATCTGTTCAGGAGGCACTGGGTACATTTCCGGGGTTTAACTGGGGTGTCCTGATACGCAGGCAGCTGGAACACAGCTACTAGGCCCTTGGAGCACAAACAGCTGAACAGCACTCTTAGGTAGAGTGCTCTCTGGACAGAGCGCTAATTGGACCCGTAAGCCATAACAGAAAACGGCCCTTTATTTTCCGATCGGAGCAGTTAGCAGCATAAATGAAAACACATGTTCACCAAAAGCATGAAACGGGAGTTAGAAAAGCTCAGGCCACAGAATGATGGGATTGCAAACAAAAGCAGATCTCATCTTCTCAAGAGCTGTACCCTGTTTTCCGAATTCGAGTGGAATTAAGGAAAAAAAGAAAAACAGCGCAAACTTTCCAGCTAGGCTTCTGATTGGGCCATTTTTCTTTTTGTTGATATAGCAGCACAGTACTTTGTGAATCCAAACACGTATCATGTAAGCTAAGCCTCCATATTGGCTATTTCTGGGGTATGTTAATCAGCGAATTTCTGTCACTAGACATCCACTTCTTAGAATGAACTCCACCCTGTTCACGATGACACACTCATCCCCGCATTTATGCTGCCTGAAAGGTGCCCCTGACTTTAACATGCGAAGATCCTCTGACTGCTCACTTTGTGCATCATAGCTGCACGTGACCAGCCCATGTTCATATTCCCACTGGTCACCAGAAAAGCATTGTCCTCAGGACCATGTTCTCCATTCCCCAAACAGAAACATGTTCCATCATACCCAGATTTGGTTGCAGGCTGTGTGATCAGATTTCAGATAAATGTCAGGATTGGGTCTGCCAGGCTGCACTCCGCATTACCTTCACGTGCACCAGCATCATCGAGGGACATGACAACAATCTGCTGTCGCCTGTCTGTGCTTTGTTTGTACACACACCAGTATCCATGTGCATGACTATTGGTGTAAATCCAATATCTAGTAGTCTAATAATATGCACCAATATGCTTAGAACCTATGGCAGGTACCTTAAGCACACCTAAAGTCTACTGGTATTATAGCTTTCTGGTACCAGGGATATGAACCGATAACCTCCAGTGCCTATCACTGCCGCTCATAGTCTCAGTCCCCAGGATGTCTCTGGTGTCCCCTGTACCTGCCATCTTAAACAGGCAACAGATGGCACATGGGGGTGGATAGTCCAAAGGGAACTGCATCCTCAGAGTGACCAAAGGTCTGTCACATTAATAGGCACTCACTGTGCCCAGAACAACTTCTAAGCAGGAGAAGTGATTCTCACCTTCTTGGTACTGCGAGATGGCGAGCTCTTGGCCAGCCGGGGCTTCTCGTTAGCCAGCCTGACGACCTGCCTAGACACTGAGCCGTTCTCCTTCCGACTGGGCGTGCGGCTGGGCAACGACGGCACCTCGCTTCCTCCCGTAGCCGTGGAGTCATCTGTGCAGGAGAGGCGCGTGCTCCTCAGGTACTCGTCCGCCTCCCTGTCCACCACCAGCAGCTGTGTCTCATGCTCCACGGCCTTGATCCGCTGCACCACCTGAGGCCATGGGAAAAGCTGAATGGTCAGTGGGGGAATCGTGCGGTGGTGCAGCCATTTATGACCGCAACTGAAAGAAGCCGTCCAAAAGCTGAAACACAAAGCTCAAAGGTCTGTACCTGCTAAAACCTAAGTGAGGAAGAGTAGTTAAACCCCCCCACCCCCAACATCTTCGGGGAGAAATAGTGAAGGTGTGTGCAGCAATGTGATTCCAGATATAGTTTGGATATTCTGGTACATGCCAACTAAAATATTGCCCAATTAGTAATCATTTACAAATAAATTAGCAAATAGTGTAGGTGAGGGTGCAAGGAAAGGTGGGGAATTTTGAGAGGAAGCTTGTCTGTTAGGAGTTTATTCTCCATGACCCCACACACTCCCTGCACTAGTGATTTCAGATGGGTGCTCTGTGTAGCCAGATGTGGATGATTGAGTCTGTCTTTCAGCTGTCAGAGTGAATAACTGCAGTAATCCTGGGGTCAGCAGGCAGAGTGGCTGTGCTGTGGGCTAATATGGGGTGGTGGAGTGCATCCTCCAGGGCACCGCTCCGCATGGTGTCTTCCCAAGGGCACCAACAGCTGATGTGGCTTTTAAATTCCCTGCTCTTTGTTTTCTTTTTACTGCAAGAAGAACTGCTTTAGCTGTGATGCAGTTAATGCTCGATCTGTGCCAGCTAGACATTAGGCCATGAAAACTACATAGGGAATCTGCAAGGGGAGTAACATAGGCCTGTCCCAAGTGATGTGGAAGCTTTGGTAGACCTGAAAATAATATCATTGGCCTCATCCTGACTGGCTGCCAAGAAACCATGTCTGTACAGCTCCAGATACTTTTTAAGTTCGAAACTGAAAATATTCTGTTAAAATATATATTACAAGCTGGTGTGTTAAATACTCCCTGCAAATTAAATGGTAAATGGATTGCATTTATATAGTTTTTCTACTCCTATGAGTACTCAAAGCGCTTTACAATTCATACCTCACATTGAGCCATCCGCACACACATTCATACACCGGTGAATTGATAATTGGGCAGAAGTGGCTTTATATTCTAAAACAAATAAATACATACATAATGAAAAAGAACATTCCCCTTCAAAATCAGCCCAGTCCTGTTCCTCGCTAGTTCCATAAACCCGGCACGTGCCCGCACTACATGGTGCACGTACGATAACACTAAGAAACTCAAGACTCCTTTTTTGTCGCAATTTTGTCCCTTTTCCAGTGGCCACTAGACCCCCGGGATGAAAATGAATTTGCATTACTGTGAAAGCGACACCGAAGGCTCCGCGGAGGAGCAGCTGCGGGGAGATTGTGTTACTTACCTGGTGGTGAGTCTCTTTTTCCACATTTTTGCCGTTCACCTCCACCACCCGGTCCCCTGCCCGCAGCCCCGAAGCCTCGGCCGGCGAGCCGGGCTCCACTCTGCGTATGTACTGTCCACTCTTCCCCTTCTCTCCATGAAGGTGAAAGCCATAGCCATTTTCTCCCTTGTTCATCACACAGAGTCGCGGTTTCAACTCGTTTGCCATTTCCCTCTCTACTCTCTGTTCGGTTGTTATACTAAGATTAGAGCAATGCGTTTATTCAGCGACACTGGCCATACACTTCAACATGCTGCACTGCGCCAGGCATACTAATTATTCTCATTTTCTGCTCCAAAACTAATTATCCAATATAGTGTTTAAACACTTTGAATGAGTTTTCCTGTTTAAGTGTGAAATACGCGAAAACACCGCAGTCGGCACAGATGCATTTTCATTTCCAAAAATTGATAGTCTTGTTTGTAATCCGAGTACTGAAATCTGCTCGGACGAGCAACAGGTACTTTCAGCTCTAAAAGTTTCCTCACACACTAAACCATACAAGTAGCAGGCTGCTTGCCTCAACAAAGCTGTATGCTACTCCATCGGACCCAGTAGACAGACGACATGCACAGTACGTCTCTCTCTTGCACCATTAAGCGCGTAGAGCAGGCGCTGCCTCCTCACCGGTGCTTCATCCATAACTGAATAGGGCCAGGCTTCGGTTTCAGACGGGCAGGGTTTACAGCAAACGGGACGGACCGCGATCGCAGCAGCACCGCCCACAGACAATAAGCTTGATTTTACAGACCTCCTGGCATTCAGTCTTTGCGGTTTGCTTCCCTCGACGTCTCGCACCACTCTCATCAAACATATACTCATTCTGCACAAGAATCCTACTGTCTATTTATTATCTATCTTGTACAAGCTACACGAGCAATAGAGGGGATTAGGAAAATAAGATCTAAATGCACGTATTTTTGGTTAAAGACTGCCATCGTAGGGGTCAGAAACATTAAGTGAAACTTAGTTAACAGAAATAAGGTAACATCAATACTTCACTCGACCACACACATAAACAAGAACATAACATAATCTGACTTGAACAGTAATTGCTTCTCCCTTGAACTCTCGCTCATCTGCAGCCGACTTCATTAACAGTTGATTGCACGGAGAGCTTCGTTTACGTTTACTGCACTGACACCAAGCGGACGCTTTTCTGCAATAATGAATTAGGGTAATACAGAACAGAGATCACTAACAGGCAGACCGCGGTCCAGGTCCGGACGGAGAAGCTTTCCCATACGGACCCGGACCGATAGCCAAAGCAGAAAGTTGTGATTTAAAACCTGACGGGGCGCTTCTATTTTAACCGGCGCAGCTTTTGTAGTCTTTTCGGCAGTGGTTTAGGAATGAACGAAGAACGCCTTTGTCCGCCAAGCAAGACGTATTTCGGTGTATGCAGCCCTTTGTTTGTGCTAATGTGCAATTAGTGTGAATACTAGCAGCATCCAAAAAGCCGTAATGTTCCTAAACATAGTGGCTGATCTGTCCCGAAATTATGGGGCGCAGTTTGTAAAGTTACAACACATTTTTTTACTTGCCACTTTTTCAACATTTAGTGCAATTTTCTGACATTTAGCTACAACACATTTTTTTACTTGCCACTTTTTCAACATTTAGTGCAATTTTCTGACATTTAGCTAGAAGTCAATGGTGT
>JABFEA020000048.1:10555262-10570580 GCA_019775915.2 Cyphomyrus plagiostoma | reverse complement strand
TGGGCGCCTGCTCCTTCATCCCCGCCTGGGAGAACGAGGGAGAGCGAGGGTGCTCCCCATTCTCCTGGGCTGAGGCCGCCTCCGTATAGGACTGCGTGCACGGGGAGCGGAAGCTTCCGTGGGAGACATGCCCCTTCCGGCCAGAGCGCCTTGCGTAGGGGTGGGTTAGCCTAGTGCTTGACCAGGTTCCTTGGATACGGAGGGCTCTTAAGCCCGCACGTCCCACGCGGGACCTACCGCCGCTGGGGCTGCCCGAAGCGGGCCCGTTGCTGCGTCGCCAGAGGCCGCCCGCGGCCAAGCACGCCGCCGCCGCCGCCGCTGCCCAGCCGGCTGCCAAACGCGCAGCCGAGCCAGCGGACCAGCACGCAGCCGAGCCAGCGGACCAGCACGCAGCCGAGCCAGCTGACCAGCACGCAGCCGAGCCAGCTGCCAAGCACACAGCCGCTCCCGAGGCTGCCCCCCACGCAGCTGCCACAGCCGCTCCCGAGGCTGCCCCCCACGCAGCTGCCGCAGCCGCTCCCGAGGCTGCCCCCCACACAGCTGCCGCAGCCGCTCCCGAGGCTGCCCCCCACGCAGCTGCCACAGCCACTCCCGAGGCTGCCCCCTACGCAGCTGCTCCAGAGGCTGCACCCCACGCAGCCGCAGCCGCTGCCGCTGCCCAGCCGGCTGCCAAACACGCAGCCGAGCCGGCTGACCAGCACGCAGCCGCTCCCGAGGCTGCCCAGCACGCAGCTGCCGCAGCCGCTCCCGAGGCTGCCCCCTGCGCAGCTGCCGCAGCTGCTCCCGAGGCTGCCCCCCGCGCAGCTGCCGCAGCCGCTCCAGAGGCTGCACCCCACGCTGCCCAGCCGGCTGCCAAACGCGCAGCCGAGCTGGCTGACCAGCACGCAGCCGCTCCCGAGGCTGCCCAGCACACAGCCGCTCCCGAGGCTGCCCCCCACGCAGCTGCCGCAGCCGCTCCCGAGGCTGCCCCCCACGCAGCTGCCGCAGCCGCTCCCGAGGCTGCCCCCTACGCAGCCGCTCCAGAGGCTGCACCCCACGCAGCCGCAGCCGCTGCCGCTGCCCAGCCGGCTGCCAAACGCGCAGCCGAGCCGGCTGACCAGCACGCAGCCGCTCTCGAGGCTGCCCAGCACGCAGATATAGGAATTTGGAAGCCATTAAGAAAAAATGCTTTCTTGTTTTATCTTGTTCATTGTGTTTAAATGCTAAAAAAAAGCATATTTAGGTATCATTTTGGGGGGCTGGGAACCAATGGATTGGTTTTCCATTATTTCTTATGGGAAAAGAAAAAAGATTTGGTCCAGAGTCTGGAACGGATTAAGTTTGAGAACCGAAGTACCACTGTCTGTGTGTGTGTGTGTGTGTGTGTGTGTGTGTGTGTGTGTGTGTGTGTGTAAATACTGGCATATGCAGTAAAATGTAAACATACTCATCCACCTAGAACATTTATTTTAAACATAAAAAATTATGCACCCATTCCGTTGTTGTGTTGTTTAAGATGTAACAGAACAGCATATCACATTCTACTGTTGGCTGGAAACATACGTTTTAATTAGGTATCACACACATCATTGTGTAATTAGTACATTTGTGTGTGTGTGTGTGTGTGTGTATATATATATATATACACATATATGTGTGTATTTTTGAGACATTGTGGCTGTTGCTGTCTTGAGTAATGTAAAAAAAAGCCTTTTTTTTTATAAAACAGTGTTTTTCTTAAAAACGTATTTGTATTCTTTGGGAACACTAATGAAAAACACTGAGGATGTTCATGCCACATTGTTTGTTACTGGGCGTGTCCTGTGATCACAAACACTGAGGCTCTGTGTCTGAGATCAAAGTCCTGCACTCGCAGCACTTTTGTGACGTCACAAGGCTGTGGAATTCACCGTGGCTTATCTATGCACCAGGTTGCCTTTTCCGGAATGAATCTGATTGGCTGCTGTTGTATGGGCTGTCAGTAACCACTCTAAATGTGAGCTCCATGCGTAAATACTGTGAAGCATAGAGACCACACCTACTTAGTACTCTGACTGTTGACACAGAGGATGTGGCTGTAAAGGCAAGACAGGCACACACAAGCACCTGTTCGCTCCATTGAGGGAGGCTAGAATTTGAAGGTGGTTGACATAATCTACACTTCTACACTACGTTGGATTGCTGCCTTCCTTTTGGAACAATCCTACCTTTTACAGGGAGACAGATTTATTCAAAGAAGAGAGAGTTGAGTGAAAAACCTCCTCAGAAAAGGTAAGATATTTTGTGAGGACAAAAGTCATTCAGAGAGGAAGGAGGAAGAAACTTTATCAAAGAGGAAACAGAATCATTCAGTGATAAGCATATAGCACAAACCCAGGGAAAGCAGGAAGATTGCCATGGTTACTCTCGATGTGCGGTCGCTGACGGTCCCAGTGGGCATCGTGAGGGTCCTGGAGGTGGTCCTGTCCTGCATCTCCTTCAGCTTGGCAGCAGCGCAGGGCAACAGCAGCTCATCGTACTGGGCTTGGAGCATGTTTACCTGGTGCTTCTGCTTCGTGGTAACCCTACTCATCCTTGTTCTGGAGTTCACCAGCCTGCACAACAAGATGCCCATTTCCTGGGATGACTTCACCACTGCCTTCGCCATGCTGGCCACGCTGATGGTGTTAGCTGCCTCCATCATCTACCCCACCTTTTTTGCCTGCCCCAACTGCTCCAAGGCCATCGGTGCCACTGTCATTTCTTGTCTGTGCTTCATCATGTATGCCGTGGAGGTGGGGCTGACACGCGCCCGACCCGGTGAGATCAGCGGCTTCTTGTCCACGGTGCCCGGCCTCATGAAGGTCCTGGAGGCCTTTGTGGCCTGCATCATCTTCATCTGCCTCAGCCCAAGCCAGGACAACCGGCATCCTGGTTTGCAGTGGTGCGTGGCCGTCTACTGCCTCTGCTTCATCTTTGCCCTGATCATCATCCTCTTCACCATCTGTCGTCTCCTGTCGCTATTCCCCTTCCCCTTCGACAAGGTGCTGACGTGCTATAATGTCCTGGCTGTCCTCATGTATATGACAGCGGTGGTGATCTGGCCTCTCTATAGCTTCGAGAACAACCCTCGGCCCGCCGGCTGCCAGCACTGCCCCTGGGACTCTCTAGTGGTTGTGTCTTTCATGACTTGCATCAACCTCATTGTCTACATTGTGGACACCGCCTATTCTGTGCGTCTGGTCTTCTTTGTCACCCCGTCTTAGGTCCTCAGGCATGGTGGACCCTCGCACTGCACTCCTGGAGCTCACGGATTGCTCTACAAGCCTGAAGTGCACACCTGTCCTCAGGATAGAGCTTAACTCAAGCAGGTGCTCAAAACCTTGCAGTCAGGCAGCCTTTTAGTAAGTCTCCTTTATGGTGTATGTTCATTTTGAATAAAGTGCACGTCTTCAGAATAACTTTTAAAAAAAAATTAAAAATTCCCCGATGATGCTGATGAATAGCTAATGCTTGTGTGAACATGCAAAAGTGTCTTTTCACGGTTTTTACCATCTTTGTTAACGTGTACGTGCACACCTATGGTATGCCTCTCTGAAGTTAATAAATCACCAAAGAAACTATTTTCTAGAAACTCTTGAAAGTCTTGCCTTGACTCTCAGTTGTCCTGACCACCGGTTGGTGGTATGTCCCCAGCAAGACTTTGGCAATATGCTTCAGACTGCTTGTTGTAATGATGTGAGATGGCTGAGTATCGTAATGCTTGCAGAAGGATCATTCATCCGAGGGGGAAATGATGATTGCGGGTGACCTCTGTGCCATGTCTCAGTGTTAAGGGTTAAGGGTCTTTGTAGCTAAACATAATTCATATTGTCTCTTATACATACATACTTATACTCTTATATGTGAAAAACATAAAATCATGGTCATCAGACACGAACAGAGTGCATTTCTGGGGCATAGGTTGGGCTTCCTGCCTTATCTCTGTGCACAGTCATTTATAGATGGGTGTGGTAGGTGCCGATGGTAATTTCCTGAACAAATCCCCCTTAATCTCAGCCATTTGAAGAGATGCACCGGCTTTTTATAAGGTATGACTGACTAGGCAAACATCAGGCTGGTAAGTAAAGTTGAAACAAGAGCTGAGCTGCTCAGCGGAGTTTCCTGGACTCCCGCAAGGCTTCTTGGAGTGAAAGTTTTTGCCAAACCAATGGTTGTGGTATTGTCAGGAAAATCCAGAATCCAGATTTGCCAAAAGTGAACCAGTTCCACATTAGCTGAGTGAAGGCTGAGCCTCTGAACCTCATATAACCACAGGACCAATAATAAATAGACACATTCTGATCTAATGTTAACAGGAACTAAACCCCTGTCACTCTGTCATGGGGAGGACACTGTTTCACCGTCTCGTCTCATTCCTATTATTACTCCTTCCTTCTGCCATTATTAATTAACTTATTATGACATTAATTTAAATGAATTTCTCCATCTGACATTTAGCCCTGATTGCGCTTAGTTGAAGTGGAATGTTCCGTAATGACTTGATGGATGCAGTCTGATATTACGCATGTTTTTCTCATAGGAAGGACATGCCTAATGCTGGTTAAGGCCATGATTTCCTTCGTGTTGGCAGCCCCAGAAGTAACCCTTAAGCAAGCAGGTCATCCTTCCTAGAAAATAACCTTCTGTATGAATGTGTGCAGATTTACATTAATCACATCAGAAATGATACTGATACTGCCCAAGGAGCACTGCAGAGGTCTAAACTTCAGAGTCAGACTGAAGGTGAATTTAAAAGCAGCACCGTGAATGAATGCTTGCCTTTATTAAGGTACAAGGCTTCAGATCTTAATGGGTGGGACTGCAATACACTGAAAATCATCTACTGCCTACTAAAACACTCTTTATGATATTTGTTTTGTTGACTCATACATGTATCACTGCCACTTGATTGACGTTAGCATGATAACTCAAGGAGTACTTAATGGATCTTTTTTAAACTTTGCAGACCCATTGCCTGGGTGAAGATTTGGACCTGATCATATTTTGAGACCAACTGATCCAAAAACTGATCCAAAACTGAAACACGCTTGCTTAGTGGCAGCAAAGGGAAACCTGACTGCAGATGACATTTGACCTTGTGAATGTGATGTCACACAGTATCTAATGGATCCTATCATGCATTCCATTTGCCTTGGGATCCGATTTTCGGATTCCAATATCACATCCGCTAAAAACTTGGGAAAACTGAGTCAGATGCGTTCCATTTGCCACAAAAGTAGCAATACCATCGACCCATATGAAAAAGCAAGATTTTTTGCTTAGGAGGGCAGCTTGTCGGATTTAAGGTACCTCAGTTTAAATGACCTTTATCTTCGTTCACTTACAATTAACTCGAACTACCTTAAATCCGACAAATAATCTGACTAATCATGAAATCCAATTAGCCATTGTTAGCAGTATCACTTGATAACACATTACGCGCGGTGCTTCACGTATAAAACTCCATAGCAACACGTCCACAGATAAGTTGGACGGTATAGTGTGTGTGACCAATTTAATGAGCCACAAAAGAGAAGTAGTGCTTAAACAGGATGAAACTACAACTTTCCCTTCTGTTGATAAAGGGCACAGCCACCTTGGATTCTCAACTCGAGATCCTCTGTGCTGTCTGAGATATTTCTCTGATCTCCGAGAAACGGGAGCGCACATGTCATCTCTTCCGGCTTCAAAACTTGGAATCCGACTCGGAATCCATGTTCCGAGGGCAAATGGAACACACGATTATTACTACTTCAGAAAAACATTATGGATGAAGATTTACATCTGCTTTTATTTTGAGATAAATTGCCCCCAAAATTAAGCAGGAGCTTTTACAAATATTGTAGGCACACTGTATAGGTAAAGATCTGCAAATGATCAAATTTTTGGGGCAAATTGCACCACAAGTAAAGCAGCACTGCATAATGATATTAAAGGGAGGGTAGTGTCAATTTTTCTTTTTTTACTGCAATAATTCAAAAATCTGGACCTGGTCAAATTTTGATACAATTTTGTACCAAAACTGAAGCAGCATTGCATAGTGATATCAAGGAGAAGGGCAGCCTCAGACACTTGATCTTTTCACTATCAAAAATATTTGTTGGATCTTTTCCAAACTGTGCTGACACACTGTGTGGGTTTTTGGACCTGTTCAGCTCTTGATGCAAATTGCACTAGAACAGGAGCAATGTTGTGCAGTGACAGAAAAGCAAAGTATGACTGGAGGAAATACCTGACCTTATGTACAGGATAACTCAATTTTATCACTCTATTTACTCTCTAGAGCACTTCAAAGCAGCAGCACTAGGTGGCAGCAGAGGATGGAAGGGCAGGCTGCAGAATCCATCTTGTGAATCTGTTAGGACGGGTATTTATCCAGAACTTTCTACAGGTCTTAAACTGTGGGGCATGAGATGATGAAACAATGTCTATGTCAGCTTAGCCATTTCAAGACATCTCCTAAAGTCATTCCAGTATTTGCAGCAACCACCCAATACACCCCACCTTGTTTGGTTAATCAATGCTTTACTGAGCTCTAATTAATCAATCAAGCTGGTGGAGAAATGTAACAGATACATGGAATGGCTGGGGTGCCCTTGAGGAGAGGTTTGGGAACCAAAGTCGTGTTCATGTAGCCGTCCAAGAAAACATCAGTAACTTTTTGGAGAACAAAACAATTTCTTTATTTTTTTATTGTGTATCTGTTCATTTTCATATGTTCTAATCTCCATTTCTTCTTTGAATAAATTCCCAGATAAACAGCCTTAAACATTTTCTTTGACTGTCTATGACTTTTGCACAGTACTGTACACACACACACACATACACACACTCACAATGTATTTACATAATTATGAAGTGACGGGGGGTGAAGTTCATAGTAACGGGTGGGACTGGGTGATGATCAGTGGTGGTGCTGAGAGTTCAGTAGGCACAGCTGTGGGAAGGAAGCTGTTCCTCAGCCCGCTGGTGTGCGATCGGAGGCTTCTGTACCTCCTTCCAGATGGGAGCAGGGTAAACAGTCTGTGGCTCGGGGTGGTGCGGGGGGCGGCGAACTGGGGATTTGTGATGTACGGGGCAATTTTCACCTCCCAGTCCAGGTCAGAGACAGAGCAACTCACCACATCAATTGTAGCAGGGTGGAGGAGTTGCGAGGAGCTGCAGACATGCTCCATCTTGGTTCCAGTAATCTGAGTGGGGCTGTGCCTGCAGCCCCTGGGCTTCCTGAAGTCCACAATGCGCTCCTTAGTCTCCCTGGTGTTGATAGCCATGTTGTTTGTTAGCACACCATGCAGCCAGGTGTTCAGTCTCCTCCATGTTGACTTTCTCATTGTTCCTGCTGATTAGGCTCCATACATGAATAGGCGCAGCTTCAGAGTTATGTGTCACGACTGGGACTCAGACTTTCGGCTAAAGACACATTCATCGGCTTTCACGTTTCCAGTGCATCTATCCAGTAATTCCCAAAATTGTAGTGGTTGGGGGGTCTGGGAGGGGACGGGATTGGATAGGGAGACGGGGGGGTAGCGGGCATGTCTGGGGATGCATTATTATCATTCCAACAGCATCTTTTCTAGTTTGATTTAATTATTTGACTATTTGCACAAGAATAATATAAAATCTGGTTGGTTATACACAAAGAACAGTCTGTTCTTAGCAAATACAAATAATTTCACCCATTTGTTTCTTTCGAAAATGTTTCCATTGCCCCTGGACATCATATTATGTTTTTCCATACAACATAATTAGTTAAACTTTATCTTCCTTTTTTGCAGTGCACATAAGGACATCACAAAAAGCTTCTCATGGAATATTTTAAAGTTTTTTAATGGCCCGACCTGGACAGATTAATCAAATAACACTCCAACATTTCCTTACCGGAATTCCAGGCCTAGGGATGCCGACCAAATTATTATTTTTTTAAACGCTAAATGCAGGGTTATTGAACATTCATGCAATGGAGAGATCAAATATTATCAAAAATGCTACACTTGTGCTCATCTTGTGCAGGCTTTATTCCACCCAAGGCAAGACTAACATGAGTGGCTGAAACGTGGATGGAATATTTGAACAGAAAATTTATTAATTACACAATGATGTGTGTGATACCTAATTAAAAGATATGTTTCCAGCCGACAGTAGAATGTGATATGCTGTTCTGTTACATCTTAAACAACAGAACAATGGAATAGGTGCATAATTTTTTATGTTTAAAATAAATGTTCTATGTGGATGAGTATGTTTACATTTTACTGCATATGCCAGTATTTACACACACACACACACACACACACACACACATACACACTGCCCTTATTTTCCCTGTGTTTTTGTTAGCAAGTATGACCTTTCCCCCACATTTCCAACTGGACGTGCCCTGAGGAGACACTCTCACTCATTTCTTTAACTTCTTCTGAAGCTCATTATTGCCGATTTCAGGAAAACAAACCTGACGAAGCTCAGCTGCTCCATGGCGGCTCCCTCTTCAAGCTGCCTGTTGTCACGGCTTTCTATCACCTGCACTTACATGCTCTCTAGCCAGTAGGATTCCAGAAGGGGTGAATGAAAACCGACCCACCATGATGGCTACACTGATTGGTCAATGAGACCCACGGCTGGGCGCACTGATTGGTCAATGAGACCCACGGCTGGGCACACTGATTGGTCAATGAGACCCACGGCTGGGCGCACTGATTGGTCAATGAGACCCACGGCTGGGCACACTGATTGGTCAATGAGACCCACGGCTGCACCTAGGTGGAGAAGGAGGGAAGCCTGGCGTTCGTAATGAATGAACGTTACATTTATGTAGTACTTTTCAAGACATGCAAATCACTTTATAGAAGCAATGGGAAGCCACTTCAACCACCACCTCTGTGTAGCCCCCACCTGGATGATGCGACAGCAGCCATTCTGCACCAGTACACTCACCACACAGTAGCTAAGGTGGTGAAGGGGCAGGAGGGAATTCACAGTGGGCAATTTTAGCCTGGACAATTTTAGACAGGACTCTTTTGAAAGATGCCAGGGATCTGAGGTACCTTTTATGACCTGAGAGTCAGGACATTGGTTTTACATCTCTTGCAAAGGGCTGAATTTTTATAGCACAGTGTCCCCGTCACTGCACAGGGGCATCAGGATCCACACAGAACACAGGATAGACTAACCTGTTGGCCACACCAGCACCTCTTGCAGCAGCAACCCAGCTTTCCTAGTTGGTCTCCCTGGCCAGGCCAAACCTTTGTGGTTTGCGGGTAGCCATTGCTAATTGTACACTGTCAGAAAAAAGAGTAGCACTTTGTACTTTTTTTTTTTTTTTGTCATTGGGACTGTACCCATAAAGGTCTGCCAACAGTGCCCTATAGCTGGAGGCAAATTTTACCTTTTAATCTAATTTAAGACACAGAACTGGTCTCTGAGGAACATCCCCAAGGTACAAACAGAATTAATATACCCCAAATGATACAAAAATGTTCCTCATAGTTCCTTTATGTACCTTAAAAGGTACATTTACCACTAAGGCTAAACATTGCTACAGTGTACCCTTTTACCAGGAATCACACATCAGAATCGCTAAGGAGAGAAACGCTCTGTGCTACACAATCTAATGCCTGTGTTGCAATATCACCTGCACTTTTTTCAAAATGTGTCACTTTGGTGAGCCTTCCAGTCCAGCAAGAAGTTAAATCTCCAATCCTCCAGCCCAATCCTCTGGCTGTTCCCCCACCATCGTGGAGCCCAGTATATGGGGCTGAGTGCATCCACAATGTCTGGTAGCCTCTTCACCTGACTGCAGCTGGGGCAGGTCATGTTGTGACAACAGTGTGAGAGCCAAACTGTCATATAACTCGCTCTCCCTCTTTCTTCTTTCTCCTCCTTCTGTTTCTGCTTCAGTTTGACAGATCCTCTCCGCTTTTCTGTTCTACAATCGCTTGCATTCGGTGCATGGCCACAAGGGGGAGACAATGGGTCGGTATTGTGAGAACGTTGGGAAAACGGAACCCACTCACTACGTACAATGTATTGTCAGTTTCATATTCTATTGTTTCATGTCATTAATTTTCAAGTGCAATTGATCGAAATGAAGTTTGCACGGGATGCAGACTGAGACTGGGATTTGAGCATTAATGTAGAGTCTGTTGGAGGGTGTAATCTAATATTTGTTGCCTGGATAGAACCTCAGCTACCATTCAACTGAGAGCAACGACTGGATGGTCAGGCATTAAAAACTCCCCAGACAGAAGATTGTAATTTCTAGTGTGTAATGATCTGTTAAACAGAGGCGAGTTAATGCTAAGCTTTACAACTATACTATGCTGTAACTGCAAATTTCCTGATTTTACATTATTTTTGGAAAGCTGAGAATGTCTCAATTTCAAATGCTGACGTGTGCAAATTTACACGGCTCCGTTGCTTTGCTCTGTTCTATTACTTGTGCATAACGCACGAATGATTTCGACTGGTTGCTGGCGAACAGACATCAGTGCGCGCTGCGTAAATGCTTATTGTCTCCTTTATGTGTTCCCGTATCAGTGCCATTCACTCGGCAGCGAAGTGTGCTGTACGTGCTGTCTGGGTCACACTGGCTCGCATGTCCGACTGCTTTTCATCAAGCACTGTCCCGCAGTTTGACATTTCCTAGCTGCCCGTTCAGCTCATACTTACCTTTTCCCCACTGGCTGCAGGGCATATTGGCTTAATGGCTCAAAAAGTGAGTCTCGAGGCAAACCTGCTTGTGCCACGGTTGTATATTTAGAAGAGATGAAGCAGCAAAGTCACCCCCATACGCTCATCTGAAACTCATACAGGCACAGTGTGCATGGGTGTTACTCAAGTAGACCGAGAACTCTCTCGTTGTCTCTGCTCACCTTTCCTCCATCTGGGTAAGTAAAACAAGAACGGGGTTCAGAATTAAGTAGAACTATCTTCCTGAGAATTAACTAGCTTCTTCCTTTAGAAATGCCCCCTACGCGACTCGTCAAAGGGCTATGTTTCCTCACACAACTGAAATGTTACACTTGTGGGTTTAGTTTGGCGCACATATCGTAGTAATAACACACAGGTACTTCAACAATTTCCGAATAGAAATAATACTGTTTACGGAAAAAACTTTGCGAAAAATAATCCCATTCAGCATAAAACGTAATGATATTTACTTCGGCCCTTCAGTTGCTTCGAGTTTCTGCAACAAGTCAGTTCGTGATGTATGGACCTCCTGGCGTTCAATAAAGAATCAGTGAAACCTGCACGGAAATAGTATTACGTGAGCAGCTCGGTGTCATGTGTTATTCTGCATGTTAAATACGAAGGCAAGGGTCGGGCTCTACTCCAAAACGCCCGGCTGGAGCTAAATATTTCAGTACACTAAGGAAAGTCCTTATAGGCAGCCACTCATAAAATCTGCGGTGCATATTGTACTTATAAAAACAGCATGGTCTCTGTCATGTATTAGGGTGTCTAAAACAACGGGAGGCATCGTAGTATATACGCCCATCCAAATGGAATATTGAAAATGAGAGGAACAACGGCATGGCGGGGTACTTCGGGAATCGCTGCGAGTCACTCCCGAGACTCTGGACTGGAAAGAAAGTGAAGCGAAGTGCGTAAGACAGTATGGACAGACACGGCGCGCCAGTAACCTGCTGACAACACAGAGTACCATGGACAGCGTTTAAAAACGTAAAGGTATGTACCCTCCATTCATACATACCTATTAGAACACAGGCTGCTTTGGAATTATTTGAATATTTCACATTTAAATCTTTGATTTGTGGTAAGTTTGGGTTTTCAGCTAGATGCTTGAATTTCAATAAAATACTCAGGTTACTTAAAATGTATTTCTCTTTCTGTTATGAACGACTGAACATTATTTCAAAGCCATTGCCTTTTTCTGCACCCAATTGTCTTTGTATCTTATTTTTACGGTAGTTTCTGTGTCGTTACAACCTCTCCCATGCCCTCGATGCAAACGTTACTATGCAAGAGGCTGCGCATGGTAAACGTCCGTTTAGCAACAGAGACGCTTTTACAAGCGACCCAGTGACAGGTCTGCCGTCTTAACACCATGACAGTGGTGCTCTCCGAGATCGTGTCGGCTGGAGGAATGTCCCCTGTCCAGTTTATAGACCTGAAAGACTTGCATGCCAGTTCATAGGCTTTAGGCGTTCTTCTAGAGTGTCTTTTCCTCAGACGGTGCAGCCCAGACGAACTTCGCACCGCACCACCGACTCAATAGCCTTATGTGCTTATATATAGATATTATCTGAACGCCATTAATGTAATGAATCAATTATATAACATAACGAACCAGTTAATATGCTTCATTTATCTTCCACCTTGCGAGACCGGCTCCGGACCTACGTAGGACAAACCGGTGCAGTTTCAGAAAAAGGGGTATAACGCTGGTACTCCCCCCTAAGGTATAAACAACAATCACAGTCCATTTCTGTACCATAAAAGGTACATTTACCTACAACTAGGGTGTAATTGGCAGACCCTTCAGGGTACAGCCCCAGTGAAAAGTAATTGCACCTCAAAGGCACAAATTGGTACTTTTTCAGACAATGTATAGAAAATGGATGATGGATGGATGGTTTTATCCTCCAACATACGCTGTTGCTCAAGACCGGTTCTTAGAACAGCTAAAGCTTGCAATCCTTAGCTGTGGTTCCGTGACATCCCCACTTACCACCAGGAACGGCTTTGCCACGCCATTCATAAACTTCGCTTCGTCAAAGGCATCGAATAGGTGTCACAGTGTCCGCCTTCCTCCAGTGCCGTACCCGAAGACACTGCTTCAGTATTTCGGTAAAAAGCGCGGGTTTGGTAGGGACCAAATTAGTCTCGAACCCCCACCCCCTTAAACACACTCGGGGCTCCCACAATATTGGGTGGGGGGCATGTCCCTACTGTCCATACCCAGATATTAGCAGTATTTCAATTAAATGTATTTACAATATATATTTAATTACTTTTTGAGTCTTTTGTCATTTGTATTTTTTGGACTGAAAAAAGCAACGTGTAATATGTAGCAAAATACTTTGAGATATTGTTTTTAATGTATTTAATATACTTAATAAAAATGTAATTTATTATTTATCTATTTTCTGTCATCTTAAAACAATTCATCCCCAGTATTACAGACTTGTAAATACCGCCTATCGGCTAGACGTAAGTAAATCACGTGACACACCCTATTCGGGCCCAGCCTTCCCGTTATTCTCGTTTTTCTATTGACCCAAGACGCTGTTTTAGTGCTCAGTGCAAATGACCTTAAGGTAAGGTATGTAGTAAAATATAGATTACTACCAGATATCACAGAATATAATTATAGGACAGAAAAATACAGCAATTAGCAAACAGCAGCGCTGTTCTCGGGAGGGTTCTAGTGGCGTCCTAGTTAATTAAACAGGTTTGCTCAGGCAGCGGCATCTTGTCATATATGGAAGCCTACATTAGCGATAAATCCGGTT
Source organism: Cyphomyrus plagiostoma (assembly GCA_019775915.2). Taxonomy (NCBI): domain Eukaryota; kingdom Metazoa; phylum Chordata; class Actinopteri; order Osteoglossiformes; family Mormyridae; genus Cyphomyrus; species Cyphomyrus plagiostoma. Next base: position 10,557,108 of record JABFEA020000048.1, on the reverse strand, counting down.
AGCTACTTTGGTTAATAAGGACAAAGTTAATTTATGTCCGCTAAACGTAGGAGTTTTTATAGCACTGAATCTGTAAAATGGAAAAACAACCGGTAAACTTGACGTTAAATATTTTATGCATGGTTAAGTATTTTTGGGCATATATCTAAATGACAGTTTCTTCTTTGAGTTTGCTCGTGTTCAGCACCCTCCCGTAAGGCAAAGCAGGACATTTTGCCATTATGATCATTCATTTAAGAAAGCCTTGGCGCGCCTCCTTGCCCGTGCACGCGCACACATACAAACGCCGAAGTCGCCATACAAACGTTCACATTTCATATCGCGATATAAGCCCAACCTCAATCACAGCCTGTTGAACTCCTATTATGTTACTTGTTTTACAAAAGTCATTTTCACTTCATATTATAATACATGTAAATCATAAAAGTTTTATTCTATTTAAAACTTGGGCATGTTGTATATTTTGCAAATATTACACATTACTAAGGATGAAACCTTTCACGTAATCGTCGATTACGTTACTACTATACATTTATTTTTTTATTTTCAAATTACAAATCACTTGTATTTAATTAAATTAAATACATTTTGTAGCACCAGTATTTTGTATTTTATTTTGTTACATTTGATGAGTATATTTATAATTTATAACAAGATACCTTTTGATGTGTTTGTATCCATCTCTGGTCATATCCAAACCTGCACCCTTTATTTCTCTATAGTAACGGAGCGCTCCGGTGCTCGGTGCTTTTACAAAACGTTTTTTTAAATAATTAACTGACCCCCGGCACACACACTTTAAAATATAAAAACGTTAAACATTTCACTTTTTAATGGAAATGCTTTCATCCTGCGGTCTGAGTTTAACACAAGTTAAATACACTTTGTTTTCAAACAGTTTCTGCGCATTCATGTCTACTCACAATAAAGGCGATGACGCCATCCGCTTGTTTTGAATCTCGGTTCAGTGAAAGTTATTTTTGCAACAGAATAGAGAGGGCCTCGTTTGCTGACTGTTTTTGCCGAAGGTCAGGATATACTTTGCACTCTACGGATCTCTGAAACTGGAATCCTTTAGTAAAGCTTAAAAGAATTTGTTTTTAAATGCTTTTTATGCTTTAATCGAATTTAATTTAAGTTTAATACCGCTTTTATCAGTACCGGTGCAGTTTCATTGTTTATGATAAATCTAATAGTCTACTATCATCAATACACTTGCGTGAAAGAACTGACCTTCACGCTGCATTAAAATCTTCGAGTTCAGCACACCAAGGGTTAATGCTTACATGGGCTGCCAGGAAAATAGTTTCAGATTAACAACTTGATGTTTTTGTGTTGTGGTTCAATAGTTCTTTATTATAGAATAAGAACATTTTGAAATTGAAGTTCAAAATTGTTTTACTGCAATTAAAAACTAAAGAAAGCATTGCAGTATTGTATAAATAATGCAGATATATCAGTTATTCAGCAAACAAACATGGAAATGAAACGTTATACATTAAATACACAGTGAATGCAGTAAAAGTCTCTCAGGCAGTGGTGCGGGACGTCTCTCTCTCTCTCTCGCATGTATCCATAACTGAATGCCCATGGGTGCTGTGGTATGTACAGCCTCATGTTTTGGTCTTTTCCCTTGAAAAAGGCAGCACAGAAACTGGGCCGTCAAACAGGAGCAGATGTTAGTGAAGGCCTGTGGAACGCTGCTCCTCCGCTCCACGGGCTCCCTCCGAGGCCTGTCCTGGCCTGTGCGCTCCTGTCCTGCTCTTAGTTAAAGTAGGGGCCTTAATAAGTTAAACATTCCTAAATATGGGGAGGGGGGTGGGAGTGGGGGGGAGATTGTCTTCTT
>JABFEA020000048.1:10524741-10535906 GCA_019775915.2 Cyphomyrus plagiostoma | reverse complement strand
CTTGTACTTAAGTAAAATTTCATTGAAGTAACAGTACTTTTACTTGAGTAGCATATTTTATTACTCTTTCCACCTCTAGGTTTAATTACAGGTAAGGCAGGCAAAACACAGAAGGACAATACAATGACCTGACTGGGGAAACAAACTGAAACACAGACTAAATTCAGAGGACTAATGACAACAACCATAAACAGCTGATCACATGGGGATTCCACATGAGGTTAACGAGGGGGCATAGCACATGGAAGGAGCGGACAATCGGGGCAGGACACATTGTTTGGATACATTTATTTTCTTAATTTAAAAATTACTATTTTGATTAATGTGCTTAGATGTATCTAGTACAGTAAATGCTCTTCTTGTTTTATGTGGTTCATTTTGTGTTTAAATGCTAAAAAAACATATTTAGGTGTATTTTTTTGGGGGCCGGGAACCAATTAATTGGTTTTCCATTATTTGTTATGGGGAAAATTTGGTCAGAACTCGAACTTCTTAGGATTCGATCTGGAGTTCGGATTAAGTTCGAGTTCTGAGGTACCACTGTATTTGCACTGCCATCCCATGCAGTGTTTACCCTGGTCTTACCGTCCCAGATTCAGCAATTTATTTCAACAGATGTGAAAATATATCGAGTCGCCACCAGATGGCACTGTGGTCTTCCTCGATGCGATATTGAAGCTTTAGCATAGCTGCGCGCAGAAAAGAGCCCGCGATATGAAAAGCTGTTCTAAGAGATTCACAGTCAGCTGGAAGCACTTGGATATTTCTTCAGCAAAGCATGTCTCCGTAGCAACAGTGAGGTTGTTGTGCGTACACATAAAATGGGCAGGGACAACCATTATTCAGTGGAATTCAACGTCTGTAAATTCTAATGGGACAGAGGAAGAGCACATTAATACTGAGGCTGGACAGAGTCCATGTGACCCAGCCTTCCCTGCTCACTGATTGGCAGAGCACTCTGCAGCTGTTGCTTAACAACATTGCGACGTTGCCAATAGCAACAGTGAATGGCTGCCAACTAGCCGGGCACGTTGCCAGCCGAGGTGCCATCTCCTCTGCTCTGCTTCCTATTCATTGTCTGCGTGTAGCAGCACCTTGGACCCCAAATCCAAAGTCTAGGTCAGTCTAGGTTTCAATCCCATTGCTGTGTCGGTTGAGCAAAACACTGCGCCTGCTAAATGTAGACGTCTGTCAAACCTCCAGCTGCGTAAATCGGTAAAGGGGTCCGATTCGGAACTTCGCCAGCTATGCCATGTAAACATGTTGCCTGGAGAGTGACTCTACGCAGCCAAAAATACAACACTGCACAGGCAAGCAGGGCCTGTGCAGTCATGCTCCAAAACACACTGCACAGATGTACAGCTCCTGGTGCTGTTGCTGGGACACCTGCATGTAACAAACATAGGGGAGCTGTGGCCACGCCCCCCCTCCCCAGACACATGGAAGCCTGTGAGCAGGTCTCACCCTGTCCCATCTTTTATATTCTTGGCTGCTGCAGCTTTTGTTGTGGTAAATCACAGCCCGAATGTAACAAGCACGGGATATTAAAACAACCACGGTATGAATCGAGCCTTTATCACTGCCCCTGGGGAGAGCTCAGTCAGCCGAAAGACCTACAGGCATAATTAGACAATCTCCACACAACAGAATCACTCCACTGTTCACTCCTTTGGGAATCACGGGAATTTGTGGGAACAGCCACCTTCGGACGCATTTAGAAGATGTGGTATTTTCTCAGCCGGACACCAAAAGTGCTCAGGTCTCCGGTGCCTTGACGTAAATTCAAATTTGCCCGATGAAAGAGGTTTCCCAAAGTCTGACATGCAAATGCCTGCAGCTCCACGATAAATGCGGCAGCCAAATGCAAAATGGCTCTTCAGCGTCTCATACTGGGGCAGGTAGGAATGTTTGCCAGTGTGCAGGGTAACTGTATGACCACCATGGGATGATGGGAAACCAGACACAACCCATTTGTGATTTTAATGACTGCTGACTTACAATAAAGGTATGGTATATGACGACTCCATTCCTCCTGAGTGTTAAATAAAAAAGATAATTCAGGAGTATTTGCACGGTGTCTGATATGCAAAGCACAAACTGATCAATCAGTCGCATCTGTGTAGAGAAGACAATGCGAAGTTGACATGTTTCCTGTGTGGATGTGGGGGAGGGACAGAGGTCAGGGTCACTGAGACAGCGTGACAGATAAGATATAGACTAGAGTGAGAGATGGCTTAGCTACCGTCAACATCACACTCAAGATTCAGGAGTTTATTGCCAGATACTGCTCTGCATATCCTTCTGCTCACTCTGCATATCCTTCTGCTGTCGCTCAAAATTAGACAGGCCGTCAAACTGCTTAATACCTGCCTGATACTTTAATCCATATCCATCCCAATCTACCCACCTCACACTTTATTAGAACTGTTGCACATCTCAGGCCTATTTATTTATTTATTCTACAGTATAACTTCTGCTTTTTTAAAACTTTTGCTTTCAGTGTAACTATTTTTCAGTATAACTTTATTTCTACGTCTATTATCATGTCATTATTTTAAATGTTTTTCTGCTGTCACTGTTTTCTAGGATGACGTTGACCACCTTATTTTTCACTGCAGCTTATGCTCTGACTTTATACCTTGCATGTGACAAAACCCTTGAACCCTTGATTCCGGTGCAGACGCGGCGTCAGGTGCCGGAGGATCGCTGAAACAGCCGCATGATCCAAGTAGGAGTGCAATGATTTAAGTGTTTTTTGTTGCTATGGAGAGATTGTGGGGTATCGTGCTACAGTGCACATTCCATCAGTTGCAGTTCTATGGCTCAAACACGCATCTGAAGTTGTTTTGTCAGGCAAATCAGCTTCGACACACCAGTCAGTAATAGAAAACAGTAGGCAGTGCCTTGTATTTCTCTCTCTCTTCCTTCTACGCCCAGCATTCAATATACAACATGCAATACATTCCCTGTTTGGCGACTTGGGCGTATGGACGACATGGAGTAGCTGGTCACTAAAAAGAATTTGACATCAGTAATTTGGGACCTTGGGGACTTGTTTGAGTTTAAGAAAACCAACACAGTTACTGTTCAGTAACTTAAGATAAAGTCTTTAAAGTCATCAGAACTTTTGTGATAAGATCGTGATCCTGTGTAAAAAAATCGCGATATGATATTTTTGCTATATTGCTAACTCTCTCTCCCTCTCTCTCTCTCTATATATATATATATAAATATATATATATATATAATATATATAATGTACCTGCCTTCATCTCATTCTCACCTGCAAAACAAAAAAGACACATATGACAGTGCCACAATAAAATAATAATCAGAATAAATTCAGAAATAGACATCGTGTCAGAAACCCAGCATTGTCATGATCTGACAGTGTACCCGTGCTCACCGAGTCACAGTTAGTCAGAGTGAGTTACAGTGAGTCAGAGTGTGGGCCCACGGAACACCCTAGAATGTCCACCCCAGTGAAACAAATTCCCTTCCACAGCCCTGGCGGACTTGGGACTTTACCGAGATGCTGGTTATGTGGGACACCAGACACTATGCATCTGCAGCATGCATAGATGCATCCAACTTATACAAGATCAGCGTTGTGACAACCTGCTTCTGAGGATGTTTGAGTCAGCTGACTGAGAGAAATCCAGGCATAGATGAGCCACGGCAGAGCTGAAAAGCAGGTGTGTGGTTTTGTTTTCTTCATTGCCTCAGTCTTTCACCTCAGAGATGACTAGAGGTACATACCTGTGGAAGCCAGAAAAGGATTCATTTGCAGACAAAGCATGTGGTGAATAAGCCTCTCACAAAATAGCTCAGCATTTTATATGCAGCATTATCCATCAGACAACTGCCCCCCCCAGCACCCCATCAACTGTCAGCCCAAACCCGCCCCCCCCTTCACAGAACTGCCACCACACCCCCGCTCTTTCCCCCAGTGCTGTTTCTATACACTGGCTCTGTGGTCTTAAACACGTTTAAATGATGTAATCCCATCCCACAGGGTTCATCACCTGAACTGGGTTAAATATATGTCCTCGAAAAGTCTTAAAAATCAAGTGAAGAAATTCATGTCAAAACAGAACAGTCTAGTGTTTAACATGGCATTACACTAATACTGAGTCATGCTTCACAATAATATCCCATTGTTACAATGTAAAACATTACTGTGACTCAGAGATAATGAGCAGATTTGCTACTGTAAGAACAATTGCTAAAACTCGTTAGTTCACCTAAGGTGCACATATAATATAGATCCTGAATGTTAACAATCTGCTGCAGGATCCATCTTCCTATGCTGTTTCAGCAGAGGCTCTCCTGGGACCAGGGCTGGGTGTCTTTGGGTGTCATGCCTGTCCATCAGCAGATAGACAGACAAACATGGTAATAAGGGAGCTACATGCAGAAAGTGTGTGTGTGTGTGTGTATATATATATATATATATATATATATTTCTTTGCGATGAAATAGTGCCCAAATAAACGTTTCCCATCCCTCAATAGATTCCCCTTTTCTTTTCAGCTAAGATCATAATTAGGCTTAATTGACATAGGCCTATTAATTCAAAATTAATAATCAACACCCTATTACTGTCAAACGACCTAATATACTGGATAACATTTTGTAATTTTCACCATTGCAGTTATTCTTAGAATTGGAAAGTAATTGGAAAATAAACTGTATTTTATTTAATTTAACTACAAAATCTTTGAAAATTGATGCGGATTCGTTTAACCAATTGCTCAGTGGCATTTGATTGGTTAATTAAGACATCTGCCGGCCGGAAAGCAGCGCCCAAGGTTGTCTGTGCGCCTGGATTTTGGTTCTTGTGTCACGTATAGATGAGGCTGCAGCGTCACGTGGGCTCCTGATGCGACAGAAAGCGCCATTTATAGGAATCTAGACGATGTGCAAAAATGTGTATCTTGAAAATGCCATCACACTCTCTCTATGGAAATGTACAGACTGGGTGCTTTTCAGTGGATCGGTGCAGACGATGCTTAGCATTCAGTGCACACTCCGCCCAGGCCCCGGGCGGCTCACCTACTGGCGTCTAGACGCATCTCAGTTGTGCCGCTATATGACGCGCAGTTCTCCTTTTTGGGGGTCTCTTGCTACTCTTACAGCGGCAAACACACCCCGGAGCGGCGCGGCTCCTCATCGCGGCAGCTGTAGGCAGGCAGACAGTGCCAGCGCCGGTCGGCCGATCGGTTGCTCTGCGCTCGTCATCCCTCGGGAATGTGCCCCCGTCCTCGATGATTCTGAGCTCGGCGTCCTGCCTTCGCTCACAATGAATGGCCGCCTGTAGCCAGAAAGAGAGAGAGCGAGCGAGCGATCGCGTCTGACTACTCCATTGAAATAGTTCACAGCAGCCAACACCGAGGGGGTGAGTTTGGGCCGGCCTCAGCCCGATCGGTCGGGGCCCTGGATGGGCTCGGGTAGCCGCGGGCCGGTGCCGACGGGCTATCGCCGGGCGGAAATCAGCTCGGTTCGGGTTTGATTTTGGGGTATTGTTTTGGGGAAGGTGTGCGATGGGGGGATGGGTTCCTAGGACCCGCACCAACAAAACTTTAACCACTTCGCCGGCTTTGGAGCGCCTGGCCACAGCTGCGAGCTTCCGCCGCGCCGCATATTAACTTTTTCTAAATGTGCGAAACTTGCGTTATACCTGCGGTGAGTTTGGGTAGTTAATGATGGGGGGTGGCTTGGGGGCTTTATAACCAGGTACGCATCACTGACGGCGACAAGTGGTTAAAGCAGTGCCTAGTCCAGTCTTGCGGTCCCGGTTTGCTTTGGTTCGCCCCCTTCGCTGCGTTTGTCCTGGGATGACCTGTTGATGGGCACGGCGGGGGACTGCCTCCCCCATCCCCCAGCATTGAGATTAAAATACGCCGCCGCTCAGAAGCACATCACAGGCGGTTTCGGGTACCGAGAGCCGGGATCGGGAGAGTCGTAGCCCGTGAGCATCGCTTGGGGATGCGCCGGGATCGTGGAGTCGTAGCCCGTGAGCCCCGCTTGGGGCTGCGCTGGGATCGGGGACGCGTCCCGTTTCTGTAGGCCCGACATCGCGGTGCATTGGCACAGGGCGGGCGGCACCGGCCGATGCGCACTTTGCAACAAATAAATACAACACTTCCGTCGGTTTTTTTCCTCCCCGTTTACGGGCGTCGTCGGTGATCGTAAAGCAGGGACAGGTCGCCGTGAAGCCCGTGAGATTTGCAGGGTTTTCCGCCTCCGCTTGCCGTGGCCCCCCGGCCGTGCCAGTGGAGCGCTCCTACCGGGCATACCCAGCCTGGCATACGACGGGCACAGCCAACCTGCAGCCGTTCGCCGCCGCCGTTACCCCGCTACCACCCCGAGCCAGCGCCGCTCGCCACTCAAACATTAGTGACGCTTATTATATCCAAGGTTCGCAATTAATGTATATTGACTGTTTAAATATGGTACTTTAATCTGTTTGATTTGGGGACTGTGTCGTAGTATCCTCCCGATAAAATATATTTTTTTCCTTTCCAGACCAAGTTCCATATTTATGAAATGATTAGTTATACATACCAATGTTGTAATAAATGCTCAAAGTAGTGTTCGCTATGGATGAATATATAAGTTTTTAAAAGTAGCTGCCATAACATGATTTGGCAGCGAAGCTAGCTAAACTAGCCAACCTTGAACCAGGAAATGAATTGCCAGCAGTACCTAGAAGCGAGAGATTTACTAGGTACTTAAATTCTCAGTAGTATTTAGATTTGCGGACTTCATCGGTTAAGATCAGGCCTCATCTCTCGTAAGAGGCTTCTGTGATCGGTTTGCCTGCACTGCGTGACAGGACTAGCCGTCTGGTCTTCACATTTTATACTGATAAATGATCATTAAATCATTAAAAGTAACCTGTGAGGATCTGTGTTTTGAAATCGGATCTCTGGCCTATTAGCGAACTGAGAATCCCCGAGGTGGGGTGACCTCTTTGCCCCTCGCCCAGTACCTTTGCCATCTGTGAAAATTTAGGTGGTTGAGTTTTGGTTTGGATAGATAAGAGGTCTTTCAGACTAAATATGTATATGTGTTGTCTTTGTGGTGTCTAGATTTAGTTAATTTTGTCTATTTTTGGTCTCCAGAGGCATTAGCCAAGTGTAAGCGGGTAGTAACAGAGGCAAAATTTGACCTTAGTTGACTTCTTAGAATTTGACAAATGGCCAGTCAGATTTTTACTCATTAGTCTTTGTGATGTTGTAGTATCTTTAAAAGAAATTGCACACATACAAGGATTTACTCATAACGCCTGACATCACAGTAACTCCTTTGTATCCAGGATAGGGGCGGACTATCACCGCGAGTGTCAAAATTTGCGATAAACACGTGCCCCCCTAACCTCAATGCATAAGTCTGCTAGCCTGAACAACAACCTAGCAAATGCATATAAGTATATCTGTTTTTAAACACAGCACTCTACTGTCATCTTGCTTTGTCATTTCCGATCTAGATCTTATATAGTATACAGATCATCTAGATTATGCCCCTGTATGTACTAAGTTACTACTGCACTGCTGGGAGTGCAATATTTTTGATCCGTTCCTAAAAATGCAGTTTAAAAGTTACTGTGAGAAACGGGAGATTCCATAGCCACAAAGATAGCTGACTTTGACAAAGACATCAAAGTCAGGACTTGTTAAAGATAGTGTAAGGGCATGCTATAACAAATGCTATGTATCACTAATATTTGTGTGTTATGTGATCCGAATCATTTTCAGTATTGTTTTTGGCTTGCACGTCATTTCGTCAAGCTCCAAAAATATTACTGTTTGTTTATGACTAACTTACCAATAAATGAAGCTGTGATTCTGTAGGGGAAACTGTGTTCTTTTCTATTTGGGGTGGTAATCATGAATGGGACACTGGCCTTTCACAGGTGTTTGCTAAAGGTCTCGGTCTTGTGAATGGGACACTGACCCTTTGCAGGTGTTCTCTGAGGGTCTCTGTCTTTTGGACGAGACACTGATCTTTCGCAAGTGCTCTCTGGGGGTCTTGTCGCTCTGTATTTAAACAGGTCTTCTGTCAGTGTTTTATGGATGACTAAGTGCACTTATATTAACCCTGTCCTGAAGGCCAAAAATCACTCTTGATGCAGGCAGCTGGTAGAGGAATGCAGGACCCTGCTTGACAGCATTCGGTAGTGGGTCCAGTAACTGTGGCTTAATGCCTTTGGCCAAAGGCTCCGCGCTCTGACAGCTCCTCTCTGTGCTTGCAGACCCCGTGGTGCTGGCTGTAGCACCATGGCTCAGACGCTGCAGATGGCCATCCCCAACTTTGGCAACAATGTCTTGGAGTGTCTGAATGAGCAGCGGCTGCAGGGGCTGTACTGTGACGTGTCGGTGGTGGTGAAGGGGCACGCCTTCAAGGCCCACAGAGCCGTGCTGGCCGCCAGCAGCTCCTACTTCCGGGACCTCTTCAACACGGGCAGCAAGAGCTCAGTGGTGGAGCTGCCGTCGGCCGTGCAGCCGCAGAGCTTCCAGCAGATCCTGTCCTTCTGCTACACGGGCCGGCTCAGCATGAACGTGGGCGACCAATTTCTGCTCATGTACACAGCCGGCTTTCTGCAGATTCAGCAGATCATGGAGAAGGGCACCGAGTTCTTCCTTAAGGTCAGCTCCCCCAGCTGCGACTCGCAGGGCCTGCAGGCTGAGGAAGCCCCGCCCTCTGAGCCCCAGAGTCCCGTCACGCAGCCGTCCGCGGGGGCGGGGCCTGGCGGGGTGGCTGCCAGCTCCGCCGGCCGACCCGCCTCCTGCCTCACGCCGCTTCCGCTGGTGTCCCGTGTCAAGATGGAGCAACAAGAGGCCTCCTCCTACTCTGTGGTCTGTACCCCTGTGGCCAAGCGCCTCTGGGAGGGCAGTAGCCGGGAGGCCGGCGGAGGAGGCTCGGGCGGGGGCGGCGGTGGGGGCAGCGGTGGGATGAGGAAGGTCGCCCGCTTCTCTCAGGAAGCGGTACGAGGTGGGGCGGCGCAGGCGGGAGCCATGGCGGCAGGCGGGACAGGAGGTCACGGTGCCGCCGCCAATGGCAGCAGTAGCGGCAGCAGCAGCAGCAACAACAACGCCACCTCCGAGGGCACCAGCCCGGGCACTCTGAGTGCCTACACCAGCGACTCCCCGAACTCCTACCATGATGAAGAGGAGGACGAAGAGGTTTTGGAGGATGGAACTGAGGAGCAGTACCGTCAGATCTGCAACATGTACACCATGTACAGCATGCTTAACGTGGGGGCTACAGGTAGGAGACCTGCACAGCACTGGGAGGCAGGCAGCTGACTGGTGGGTTATCATGGGTAGTTTACTCTTAGGTCGCGTTGAAGGAGGAGGAGCCTGTGCTCCCCTGGGGTTACAGCAGCCATTTTTTCATTGAAGCCTTTGCATTTTACATACTACTTTCACTTGCGTAAATTATGTCTCGTAGGGAAGAAAAATAAGGATTAGCTGCCGACATTTAGCGTGATGATGCACTGGGCTGCTTTTTAAGCGGTGTAGCAGAGCACTACCCCATCAAGATTAGGCCACGAATTTCTGACTTTGAACGCAATTTTTCATGATTATCCTGATGAGTTGCCCTTTGTCTCACCTTGTTGGTGGTTGCTTGGCAACATTGCTCCAAGTTGCCCTGTATGTCATCACCTGTAAAGTACTTATGGAAAAGGGGGGCACCATGACTCTTATTGTAATGGATGTACAGGGTTGGAATAAGAGGTGTCCCTCATGAAGCTTCTCTCTCTCTCTCTCTTGTGTGTGTGAGAACCAGCCGGGGAGCGTGTGGACGCCCTCCCCGACCACATGACTTCTGACACCAGGAACAGGATGCGTGTGAGGCAGGATCTGGCCTCTCTGCCTGCTGAGCTCATCAGTCAGATTGGAAACCGCTGCCACCCCAAGCTGTACGAGGAGGGCGACCCCGCGGAGAAGCTGGAGCTGGTCTCAGGTCAGTCTGCTGCGGCAGGCCAATCGCGGTGCCCGGCTGTGTGATGGGCGGGGCTTATTCCCATCCCCATGAGGTGCTGTCTGTCTGTGCTGCTTTTGCACTGAGCCTGGTCTGTGTGCCTCTGCAGGCACCAGTGTTTTCATCACCCGAGCCCAGCTCATGAACTGTCATGTCAGTGCGGGGACCCGGCACAAAGTGCTCCTCAGGAGGCTGCTAGCCTCCTTCTTCGACCGGTGAGTCTGCCCCCCGCCTTGCTATAGTCAGGGGCCTCCGGCCTTTTGAGTCGCACCCATAACTTCATCATAAGCTGTGCATATATATTAATACCCACATTGGGAATCCAAGTGAGGAAATCCAGTGGCGCAAATCTCATCCCAGCTCAGTCGGATCCCGTCGGGGAAATATTCACAGGCGTACAAATGCCAGCAATAAATCAGTACAGTAACAGCCCATTAGTCCTCTATTTTTTCAGTTTTCATTTTATGTTTTTACATGAATGTGCCTATTAAATGTCTTTTTACTATTGCTGTAAATGCAAGGTATTACAAAATCCATGTTTATTACCTCATTAACTGGTAACTTGTATTTTAAATGTTACTTATAACGTTGAAAATATGTATTTTTGGTGTTAGGGTTGTTTTTGGGAACATAATTGAGGTTTCTTAGTTGAATCTGGGATTTTTTTTTTTTTCCCTGTGTTAAATAATGGAAACTGGTTCCTGAGCTTTAGTTTGCAGTTCAAGGGAATCTGTTACACTCAGATCATGGCCTTCAATGTTTGTACTCATCCACTTCTTCTTTTCCCTCGTTTTTTGTTTATCTTTATTACGAGGCTTTTCTGCTGAATTTCTCCTCTTGCCCTCCCCAGAAACACTCTGGCAAACAGCTGCGGTACAGGAATCCGCTCCTCCACCAATGACCCCAGCCGCAAGCCGCTGGACAGCAGGGTGCTGCATGCCGTGAAATGTGAGCTCGCCTGCCTGCATGTCTGTATTTCTTTCACTGTCTGTCTGCCTGCCTCTCAGCCTGTTTGTGTGCTTATCTGTCTGCCTGTTTGTCTCTCTCTCTCTCTCTCTGCCTGTTTGTCTCTCTCTCTCTCTCTCTGCCTGTTTGACACTCTCTCTCTCTCTCTCTGCCTGTTTGACACTCTCTCTCTCTCTCTCTGCCTGTTTGACACTCTCTCTCTCTCTCTC
>JABFEA020000048.1:10509609-10523824 GCA_019775915.2 Cyphomyrus plagiostoma | reverse complement strand
GTTTCCCTGCTGAGACTGCTGCCCCCGCGACCCGACCTCGGATAAGCGGAAGATGATGGATGGATGGATGGATGGAAATGAATAAAGAAATATTGTTAGGAAACCAATGCAGTATTTTTCCTGAATTAAGGAAATGTCTCAAGGGACTCTGTAAGCACTATATACGGGAATTGCTGTTAGTGTGTTTTGCTGTGGTCAGATAACCATCAAATGATCATCTGTTAATTCAGCACAAATACATCCTCGTCTAGTAAAATGTGGACATTAAAGGTTTTGGGCCAGATGGCTGCGTGACGGCCCGGGATCCTGGCCCTGCCGCCATCGGTTCTGTGCTGGAGGTCTGCAGACCCTCGCCCTGGTCTCCTGTGACCCCTCTCTGTCTCCCCCCCCCCCAGTCTACTGCCAAAACTTTGCCACCAGCTTCAAGGAGAGTGAGATGAACGCCATTGCAGCCGACATGTGCACCAATGCCCGGCGCGTCGTCCGAAAGAGCTGGATTCCCAAGCTGAAGCTGCTGATGGCCGAGGGCGACGCCTACTCCGGCTTCCTGTCCGACACCGGCAAGATGGAGGCCGACCCGCTGAGCGCCGAGCACACTTTCGAGGCGGCCGGGCTGGAGGCAGGGGCCTCGGGTGAGGTGGGGGCCCCCGGCGACTCCTTGCCTGGGGTGGGCGCGGATGCCAGCTCTCTCTTTTAGTTAGTTATGCCCCCGCCTGTGCCCCACTCTTACTGACACCCACCTGCCCCCAAGCCGAGCTGCTGGCGTGAGGCTCCGTCCAGTTTAAGGAGAAGGTGCGCTTGGGGGGCGGGGGGGGGAAGTGTGTCTTCTTTTTTTCTTTTTTTTTTTTTCTGTCCCATCGCCCATTTGGAACAAGATATTAACCCACCTCCCCACAGCACATGCTGCTTAAAAGTGCCCATGGCACATGTCCCGCCTCTTCTCCTTATCAGCCAATCACATTCCTTAGGCCGGGGACATGGGCGGGGAGCGTCGAGGTGAGGAACTGAAAATCTGATATCACTGTCCCGAGTTTGAATGTAGTCCAAAGGCCTTGGATTGTTTCATCTGAAAAAATTAACACAATCTACACTACTAGAGGCCCCCGAGGGCCCCTGGGCATCCCGGCAGTGTATGGAGGGTGGATTAATTTGTACCTGTAACTTAAAGGCCCCCTTTTCCTCCTCCCTGTGTCCCTGAACTCTTACGCTCATGTTCTGACCAGAAAATAGTTCTTCTTTTTTTTTTTTCTTTACACTTCTGCTTATTTTTGTGTATTTAACAAAGATCCAGAGCAAGAAAATTGATCGAAGGGATAAATCTGTCATTTTTAAGATGTTAAATCTCCCATGTGTATGGGGAGCTAGAAAGGGATTGTTTTAAAATCTCTTTTCTTTCCTCTTTTCTCAGACTGAATTGTTGAGTGAAATGTTTTTCCTGATAAAGGTTCTAAGGAGATTTCTACATGCGAGTATTTTTGCAGTGGCGGGTAGCTGGACTTTGTTCCGTCTGTCTGTCCGTGAATTCGGGTGAGGGGAGTGGGACTCTTTGGTACGTTATTGTGAAGAGGAGTAGGTTTGGGTCCTTACGAAGTGCCCTTCGTGTTCATGCTCCGGGGGGCTGAAGGCCCCGCTGTGGGTTGTGTGAAGACTGTGCCCCCCCCCCCCCCCCCGGGTAACCAAGGTGACCATGCTGAGCATTTTGGTGGTGCCTGTGATAGACGGGCTCTGGGCTGGAGGCATGCTGAAGACTGAGAGTCCAGCTCATTCTTTACTAGACTCTGTGGATGTGGCCAGCAGGGCCTCTGTCTTTCCCCTCGGGGACTGGGGGGGCGTGTGTTTGCCTGTCTGTGCAGTGCAGAGTCCTGGACTCAGCCTGCTGGTTTATTTTGCTTCTGTAAACTAAATATGAGTCAAGCCCTTCTTTTGGATTTTTATTGTGTGTGTGTGTGTGTGTGTCTGTTTGTGCGTGTGTGTATACGCCTGCTTGCGTCGCAGGAGATGGGCACGGCAGGCGAGATCCTGTGATGGCTGGCCAAGGCTGACCGTTCTAAATGCACCTTCTTAGACAAAGTGGTCTGAATTTCACGCCGGTGGCTGTTGCTCTTGCCCCGTGAGGCCCGACCTGGCTGGCGCTCTTGTGATGTTCAGTGAAGGGATCTTTCCAGACCGTGACGATACCGTGTCCTTCCGCTTCGCTGGTCAAGCTGCGCTCGCTCCCCGCACTGGCTCTCTCGCCAACTCTGCTACTGACTTGCTGGGGGATGTGTGAGGAGGGCGCCTCACTTTGGTCGCTTACCCTGAGACGGCCCTCTAGCTGTTAGGAGAATCTGTGTAGAACTTTTTTTTAAAAATTTTTTAGCGGATATACTGTAGAATTAGCTTGTTACAAATACTACTAATTCAAGATTGAGCAGTTGCCAATTTGTGTAAAAATAAGGACAAAAACCTTTTCTTTGATCTGTGTTTTGACTGAAGTGCTTGGTAGGGATGTAACACGAGATTGTGGCAGGTTCTCCTGCACTGTAGCGAATAAATTGGTGAGATTTCCAAAGCAGTTCTCGTTTTTCTTACCTTGGGTCTGATTTGAAAGCAGCCTTACTTACTAAATGACTGTTGGGTACAGCTGACATTTGTCACACTGGGAATGTATCTGTACATGATGGGGTTCTGGTGTCTTGTGTAAATGGATTAGGTTAGAAATTTGTAGCTCCTCTCTGGCTTCAGATGCTGGTGTAGTGCCATCCCTGACCACCAGGAGGAAGCAAACTCCTTACATAGCAACAATTACATTTTCATTCCACCAGGGGGGTGGACTCTGCCCTGAAGGAACTGTTCGGGGGGGATAGCTGAAAGGATTTGGAACTTTGTGACAAGAATAAGCTATGTTAAAATCCAAAAAAAGCATTTAAAAGAAAAACTTAAGATTGTATGGGGGGGATGTAGCCGCCTGTCCAAATTATGAGGGACGATTCTCGTTGTCAGTTTCCACCCTCCACCATGAAAGAGAATAAATATAAACAAGCACCTTTGGGTGGCGCTCTTGGCCCTGGGGCTGGATATGGGCACCACAGCACCTTCTGTTTGCTTTTTCTGTCTGTGGGGGTGGCGCTGAGGGGAGTTTGTCCAGGGATTCATGTCTGTCTTTTGTGTTTGTTATTCTCCCCCCCCAATTGTTAAACCCTTCCCCAGGCAGGCTCTGGGAGGAGTAATTGATGAGGCAAGTGATTTCTGTTCCTGAAGGGGTGGAGGATTGTGGGAACGGAGATGGGTGTCTGTGAATGTACCAGTGATGGAGAGATGGCACCAATAGATTGTGTGTGGTTAGGGAGAGGCTGGTTCACGCCGTGCCAGTTAAGACGTGCTTCTGGGGCCTCTTCCCTGGCTCCCCCCACCGTTGCCCCGGTCCTGGCCCCTCCCAGCACCCCTGTGCTTGGTACCATGGCCGGTCAGCCCTGTTATGTTCTCTCTGCTGGACTCTCCATGTTTTTTCCTGACTGCAGTCCCTGTTAGACTTTGTACTCAGAAGTCATAATTACAGTTTTTGCTCTCGACGGCCCTGCGCTCCAGAGACGGGCAGCGGATGCACCTCTCGGTCTCCCAGGTGAGCGTTTGGCAGCCTTCGGCTGGGCACCGGCAGGAAATGCTTTGAGGCTAAGCTGCTGTGCCGAGCCGAGCCGTCCGCTAGGCCGCCTTCGTCAGAGGCGCATTCAGCTGGTTTGAAAATGGTGGCCATCTTTGAGGTAGTGTTTCTACGTACAAAGAGAGGGAGAGGACGGCATCTCTGGTCTGTTTATGGTTAGCAGATCTTTTTCACTATATATATATATATAAATAATATATATGTGTATATATATATACTGTATATTATACATAGAAGCACTAATGAATTTTGATTGTTAGTTGTGCATCACAGCATGAGGTATTAACCCAGAAATGCTTATCAGACCAATGCTGTAGCGTCTGCTGATGCCCAAGCCCCCTCCGTGACCCCGTCCGGACCCCTCCGTGACCCCTGACCCCGTAACGCCAGTGTTTATTCTGTGTTCCAAGTGCCAATAACTTTGTGAATTCTTAACTGTGACCCAATAATTAAGATAATTGCACATTAACTACTGTAAAGAGAGGAAAAAAAATCCAAGGAAAAAAAATCTGTATCTTAATAAAAGGTTTGTAACAAAGATGCCTCTGGTTTTGCTTTTTTTGAGTGTGTGGCAACCTGGAACAGCACTAATCCATACAGCAGGCAACCGGCAGCAGGATTATTCCGCTCTAAATAGACGCCTGGCCGCGCTGGTGTCTCTCTTACCAGGAGTAGCCGCCAGGTGGCGCACGTGCTCTTGTGTCTGCGGTTAGACCAGAGCGCTGTACATCCATTTTATTATGAAACTATGCAAAAACGTATATCACGATAATTACAAATATAGCTCAATAGGCAAAGATTGTTGCTGTCGTACTACCTGTAACCTGGTACATTTGATCATTATGCGATGTAATTATCTTTAAAACGCTGCATTCTTGGCTCGAAACATTTCCTCGCACTTTTTCTTTGTCATCTTTCTCACATATTGTGAGACATTCGCCAAGGTATAGAACTACGTAAAATCTCGCCAGTCCATGTTAATCTGTATAGATTTAATAACTGCATCACAAATATATGTGAATTGATTGCGCATTGTGCGTCTTTCACTGACAGGGCTAGATGTTTTTGGAGTGATCTGTAAAAATCACGTATCCAATGTACGTTCTACGCAACATGGGTTGTTTATGTACGTAGTTGCACCGTTTTACTAATGCTTCACTTGAGTTCCCCATAGTCACGTGACGGCCCTTATTCCTATTAAGTGACCTCCTCTCCCACCCCCTCTGGCGACTGCCATCTTGTGTTTCTCACTGACGCGTGCTTCCTCCCCCGTCATTTCCCTTTATCGAGATCGCCCCCCGACCCCCTGCCGCCGCATACTTTACTGCCCCTCCCCTCTTCCTCTTGGAGCAGTCCTGGAATGCGCGTCTGTGTGCAAGTCAGCGAAAAGGAATGTGCATAAAAAATACTGAAACAACCATGTAGCCAAAGCAAAGGGTTTCTTGCTAGTAAAATGTTTGGTCCAGAGCGTCCAAATCCCATTTTACTACAGCTTTTAATACACTGACTGAACCTACTCATTTTATGCATGCTTATTACATGTCTCCTATAATACTATCTGGCAAAAGACACAAGACGAGTCGTTTTTGTGCGAAGAATAATACTTTATGCAAACATATTTTATACATAGCTCGTCCAAAAGTCTTAAACTCGAAATCTCATCAGGTTTTTTGTAGAAGAACGAGAATACTAATACTTCATTAACGGCACCGTTTATTACCTTTTTAGATTTTCGAAGCACTATGCATTGCTCAAATGCCCAGTTATTCTCCCTGTGAGAATTTCGATCTCAATCACATTAAAGATTCAACCTCTTTCACCCCAAACTTGGGCAAAGCCCCCGGACACAGTCGGAAACGATACCATATAAGGAAATCGATGACGCCATCTTTACCGCCCTGCTAAATATGGCAACGGAAAATGTAGCTGCCCACGCGTCATGGGTTTTCCGCTGTGCGTTCCCTGGAGACCTGGCGGATGTGCTTTATATGGTCATATGTCGACTCACTGACGGGAAACACTATGGGGAAGAACGTAAAATGTGTTTAGACTCACAAGATATACTACTCCTGATTCCGTCGTAAAATATGTGCATGTGTCCGCACTTGCAGCGGATGCAGAGGAGCTATGACTCTGTTAACCATTTTGCGACCGCAATAATGCGACATTTATAAAAATGTAATTGGTCATGGTCAAACTGAACACGTTCAATATATATAATCTCATCTAGATCATCTTCTATATCTACTGTAATTTTCAAGTGAACCTTAGACCTGTAAGCATTACTTCTGTGATATTATTAGCCAATGAACAATTGTATAAGCATCAATTAGCATTTGTGAAACCAGTTATGCAAATCACTTCATATTATCTTTTGGAAGTAAATCTATTTTCATTACGGTGTATGTCTGTTGTGATTCCATTTGTATCGTAATTCATTCCAGAAATACGAACCACTGTGCGTATACTATTGTTAATTATTATATTCAGACCAAAACAAATATCCCATCATGACATAATGTTAGCTTCACATTACTGGGATATGTTCTGTGACAGCAGCAGACCTAGAAGACGGAACCGCCGGGCCAGGCTCTGGGCGGAGCCATGCAGCCAGCCTCACGCGACCCAAAGGCCCTGACGTCAGTACTACAATATAACACCACCCGCGCCATACGGGCGCTCATGTGAGTGTTAAAGCCTGGCGGTAAGGCGAGAGGGAAGTCAGAACTGAGAAGTGCGCACCGCTTTGGAAATCTGTTCACAAGTTAAGTAAACTTCATAAACACGCGATCGGCAAAATGGACGTGAGCGCAGAGGCCAAGCGGATCATGGTCCAGGCTTTGGGCAAACTGTACAGCTCGCGCACCCAGCGGGGCGGACTGAGGCTCCACCGGAATCTACTGCTCACCTTGGTCATGAAATCGGCCAGAGACATTTACCACAGCGCCCGAACTGCGTGCGAAAACGAAGTGCAGAGCGGCAGCCCCCTCCCTGACCCGCAGCCCCAGCGGACGGAGGAAGCGATGGACACCAGCGACGCCGACGGGGAGAGCCGTGTCTCAGCTCGGACCTCCGAAGGCAAGTGTAAGGTGACATCTGCGAACTGTAAAAAGAGCCAGGAGGACAAAGAGAACAGCGATCCCGTACGATCTGACCGCCACTCCAGAAAGCGGCCGAGCAAAGCGGCAGCCGAGCCCGACTTTCTCCCTACAAAGAAAGCGAGGATGGAAACGTGCGAGGAGCGACACGGTGCTCGGCCCGGGGCACTGAGGACGTCCACGGGGAACTGCTATCGGGCTGACGAGACGCTGACTTCTCTGCCAATGTCCCGGGCAATTACCGCCTTCTGAACGGGAAATGAAAAGACTTGGGCGTTGTTCAGATGACGGGTATCGACATCCGGCCTCAGCCTGGAGGGGTCAGGATGCGTCCCGGTTTGCGACGTTTCTCTCCCTACGCGCACCAACCAGAGACTCATGCGACTCGGAGGTGCTGGCGAGGCCTGGGATCGCACTGACAGACAAGTCGGGCTGGGAGTCGGCTGTGAAAAGCTGGGATCCGTGCGCCATGGTGCCGTGAGACACGTGTGACATACTGAAAGACTGGGTGACATCCGTATGTGAGATCCCCACCTGCATGGGGGTGGTTGGCGCAGCGGGGTCACTGGATCAGGGGGCAGACGTGCGTCTCCCGGACCCGGACAGCAGGCGGAGAAATGAATGGACTCGTATAGCTACAGACATTAAGTGGTGCTAGATAAGGACCTGTCCAGAGCAGCATGCTTACCTGTGTCAGTGTGTAGGAAGCTGGTGTCCACACCTTGTGTGAAACGAAAGATTGTACATATTTGTTTACAGTTCCGTTACTCTCGAAAGCTGCTTTTATGTTTATATTCTACCGAATACCTCACGTGAATAATAAACATTTTATAAAGTAGCTGAAGATATTTGTGTTTTTCTTTATCAGTATTGTTGCCGTAACACGCGATGTGAGTGTCCATTACTTGGCACTGTATAATATCTGGCGCCTTTTTACAGTTTACAGACTTAAATATTACCAACTTGTCGGTTTGATCTAAGACAGCGAGTCCCCCTATGGGCTTTCTGGTGGGACTGGATGAGCTGGAAGAGGTTATCAATGACACATTCACACCAGCTGTGTCATCACTACTCATACCCATACGACGCCATCAGAGGCGTATGATGCACTGTATCTCTCACGCATCACAACCACAACAATGGGCGTTTATTAACAGTAATATTTACATGAATGATGCCATGTGTTTTAAGTCAATAAAGACAGACAGTCATATCCTAAACAGCAGGAGGCGCGCGCCGTGCATCTCAAAGCTATGCGAAAGGTTTCACATGAGAAATTATGTTGCGCACAGAATGGAATGACTAGCGTTCGTTGTTCATCCACAGATATTCGGGGCAGGTTCTTTGTCAGCACTTAATGTCAGGTCTGTGATGTCGTAGGAATAGGGTGTGCTGCTGCTCGCGCCTTTATTAATATTTAATGTTAGGCCAGTATCATCAGGGTCATGTTACAACGACGGCGATTACCAGGGTTTCCCAATTATCTATTATCGGGGTTTCCCAGTGACAAACAATGACATATGTTGTCCCACGGACTACATCAGAGACCTTTAACCGCGGTTCCGCAGACAACTCGTAATTTTATGATCCTATTTTCAAGGAGATAGAGAGATTAAAGTCCCCCACATCAGCCTTCTACTTATTGGTTTATCTTATAAAGTCACCCAGAGGTCCTTAGCTGTGGTGTATTTTCAAGGGTGGGGGTTCCCCCGCTTTTTTTTTTTAAAAAAAAAAACTGAAAAACTCTGAGACACGTCATGTAAAACCATGGGACTTTTCTTGTTAGTATGAATATATTTTATTGTCCCGGGATTTGGTAAATTGATGTGTCCGTTTGGGCGTGTGAATGGCGCGTTAAGCAGGCAGGAAGCAGGAAGCAGAGCAGTCGGACAGATATTTATAGGACAAGGGGGCGCTTTGCGCTTCCGCACATCTGGCTGACTGGAGGAGCGATATTGAGCCAGATCGCGGGGGGTATGTGAACCCTATTCATCATTCAGAAAGAGTTCCTGACGACGCTAAACAGGCCATTTGCTCGAAATCCTACGTCTCCATACAACTGGTGGAAGATAAAAAATATAGCATAGGGATAAAAAAAAATACATTAGCATTTATTTAGCATATAGCAGGTGCTTTTATACAAAATGACACACACACACACACACACACACACACACACATATCTGTAAACTAAATATCTGAGTCAAGCCCTTCTTTTGGATTTTTATTGTGTGTGTGTGTGTTTATACAAAATGACATATATATAATGAATATAATGAATGTGAGGCAGTTTCCGGAGCAAGGTTTAAGTGACTTCAATTTGTAAAAATTCAAACTTAAATTGTAAAAAGGAAGGAGAATGTGGTTTAAAAGGAAGTAAAGACGAAGTGAGGATAGGTGTGTTTAGAAGGGAGGTGGTGATAACCAGTGTGTCATAGAAACTTAAGCTGTAGGTGCCAAAGTTTACCACAAGGTAACGTGGCACAAACTCACACGAATGGAATTGTGGTATTTATGCTGTCCAGTCCTAAGGGTATGAAGGATTATGTAGTCTATACGGTATGCGTAAATGCGCGCGCGCGTGTGTGTGTGTGTAATTTCAATACTTCCGATTGATGTGTTACTTCATGTTCCAGCCTGTCTTTCATTTATTTATTTTTTGTTAACCCTGGCTTACAACCACAGAATTAAAGGCACCATATACTAAAATGTATAATAAGCGATTCCTACACATACCTTTGAAGTTGTGACAGTAGGCGGGTGGGAGTTGCGTGTGTGTGTGTGTGTATGTGTGTGTGTGTGTGTGTGTGTGTGTGTGTGGGGAGGGGGGACTGTGTGGGGCGATCCTATGTCACGAGAACACGCAGCAGCTGACCAAGCAGGGAGCGGGTGCAGTAAAGAGGAGTCACAAGCTGGCATGGTGCATTCTCTCTGGGTTTATTCAGGTTCATTAGGAAGAATTCTGTCTGGAGTTACAAAATGCACTGGTAGAAACAGCAGTGAGATAGAGAGAGACAGGGAGATACCATAGCCAGACTAAATGGGTACATCATAAAATTCAGGCACCTCCTATACTGCGCCTCATGACTGAGGAGGGAAATTTATTTTACTTCTCTTTTTTTCTCTCGAGTATTTAGCTCGCACGAGATCTTTTTTCTTTGTTGCGTCCTGAACGCGGTGTATAGGGGTTTGTCTGTCCTCCAGGTCTGCAGGGGCAGCTGACAATGGAAACCAACTACCTGTGATTCTCACCAAAGTCACTTTGCTCTTTTGATTTTTTTGGTCTTTTTTTAGCATTTTTTTGTTTTTAAAAATAGAAGGAAAAAAGAACATGTTGCTTTAAAAACATCTATATATTTATTTATATATTTATATATACTTTTCTTTTAGTAGTATTATTTTTTTATTCCTGAAGATGACTGTTATTCCACGCTGTAGCATGCACATCGCACATGCAGTTCTGGAAGTAAATATTTTACTTTTTTTGGTTTTTTTGTAATTAGTCTTTTTTGTTTCTCTTTTTTTCCATAGCGGCTCCTACGTAGTTTTTGACTTATTTGTGTCATTATTTATCGTATGTTGTTCGATGTGAGGCTGAGGTCATGATTCGGGACACAGTGGCACGCGGGGAGATGGGCGGATGATTGGCGTCTTTGTCTCGTGGCGATGGCATGATGGGACAATGGCTTTCGCACGCAGACACAACACGCACATTTCGGCACGGGCACACGGAGCTCTCGCTCTTAGCCACGCACTCCGAGACACTCAGTAAAGTGCCGATACGACAACAGAATTGCTACACAGCATCGTGAACCCCACAGTGTAATGTCACTCATTATTAGACACATCCGCCAACACACACGCGCGCGCGCATGCACACAACGAATATAAAAGTAGGCCTATCATTCCTGCCCATCCCCATTAGTTAAAAAAACGATTACCTGACTCTGTGCTATTTGAAATGCTAATTGCTAAAAGTGTCTGGAGGCCATTGAATGCCTTAGCCAGGTCCTGAGCACTGATCAATACTCAGCTTACTGACACTGCCCATGCTATGCAGAATATGACCCTATGAGTGATTCCCGTTGCATAAGGGGTTCATAAGATTTGGTCTGTTAGGGAAGTTCAAGGTATCATTTTACTAAACATACACACACACACACACACACACACACACACACACACACGCACGCACACGCGCACACACACAAACACACACAGGTTTGTAATTATATCTTTGTGGGAACTCTCCATTCATTTCTATAGGGAGAACTCTAATCCCAAAATGATGACCTTAACCCCTAACCAGCCCTAACTGCATTGATTGCATTCACAGATCTTTGTGAGGACCTGGAAAACGGTCCACACAACATCAAAATAACAGGTGTTTATCACATTGTGGGTGACGTTTGGTCTCACAATGTAATATAAACCTAAACCACACACACACACACACACACACACACACACACACACACACACAGACACACACTACATTTCAGAGCTCTCCGACTAACAGATAAACCGATGCTGCACTCTTGTGGTAACATATGGTAATGCATCTTGTTAGAGTAGCCGCTGCTGGACGGGGCCTGATTCAGATGATGTCTCAATAAGCAATCGATGGTATACAGGCGGCAGGACGACAGGTCGATCCTGTCATAATGGGACAGAGAGAGGGAACGAGAAGAACGGAAAAGTAGAGACGAGAATGGACACGCATATGATTTCTGGAGGTTTATGGGTGATATACACAGCATACAGAGCGGCACAGAGAGAGAGATGACAGAACACATAGAACTCTGTCCCCCCCCACCTCCCAGGCCCCTTTCTGAATAAAGACACAGATAAAGATCTGTGACAAACTTGCCACAGGGAGTGATGGAGAAGGAAAAAGAGGTAGAAAGGAGGGAGGGTACTAGGGGACTGTAGCTTTTGTCATGGTAAGATGTGAAAAGGTATGAATGAAAAAAGGCTTGTCTGAGGGGAGGCTCATTCCTTCCACAGTGTAAGGCACTGGTAACAATGTACCACACGCACACGGACACATGCAGGCACACGCACGGCGGCTGCTCTCCTCAGGGAACACACGCATGCAGTACACAGGGACGGACAGCAGGGGGGGGCGCGTACTGAGAGTTTGCTTATCGCGAAGTCTATGTCTGCGACGGGAGTCCTGCAGAATGGTGTGATGTGGTGGATCTTCGGTTAAGAGTTCATTTTACTTTATGGTGTGTGGCCTTCTACTTATGTGTGGGGTGATATGTAATAGACACCTGTGCTATATCCGTACTGTCCTATACTGTCTATATCTATTGAGCCATATCTATAGTAATAATCGCAAACCAGTCAACCCTGACAGCAGAAATAGTGAGAATAGTAGTAGTATTTGTAATATAATAATAATTAATAGTAATTATTAATAGTATTAGTGTGTTTCGTGTGTTAGTTGGTGGTATGCGAAGACAGATGCTGGATGGGTAAATGGTGTGAATGTTGTCCTATTTGGCTCTCGGGGTGCGTCTGCAGAATGACACCCCAGCCCTCATTTCTTTTATGTGGCTTTGTAATCCTGAACGGAGGGTCCCTAAGAAAACAAGGTTCTAAGAGTGCGAAACCTGGTGTACGGATTACAGGCAGTAAAACGCTTGGGGGAGTTAAAGGTGGGGCCGTATGAGGGTGACAGAAGGGCGCGGTGCTCTGTTCCTCATGCGTGCACCACAAAGTCACAACAGGGCCCTGCAGGGCCAGGATATAATGATGGATGAAGGGAGCAGCCGCTCCATAACCCATGGTCACCCGGACTCCTCATCTGTGGGTGCCTACAGAATGAACTCAGGCTTTGATTGAGCTATATGGGCACCTGCATGGAGGAGCAACTGCTGCGTCTTTGAAAAGGCTGCACTCTTGTTCATTTTAACAGGAAGCTACACCAATGCAGCTGTACATATGAACCATAAGGTTGCTTTCTAATCCCAGTTCCGAACCTCAGGTGTTGAGAATGCTGGATTTTCTGTACCCCTAAGTATTAAAGTACTCCTCTGTCTCCTTCCTAGAGGCCCAGGTTTAAGCTGGGTTCCATATTCCTGGGTGTGAAAATTCCAGTGGAAATCCCTGTATACTCTGCTACTTATCCATCACAGATCGACATTCTGCCCAACATTTATTCATTTTAAGCTTGGAGCTCACCCTCCCTCCCCATCTAGCCCCCCTTATTTCCAAGCAGTCACAGCCCTTTTTTGTTATCACTCTCATGACCTGGAGGTAGGAACTGGTTTACACAACTACAGATCCCACAATGCACCTGTCTTACTGAGCCCCACCCACTGCCGGTTGCCAGGGGAACAAACAGTGTTGTCAGAGACATGAGAACATGATGAACACTTCTGACTCAGAAACATAACACTGATGTACAGTTTCTCTCTCTCATATCATAGACATTATTATAATTCATATCATTAGCATTACTTATAGAACTTTTATCACTATTGTCAACAAATCAAGTCTTAAAATGGAAAAGTGTTCTCGTTTCTCTCGCGTTCACTCCCTCTCTGTTCCAGATAATGTATGGAAGACTGGAATCACAGACGTGGTCTAGGGGCAGTGGCGTCCAGACATGTCCACCCTAAGGGTACCGGGCCTGCTTTCTGTCTGCCTCGGGTCTGATTAACAAAGACCTATGTTAGCTGAAAGGGGCAGAGCACTTCTCAGTACTTTCATAAACTGCATGCCTGTGTGTAACCATACTTCAGGGAACTCCAAGAATAATACCTTTCAAAAGCCCAATCAGATAGGAATTATATTTTTGCCCATGTCGTGACTGTTAGTGTTTAGAGAACACTGTGGACGTTTATCCTTTAATTTCATGCTTTGTGGGCAATTTTGTGCAGAGAATAAAAAGTATTTCGAAACACCGCACACAGGTATAGACCTCAAAGCCTTTCTGTGCCTCTTCACCACTCCTGCCAACCCAGGGTACCCCAAAGACACAGTGAGTGATGACTAAATGATGGGAAAGAGGAAGGGCTGGACAGAGAGAGAGAGAGAGAGAGAGAGGGAGAGAGAGAGAGAGAACTTCTGCAGACTTAGAAAAGGACCCCAGAATCACCCCCCTCCCCCAGACAGTAAAGTTTTTTTTTGTGTCAGTCATGCAGGATTCCACGGGATTTTACTCTAAGAGTCCAAACAAAGCTGAACGGGTGCAACAGAATGATCAAGCTCCAATGTTCTGAAGGAGAAGAATAGGGAGGAGGTGGAGGATTAGACCAAGAAGAAGAATTACTGGAGAGAGTGCTTTCCTCTCTTGTTGTTTTCCCCCTTGTGTGTCTTCTTCCCTAGGTCGGGACGGCCGCACAGGAGCAGCAGGTAAGGGGCAGAGTCCCCGCCCCCCGCGGGGGGGGGGGCGGGGGGGGCGGGGGCCGGGGGGGGGCGGGGGGGGGGGGGGGGGGGGGGGGGGGGGGGGGGGGGGGGGGGGTGG
>JABFEA020000048.1:10462304-10493347 GCA_019775915.2 Cyphomyrus plagiostoma | reverse complement strand
CACACACACACACACACACACACGCACACACACACACACACACACACACACACACACACACACACACACACACACACGGAGCCATGTGTACCCACACACAATATGCACCAAGGCAGTCACCAGCATCAGACACAAGGGGGCAGTCACATATATGGACACACACACAAAACATACACACAGAAAAAGGACTGTTATTAAAGGGAACCAGATCATTTTGTTCCACTGAAATACAGCTGAAGGAAGAGAATGGAGTGTAGCATCACAATGCGAAACCACAACACAACATTTAACAACCAGGGTCCACCGTACAGAGCAGGGAACCAGTGTATAGACAGTTAGAGGCAAGCAGAGAGGATAAACTTTAAGCGAGGGAGCACATGGACCTCCTATAGCACAAACGTATGGCTGACAGGAAGTGACACGTGTAGCCTTTAAGAACTCCTCTCTCTTTACTGATGAGCCATAATTCACAGCCTTAACTGCCTTTACACTGGGAGGGGTAGGGAAAATTAGCAGAAGGCGTAGGTAAACATTTATTAATCAGGTTACACGTGAAGCTACGGTTGTGGCAGAGACAGCTGTCTGCAGAGAACACCCCAGGCTTTAGCCTGTTCTGCAGTGGATCTTCTTCTCACATTGTCATCACAATAAGTATCTGGTAAGTCTGAAATGTCTACCATAGCATATACATTTGCACGACACCAGGAGATATGAAGAAGAAAGCTCAGACGTGGGGACACACATTTAGATGTTCCTTCCCGCCTCGTGAGAAGGACAGCTAAAGAATGTGTGTGCCCAGTCTCCCGAGAAACCTCTTTGTGTGAGGACTGCAGGAAGCAGCAGCCCTGGCCGAGCCGTCGCGGCCACTTCCAGAGGCATTCTGTCCCCAGCAGGTGCCCTCTGCCACCACAGGGTCACTACCTCGGACGCTGGGACTGGAAAAACTGAAAGCGTCTTCTCAATGAAAAGGGAAGAAGGTGAGGCACAGGGACGAGACTCTGACACACCACACAATCAGCAGGCCATGAGAAAAAGAGAGAAGAAGAGAAGTTAGAGGTAATAATAAAAAATTGTCCAAACCTTCCGTACCCTTGGCGATCTTGATGTCTAATGCAGTGCGGATTAAGGCCATGAGGGTGGAGTTGAAATGGACGCTGTTGTCATCAGCGACTGGCAGATCCATCCGCAGCAGTCTCTGTGGAAAGTCAGTCACCATGAGTGAGGCACATAGTTTGGGAGGTAAGGGAATGGGCAATCGGTCTGAACCTCCAGGAGGAAGGGAGTGGAGCGAGGACGAAGGGGCAGCTCTGTAGGCAAAAGACCAGCAAACCAACTGAAAATGCTCCAATCTCTACAGAGGCTGTTGATTTCTTGTTAGTGATTCAGGAACACGCAGAGAGATCATGCAAACCCATATCCTTCATCTCCTTCATATTCATTAACAGATCCTCTGGTTAGTGAGCAACACATTCTCCCTATACAGCCACTGTTTTCCTGACCTCTCAATGACTTGAGGTATTTCTCCTGCACCAGTCTGCTGAAAGACTTGATGTTGAAACTTTGGCAGCCATACTGAAGTCAAGAATCATATAGACCTGGGGTGGGCAATCTTATCCGCAAAGGGCCGGAGTGTGGTGGGTTTTTGCTGCAACTCCCTAATTATATTACTAATTAGAGGACTGATTGACTGAGGAGTCCTCACGCCTGGGTGTGAACAGCTGACCTACAGGTTATCCCAAAAACCTGCATACACACCGGCCCTTTACGGATAAGATTGGCCACCCCTGATATAGACTCATTGAAGGATAATGGGTCCTTACTGTTAATCATTTCTAGAATGTCTTGGTTCAGGTGTCAGAGTCCTGTTTCAGTCTGAAAGGTCCCAGAAACAACAGACTTCACAGCGTAAGGCTGGCTAAAGGGTAGGGTCTTGGCTACAGAGCTCCCCCTGTTGGAGGTTCATGACAACATTTCATGGTCCTGTCAAGAAAATAAATGCATAAATAGACACGGTGACTTTCCAATCACCGTCTTTATTTATGATTTATTATTACCCTTTGCTCTACTGAAAAATGCACCAGGCATTCACTGACATGGCATTGTCAAATGCTTGTCATTCCTGTTGCCATAGCAACATTGCCCCCCCACCCCCACCCACCCACTCGCCATGCAGCAGACCATGCTGGACCCCATGCATCATGCAGGAGACACAGCAACACACGCAAATACATACATGAACAGGACAAGCAGCCGTGCAGCCATAATACAGAAAGCGTTGTCGGTTGGTCGTTTTGTTAATGATTATTTCTGTGGCTCTCACACTATTGACTGAGACCCATTCGTAGCTGGGCTACAGAAAAAAAGTGATATCCAGACTGTCTGATCTCTCCGTGCGAAAATGGGTGCAACCTACACAGGAGGAACGCTACAGCAGCATTCTGCGGGAAAGAGAGAGGTCTCGCCACCCAGGGCTGGGCAGTGTGTTAAGCTACGTCAAGCTGGAAGGCTGTGACACAAAAACCAGGAGGGGCTGCAAATGCCTGACTATTACAGGAGGGAAAAAGACAAGGGGGTGTGTCCGGAGATACTACCATTTAGAAGTCAAAAAGTGAAAGAGGTCAGAGGATTTGGGAAATAAGAGGAAGAGGAGAAGATATCATCAGAAGCCAAGGCAGGAGAATGACAAAGGAATTCAAATCAAAAGAGCAAAGAAAGATCTACCACAAAGGAAGCTGGCCATGGCCAACAAACAGCAATCCTGCCTGAAGCCATTACTGTCTCAGCAGAAGAAAGATGAGGGCGGGTTGGAGAGGAAGCTATGCTGAGATTCAGGGGTCACGATGGGCGGGGGGGGGCGATTCTGAGAGCAAGCCATCGTGTTTGGGTGGGTGTGAAGGCAGGGGGCGGAGTTTTTGGGCCGCTAAGTCACCTCAAAGGAAGCAGAATCCAGCACAATTAATTAACGAACTGCATGATCTTGGAGACTGTGAATTTTGGACGATCCAATTCACCCCGACGGCACCCAGGGGGTGAATGTGATCCGGGGAAAAGGATCAGAGACTGATGGGACAGGTGAGGCCACGTAGGTAAATCACGTCAGCTGACACTTCAGGAGGGAGGCTGGCAGGACCAGAGAAGACAGGGATGGCAGGTAAGAGGAGGAGAAAAGCCAAAAGAGGAGGTATGAGAAAAGGAAGGGGGAAGGGCAGGGGAGTGAGGGGAGGTCAAGGGGGCATACTGGAGACTATCGTCCAGTGAGAACTGGCACTATAGCAATGATGGATGACCAAGGGCCCAGTGGGAAGAAGAGTTTCTTCTCCGTGTGGAGCAGCAGATTATTCACGCATGGGCACGACGACCAGCATCTGCGGGCGTGCAGCACCAACTGCCCACGTGGCAGGGCTAGCCGTATCGCTATGCCGGCAGTGAGTCAGCGTGTGGCAGGCAGTCCTGGCGTGATCCATGGCCCTGTGACCATCCCTTTGACTAGTGCAAGCCTTCTTCTGCGGGTCACCAAGAGAACTCAGGGCGCTGCACTGGAAGCAGTACATCTCCCTCTGACCCGGGACGAGGGAGCGTGTTCCTGATCATTTACAAAAGTCATCATAGTCATCAATGCCTAGTAGAGCTCACTGGGCTTACAGTGAAATAGGAAGCCTGGTCCCTCTCCCAGCAGGGCCAAATTGTTAAACCCATCTGATACAGCTATTAGTCCCTGACCAACTTGAGTGAGTGGGCAAGACCCCATCTCCCATGGGTATAAGCTCAAAAACTCTCCAAAAATAACACTGCTGGCATAAAAATGACCCTGCGGTGGACCGCAATGTTTACAGACCAATGAGAACAAGGGACATCAGTTTCACCTCAGCGAATCACGACAAAGCAATTGTTTTTTTGTGCTCCTTTTCCCTTAGGAGCTCATGTGTGGGAAAGTTGGGTGGGGGTGGGGAGCAGGAGAGAAGGTAGGCCAGGAGAGAGAGAGAAAAACTGCCAGAGGGGTGGGCGCAGTGCGTCACCATCCTGGGAGGAGGGGTGAGGGTGTGTGGGAGGCGGCCAAGCTAGGATGAGGAGGCGGGGCATGCAGAGGAGGAGGAGCAAAGGGCAGGGCTGTGAACAGCATGTACATATAGGAGGAAACAGAGCCGAACTGCATTGACAGGAGAAACAAAAGACGCATGGAAGAGTTAGTTGGCTGATTTTTTGTTGAACCTGGGTTTACCCTTCTAGGCTATTTGACATTTCTGTTGACGCTGAAATAGTGAGCCTTTTCTGTCTTTTTACCCAGCAAAGAAAGGCTGATGAAGATGCTCATGTTTCAGAGAGAGACAGAAGCCTGGCTGTGTGTGTCTGTGTGTGTGTGAGACCGTCGCTACGAAGCCATTCGCAGGAAGGAAAGACCTGGAGAGCAGGAGACGCACGCGGGCCCTCAGCTGTCCTGCTGCACACGCGCCGCCGCCGACGGAGGGATGCCCGCACCCTCCGCACCCTGCTGCCTATCGGGGAGCGGCCTGCCCTCTGAACATCTGTCCCGGTGCCACGACAAACCAGCGCTTCGCCGCATATCGACGCTGGCACTTTAATGCATTTCCATGCACTTGATCTTTCAGGGATGTTCTCTGGGTCTCAGAATGCAGAGGCCACCCTGGGAGTGGCTCACGTGCCGATGACGATTAGCTGAGTGCCGTCACTAGTCCCCTGGCCGGGTGTCCTCTGCCTTCGTCTAGCCCTGACCCTGCGCGGTTCTGCCGGCCAGGGAGCCTCTGGGCCTACGCGAGCGTACTACCGTGGGGGCATGTGGCATCTAGCGGCTGCGGGCTGGCGGTGCAAAAGGGCAGAGAGGGTCCCTCTGATCTCCCCCTCCTGCGGATAGACTTGTCGCTGGCTGGGCCTACAGACCCTGGAAAACCGTCCCCCCCACCCCCCCCCCACTTCCACAACCAGAAAAAACAGAATGAAAGGCAAAGTAAGAAACACCAACAGTACAGACAACAGCCCCGGTCCCGGCCGGCTCCCTCTACCTTGTATGCAACCCGTGCTGGGCATTTCTTCCCCAGGCCTAACGGTGGAGACATTTGCCTGAGCATCTCATACATATCAGTGTAAGTGATCCGGCCACTGTAGGGCCAGAGACACCGGGGTGGGGGGGGGGGGAATAACACAGAACACAGAGGAACAGGAAGTGTGCGGGGCACAGAAGGAGGGGGAAGGGGACACACAAAAAAAACAAGGTTATTCTCTCAGCCGCTCAGGGACACCGTCAAAGAGCCTGTCTGACCTTTTGGTGAAGTAAAAAGTCAGGGGGAAAGGGCGGGTCTGGGTTCGGCGCCGAACTCGATTCTATGCAAGTGGGGCGGGTTGCATAGAACAGCGGGGGAGCTTCCAACAGGCAAGAAGCCCCACTGCTGAAGTGCAAAATGGCAGTCAGTGTGTCAATGCAGTTCCTATCCCCCCAGAACAATGCACGCTACCAATCCCACGGTGCCTAGCCACGGCTAAACAGCAAGCAAAAAAAAAAACACAAGATGGTGAGTTGTAGTTTTTTTTTTAATCCCCTGCGTTATTGCGGTGTTTTTTTTTTTTTTTGGTTCTCGGGGGTTTCAGTTCATGCGTGGTTTGTTTGCATTGTCCTGCACATTCTCGTTTGGAATCAGAATGCAGTAGGAATGGCAGAAAACAAAAGAGAAAGAAGCGACATTCATTCCAGTCTCGATGCTAGCAGTGCGTTAGGGTTTTAGTGGAGTTCAAACCTTGCAGGCCACCCTATGGGGGCATTTCTTGCCTAAGCCCAGGGGGGGGTCGATAACTCGTAATAAACTGTACATATCCTTATAATGAATGCGCCCGCTGAAAGAAGAATAGAGGGAGTTAGAGCAGACAACAGACAGTACAGACACTGAGACATCGGAAGGAGGACAGAGAGAGAGAGAGAGAGAGGCCCGTGGGCCACCCTTGGAGTCAGGGGCTGTGACTATAGCTCACCTAAGTCACTACTGGCTCCTTACTCTGTGACTGACAGAGCAAGGCAGCCAATCAGCCTGTGGGCCACAAGGCCTTTTCTATATATATATATATAAATTCAAGAGGTGTTCCTTCCTATTTAATTATTTATTTAAATAGTACTTCTTCAGTACACAGGACTTGTACTATAGGGTCCAGAAGTATTTTTGTTAATCCCTCTCCATGCTTGTTTTACTCCATGACCATATTCATTATGTTACTCTGTGACCATACTCATTGCATTACTGTTGCCATACTTATTGTTACACTCTGTTACCATATTTAGTGCTGTGATTCCAGTTTACTGTTCTCCTTCCCAGAACTCTTTCTTGTAGCATTTTGATCTCATATCACTCTGCTGTTTCTCACTATCACCCCCTGCAGTGCAGACTCCGTGACAGCACTAGGGTAACAGGCACTGGAATGCAGATACCAGGAAACTTATCGTGTCTGGGGTTGGTGGAGGGGGCACAGTAAGTTTTTACAGTATGCAGATTCCAGCAGGGGATGAGGTTGGGTTGGTCTTTACAACTCACAAGGAGCAGGGGAACAGACAGACCGGGGTCTGCGGGTCTCGCATCCATGTCCCCTTCTTCTGCATTATAAACTCTGCTCATTTCGTTTATTTCACTGCTCACTACTAATTACTCCAGGTCCACTGGAGATGTCCTTTCAACACAGATAGCCATTAAAACATATTTTACACTTCAGACACTATGTATCATGTCAGTATGTATCATGTCAGTTCTTTGTGGCTTTGTGTATCTGCATGGGACAACAGAGTGGGATTACGTGGAGATTAAGAGAAAAAGAAGATGGATGTGTGGATGAATGGAAGGGGGAGAGAAAATTTTAGAAGAATAATTAAGTAGGAAGGTAAAGAAAGTAAGCTTTGTTGCATCTGTGTCTCTTTGTCTGTGTGTGTGTGTGTGTGTGTGTGTATTAATGTGTTAGAGAGCAAGAGATGGATCAGTACTCACCACGCAGCTGGATCGTACTCAGCCCAAATGCGGACATATTCATCAAGGTGGTGAGGGCCCAGGATGGACGAATCCCGGGTCAGATACTCAAAGTTGTCCATGATGACAGCCACAAAGAGGTTCAGCATCTACACACATGTACACGCGAACACAGGGAAAATGTCACATTCTCCCTCTCAAGCTACACTGGTCATAAAAAAATGCTGAAATGCTGTGTGACCTTCTCAAACACGACAGAGGAGTTATGAATGATGGTGGACATAGAGAAGAGGGAAAATGTCCATCAGGAAGGACATTTGTCAGCTGTTCTGTTTGCTGGCTGTGTACTTCTTTGTATGAAGGCAGTTTTGTTTCACATGTGTGAAATGACATTAAAGTGGTTGGACTTGGAGAGGAAGATGAAAAGTAAGAGGTAGATGATACATAATAAGGTCTAGAAGAAGGGTGACAGAAGAAAATTGGAGGGAAGAAGAAGATGAGGGAGAGCCCTCACCAGGAAGGAGCAGAGGAAGATGAAGGAGACGAAGTAGAGGTAGGCGAACTCGCTGCCACACTCCGGATCCTTGTTGCCAGAACGGGGGTCGCACATTTTCCCCCCAAGGCAGGAGAGCATGATGTCATGCCATGCCTCCCCCGTGGCGCTCCTGCAATACAGCTGCATCTGAGCATGGGTTCCATCACCTTCTGCAACATGACTCAAGGAATGGCCCCTACAGACATGATCCAAAGTGACGTGGCCCCTACAGGCATGAACCAAGCAGGTGTGGCCCCTACAGGCATGATCCAAGCTGGCGTGGCCCCTACAGGCATGATCCAAGCTGACGTGGCCCCTACAGGCATGAACCAAGCTGGTGTTGCCCCTACAGGCATGAACCAAGCTGGCGTGGTCCCTACAGGCATGAACCAAGCAGGTGTGGCCCCTACAGGCATGAACCAAGCTGGCGTGGCCCCTACAGGCATGAACCAAGCTGGCGTGGTCCCTACAGGCATGAACCAAGCAGGTATGGCCCCTACAGGCATGAACCAAGCAGGCGTGGCCTGCAATAGCACCTAAACGTTATCACTGGTAATGCTGCTGTTGATTTATTTCTGCTTGTGTCGTCATTTACATGCACACCTTGTTTTGCATATGCTTCCCTTTTATACAGTTAATGATTCCTAAAACCACCCCAACCAAAACTCAGTAGGTAGTCCTATCCATGGTGAATCCACTAAAGAGCTTCAGTAAGCCTGCACTGAAACACACTGCACAAGGACACCAGGCTTGGGATGCTAGCCCATCACCAAGTACGTCAAACTCTAACTGTAACTGCTACAGTGACATTTCAGCAACATCATTTCGTCTAACTCAGTGTTTATCAACCCTGTCCACTTGGACCGCCAGATGGTCCATGTTCTTGCTCCCTCACAGCTTCCTGTAGCAAAAACATGGACTGTCTGGGGAACCCTGAGGGCTGGGTTGGGAAACACTGATCTAACTCCACAAGGAAGGAAGGCTCCAGCCCTGGAGATGTAAAACCAAGACAGCACCCACTGAGTCGCCAGGCTGAAAGAAGAATCATAACAGATACTTCTTGATGAAAAAGAACAAGCTAAAGTTTTAAAGCTTTTCTGGAGTCATAGACCTGTACTCCATCACCATCAAGCACCAGCTGTCAGCCACAAGCATACATAGGCATGCATGTACAGACCTGAAGAGTAACATGAGGGCTTGGAAGAAGGTCCTGAAGTTGTTGTGCTGGTTGATGGCACTCTCTCCATCCTCATTAATCTCTATGTTTCCGAAAAGCTGGTGATAACAACAGCCACATTAATAAGCATCACTTCATACAGGTAAAGGCTCTCTGCTTAGTCAGTGTCAGGCTTGTACAGGTAAGACATTAGCAGGATTCTGAGCGAGAATGGTGACGGCAGGCTTGGCACAGACTGAGCAGGACAGCATCCCTGCTGCTCACCTGCATGCCGATGATGGCGTAGATGAAGAACAGCATGGCGATGAGCAGGCACACATATGGCAGGGCCTGTGGGCAGAGGGGCACAGGGTGGGGGGAACAGTGTCATAGCTCAGCTCCCGCTGCCGTAGGTCAAAGAGACACAAGTAAAACTTTCTGTGCTAGAAAGCACACATGGGACTGTCTGTGCTTTGCCTAGTCAGTGTGTCAGAGTGTCAATGCTACAGTGTCTGTGCTTCACCTATTCAGTGTGTCAGTGCTACAGTGTGTCTGTGCTTCACCTATTCACTGTGTCAGAGTGTCAATGCTACAGTGTCTGTGCTTCACCTATTCAGTGTGTCAGTGCTACGGTGTGTCTGTGCTTCACTTAGCCAGTATGTTAGTGTCAGTGCTGCAGTGTCACTGTGCTTCACCTAGACAGTGTATTAGAGTGTCAGTGCTACAGTGTCACTATGCTTCACCTAGTCAGTGCAGATGATCTGGGCCCTAACCCAGTGTGTGGGTTAGGGTTAGGACCCGGTGTGTGGGTTAGGGTTAGGACCCGGTGTGTGGGTACCTTGAAAGACTGCACGAAGGTCCAGAGCAAGATGCGTATGGTCTCGCCTTGTCGCAGCAGCTTGATCAGGCGAGCTGCTCTGAAGAGCCTGAGAAAACTCAGGTTGATGAAGTTGTTCTGAAAAACAGGGAATATGGAAGAGAAAGCAAGGAGGAGAAACATGGAGACGGAGACAGGAAGAAGAGGAGCAGGAAAAGGAAAAGGGCGGAGCCTATGCTGGCAGGGAGGCTCACGCCACCATCTTTAAGTAACAACAACCCAAAACATAGCAAGGGCACAGACAGTAGGGGCAGTTAGGGTGCAAGAAAGAGTCCAAATTAAAAAATAACATCAAGAACATAAAGTCAAACAAAGTGTCTAAAACTGTCATAAATCATAAAATGTAACAATTATCACCCAATTGTTTAAATGAACTGCTTTTTAAGACAACCAAATGCACTGATCTATTGGGACAAGCAGGCCACAGAGCTGGGGGGGATGCTCCTTATGCACAGACCGGGAAACCGCTTGAGCATGCATGGCGGTGACCCCCCAGGCTGGCGGGATGCCGGACGCGGGAAGATGGCGGGGGGAGTTGCTTTTACTAACAACCTTTTAGATTGAAACAAAAGCCTAAGAACAGCACAGTGAAGTATATTATGGTGCCTTCTGCTCTTTACAGGATTTACTTCTCAAAGGAACAGAAAGAAATACATCAATCTCTAATTATATTTCTACTCATGCTGTAGTTTATAATTATCATTATAGTTTTATAATTATAAAAAATATATGTATTTTTTTTAATTACCACCCTGGTGAGTGAGGTAGTAATCATTTATACATCATATTATCAAATCATTATTTCTTGAAGAACACGGTAAAATTCCAGATTTCACCACAATATCTCCTGCACAGTCCTTGAAGACATGCACTGTTATTCACCTTCCTACCACTAGAGGCAGTGTCACACAACACAGGAACCTCTGAATGGGAGACTTCCTCATGCAGCTCCCTTTGAGAGCATGCTCATATTGGTAGCGAAGTGAGGTGGATCTGTGTTCAGAATGCCTGTCTGTGCATTTCACTCTGCACTCTATCAGTGCATGTGCCTCTGAGTCAGAATATATGCTGTGATGTTCCAGCGTGTCCCAGACGCAGTGCGTCATGGATGTCAAGCATCCATGGCCATGAGCGCGTAGGCGTACGCGTCTGCTGCGTATGTATGCATGTGTGCGTCTCTACATGTGTGCACACGCGTGTCCCTGGCTAACATACTGTACGTGTGTGAGGTAGGTCTCAGCTCAGCAGCACGATGAATCGCATGCACAAAGGTCAAAGGTCAGAGAGAGAAGCACGTGCACCATGGCCTCGACAGGAAGAAGATGCAAAGAACTACAAACCAACCAGGTTCTACATGTAGATGTGGTTTTTTTTGTGGGGGGTTGATTGGCAGCCATTGTACAAAGTCGGTTGGCATGAACACAGACCAGTTCATGGATGGACACATGAGTTTCATAGTGCATTTTGATTGGATGAATTTTATCAGAAGATGTAGGCGCCAATAAAGCACAGTATAAAGAAAGCATGTAAAAAGATAAAACAAGAAATAAATAATCATTATAGATATATTTTAACAGACCGTTCAGTCAAAGCAGACATTCCATTACACTGCTAGAAATTTGGAAAAAAATGTACACGCCACACTGCATGACACCCACACTGCATCACACACTGGCATTTTAAGCTGGTAAAAGGACAAAACAGAAAGAAGTAGACACAGCATTACAACACAGTCTACATGTTACTCTATCAGGGTTCTGTCATCTAACTGGACAGTCAGCATTCTACATCTGTGTTACCTGACATTCAATCTGCTCAACTGATTTGACCCATAATGCAAAACATTTGAAAGGCATTTGACATGGGGAAGAATATGTCAAAAAGCACACCCATTATTTATACTTAATGTCTTATTGACAGTGAAATATGCCTTGTAAATGAGAGCTAATCGTTCATGGTTCTGCTGCCTTAACTGGCCAATAGATGTCCCTCTCTTTGGGAAATCAAAGGCCTCCCTTACATAAGAGTACCAGCAGTCATTTACCTTCCACGACACTCTTTCAGCTGTATAGCATAAACTGTCAAAGTTTTTACAGAAATGTGATTTATTTAGTCCAAGTTTCTGTTACATGCAAACATGAAATCCGTACCCTGAATGTTGTCTTGGCAATGAGTGGAAAAGTAAGGATATAAAGTCTGATTTCAAGACAACACCACATGGTATGCAATGTAAGCTGCACTGTACACACTGTAAGCAGCACTGTACAAACTGTAAACTGCACTCCATGTTTTATAAAAAGGTCCAATATAGATGAAAAGTTAAAGTAACACGTGGTATGTGGAGTTTGTGTCTGACTGGCTATAGGTCTGCTATTGATGAAAGTGAGCTGTTGAATGTATCTTTGAACCCATGGCTCCCCTAACCTGCCCTAACCTGTGGATGAGCTATCTGAGATCTCCTGGAACAGTGCAGATAACCACATTTCTCTGATGGTCCTGCTGGCCTGTCCACACCCCACATACATGACACACGTAAAATTCAAACTTCAAACATGATGTCTGTGACATGCATACACACACACACACACACACACACACGTACGCACACTCACACGCGCGCGCAAACCGGCCGATCACCTCCTTCGGCAAACTTACCCCTAGCTCTGTCACCAAAATGTCTGTGATGCTGCCAAGTACAGTCACACAGTCGAAAATGTTCCATGCGTCCTTGAAGTAGTTCTGTGGGGATATGATATGAGATGTCATTGTCAGCAAAGTGGCCTCAGAACAGGAGCTGTGTTTGGACCCTTGTTGGCATGTGAGACCCAGACTGGTCTTCTTTGGGGTCTACCAGGCCTTCACCACCAAGGGCGCCACTAGAGATTTTGGGTCCCAGAGAAACCCAATTATGTTCCAACTTGTCCCTTTTCACAGTGTTGCTGATCACCGGCCAGACAAAGAAACAGATTTTTTGCCTGTATTTTTCACGTAGTCATTTCTGAGAAGCTGACTATTGTTATGTAATAGTTCAGCAGTAACATGCATGATGCAGAAGGAACCTCAGGAAAGTATTTTCTTTACTGGTTACAAGAGAGCATCTCTAATTTAAATGCCCCCCCCATGTGGCCACCCTGGTCTTTCTTGCTACTTCTTCTCTGACTGAGCTCTCTATCTCTCACACACCTCTCCCTACTGTCTTTAAATCTATTCCCCCTTCCCCCCACCCCCCCATCCCCCAGGGTGTCTGTACACCCCAAGGGCTCTGCGAGGATTTCGGTCACTGGATAGGTGATAGGCGATTGGACACGGGCATGCTGGGAAGGTCACAGGAGGACGGGCTCACCAGTGCTCCGAAAGCAATGATCTTCAGAATACACTCCATAGAGAAAAGACCAGTGAAAACAATGTTGAGGTACTTCAGAACGTTCTCGTAGGCATCTGAGGCTCCGTTGTACTGCACACACACACACACACACACACACACACACACACACACACACAGAAAACATAGAAAGACATAAAACAGATACATTAGAATATGACTTTGGTTGAAACAAAGTCCTGGTTTGGATTTTTACTTTCTGGACCTGAAATGTCCACCTCTGCCTATAGCGAGTCAGGGACTTTACCTTCATCATGAGCACCACGGTGTTGAGCGCGATCATGGCCATGATGGTGTATTCAAATGGGGGTGACACCACGAACTCCCACATTCGGTACTGGAAGCTCTGCTTGTTCTGGGGCATATGGCGTGTCAGAGGCTTGGCGTTGATGGCAAAGTCGATGCAGGCTCTCTACAACACACCAGCCGGGTGCATGGGTTAGAGGATTAGTGCTAACTTTAGGGTTAGAGGGTTAGGGTTAAGGGATCTTAGATTAGAGGGTCTGGGTTAGGGTTGGGTTGAGGACTGTCTGAGCAGGTCACTCAGGGACCTCGAGACACCAGGGATTGCCTTGTGCAGAGGGAGGGGCACATGTCACCTCGTTCTTTTCCAAACTATAGTCCTCCATCATCTTGTCTCCTTGCTCCTGGAATGTGATGATGATGAGAGCCACAAAGATGTTGACGAAGAAGAAGGGGAAGACCACGAAATACACCACGTAGAAGATGGACATCTCCATCCGGTACCCCGGGCTCGGGCCCTGATTCTCATAAGTCGCATCCACTGAATGTTTCAGCACCCTGAGGTGAAGACAAAGATTTGCATAGTTTGAGTGCAGGAAGTCGTCATGCTGAGAGGGAGCCATAACGAATTGATGGGAACTACAGAATGGCAGCAGAAGATATATATAGATATTACCACCGCCATTATATTGAATACTATGTTCACCATGTTGACTGAAAACGATCCACATACAGGTGAATAGGAGATAGGGACACTCACTGCGGCCAGCCCTCTCCAGTAGACACAGTGAAGAGAGTGAGCAGGGCCCAAAGCACGTTGTCGTAGTGGAAATCGTATTTCTTCCACTCCCGCTTCTGAGCTCTTACTTCATTGTCACGCTCATACACCAAGTACTCGCCCCTGGAACAGTCAAACGCCACGGCGTGAGTCTACGTTCCCGAAACACTTTTGAGACACTCTTAATCAAGCTCAGCTGCTCCTGACCAACAGATGTTCCAGTGGGGAGACCGGCGTTCACCTGCAGTCGCGCTCAAACTCCTTGGACTCGTCGGTGCAGTAGAAGAAGCGGCCCTTGAACAGCTGGACAGCCACCACAGCAAAGATGAACATGAAGAGCATGTAGACAATCAGGATGTTGAGGACGTTCTTCAGAGAGTTCACCACACAGTCGAACACGGCCTGCGCAGAGCAGACACTGTTAGCCAAACAGAGTAGCTCACAGATCAGGAAACATACAACATCTTTGGACAAGGGGCTGCACCTTCAGCTTGGGCAGCCGCTTGATGGTCTTCAGTGGACGCAGCACTCGCAGAACTCGCAGGGACTTGATTGTGCTGATGTCCTTCCCCTTACTGCTCCCTCTGCAGGCCATTTGGGAATGAGTTATTCAGACGAGGC
Source organism: Cyphomyrus plagiostoma (assembly GCA_019775915.2). NCBI lineage: Eukaryota > Metazoa > Chordata > Actinopteri > Osteoglossiformes > Mormyridae > Cyphomyrus > Cyphomyrus plagiostoma. The sequence goes on along the minus strand of JABFEA020000048.1, from coordinate 10,478,799 downwards.
AGAGTGTCAATGAAGGTACAGCCACCAGCATTTTATTGTAGGTTCAGCCTGTATGCTGAATTTTATCGGACAGATATAAATATTCCTGAAAACTGGGCCCATGAAGCTAGTCAACAGAAATAGACAACCTGGGAACAAAACACAGTCTGCAGGCATTTCAGGAGGGAAACACCAGCCAAAGCTCTTTCTTTTTTTGAATTGTATGGAGAGAAACAGTTAGTGGGATTTAGTTACATAGAGGAAGGCTTCAGTGAGGGGAGGGGGGTGATGGGTTTAGTCTCTTGAATGTATGAGCAGGTGTTTCATCTGTGACTTTTCTTGGTTTGTCCCTTAAGTGCGACACTATCATGCTATCACACTGTAATCAAAGCCCCTGTGACTCACAAAGTTCTTCTGCATGCAGCTTAAAATGAATAATTTGCCTCACTCTTTCTATTCGGGGTTGAACAGCTTACTTTTGCTCCGAGGCCTGAAGAAAAAAGTTAGAGGTGAGGATCTTCACCTTAATCCCTACTTAGTCTGAAGAGGGAATCCTGCTTTCATTGCTCACAGCTAATAATCGATGTTCACCATCCTGTGTGATGTTTTTCCGTGTCAGCTGGACATTAAAATGGATGCATCCTAGGATGCTGCGGCTGTGGGCAACACAGAGATCTGTCCTTCCTGCATGTCTTCCTCGCCAGATGTGGGGCTGGGGAGAGGTTTTGTCAGGGCTGCCCATCAGCTTGCTTTTAGCTGCTGATCTACAAGCGATTTGCTGACTCGCTGCTCCCACCCATCTGCTTCCTAGCTCACTTGCATCTCGCTCCAGCGAACTGCAGCCACATAGCCTGCCCCTGCCACCAAATGTTAAAAGCTGATACACACAGAAGCATGACCCAGCCTTCTCTTTGCTCCGGATGTCCTGCGTCAGGCTCAGAGGTCGGGGGCGCGGCGATCTTAGGAGGTTTTGCTAACTGGACAAAATTCTGCACTGTCAGCATCCGTAAAATGTTGTGTGAACTAAAGCTGAGTCGAAAACTGTGATGAACACATCTAATTCTGCACTCTTTGTACTGATTTATTGGAGGACGAGAAGGACACAGGGAAAAAGAGACAGAGAGAGAGAGAGGGGACAGAGAGAGACACAGAAATAGAGAGACAGAGAGAGAGAGGGAGAGAGAGAGAGGGGACAGAGAGAGACACGGAGAGAGAGAGAGAGAGACAGAGATAGAAAGGGGGGACAGAGAGTGAGACGGAGAAACAGAGATGGAGAGAGGGGTACAGATAGTGACACAGAGAAAAACAGAGGGGTTGCAATGGGCAGTATGGACACTTACAAAAAAAGAAAGAGAGGGAAGCCAATCAGACCACTGTGAGCCATAAAGAGAGAGAAAGAGTGCAAGAAGGGCAACTTTACCGGGCACTGCTCCTGTAGACGTGGCCGGGCGAGGAGACGAGAGAGCGTCAATGACAGTGACAGACACAGAGGGAGGAGCGAGGAAGAGAGAGAGGGACACGGACGACAGGAGCACACACAGGAACAAGGAAGGGTTTGGAGGAGGAAAGACATCTATATGAGGGATTGAGAGAAGAAGAAAACAGAAAAAAAGCCTGCGTTTTGGTTACAACAGCGCCCCCACTGGCGCCCGGCTCTAACGCTTTCCCAGTAGACCTGCAGTCATTTGAGAAGCAGGAGTATGAGCTTCAGATACTGCAGAAGTCAGCAGGACAGTGGCACGTGACTCCTTTATGACAGCCTCTAACCAAAAGAGCCCTCAGCACCATGGATAATTCATTATTTCCTTCTCAAGTCTGATACAAATAGGACAATCTGAGATACACAAAGGCCACTTAGACTTACAATCCATATATTTTCTGCCTTCTGTTGACATACTTTAATATATATACAGAATACACATCTACTGCAGGTTGATGGAAGTATCTGCATTCACATTATGTTAGAATAATGTCCCAGCACCACTTCCTGTTGTTCAGGAAGATCACAGATACACCAGAGTGCTCTGGCTTAAGTGATCCGTGCGTCATACGGCATTGGTGTACATCCACCAGATCTCACAGAGATTCTTCTACGGACTGTTGAGAAGAAGTACGGAGACACACACAGGCAGGCCGGCCTCAGCCTCGCAGGCCGAGCGATCATGCAGTGTCCCGTCATGTGGCACAGGCCATTACCAAAGGGCCCATATGAACCAGCAGCAGTCACAGCGTGTGGCCACCCGCACTAGCGCCCCCTAGTGGGGAGCTGTAGACCTGGGATCCACTGGGATTCCACGGCGGTGACAGAAATGCTGTGCTTTACTGCCAGACGTTACAGACAGTTGTAACGTAAATGGGCCTTGGCATGAGGTAAATAAGCACATGCTGAGTTTACTCAGGGAGTATGAGGCTTCTACAATGGCAGATTTCACAAGCCCAGGTCTGATGTACTGTTCATATGGATGGACAGTGGAGATGTAAGATCTGACCAGAGAGTCTTACATTGGGGCAAAAGAGAGGTGTTAGTGTCTTAAGGAGCCGGTACTGATCCGCACAGGGGCACACACACATACACACACACACACACACACCGGCCTGCAATCATATGTTTGTGGCGACCAAAAATGCTAATTCTACATATGACAACCTTAAGCTGTACCCAACCCTAATTATAACCATAAATAACCACCAAAATATAAGAATTTTTGCATTTTTAGTTTTTTGATTGAAGTCACAGATTTTCAGAAGATTGAGTTATCTCTTACGGGGACCAGGAAACTGGTCACCATAAGGTTAAAAAACTGGTTTTCAGCACTTTGTGGGGACATTTGGTCCCCACAAGGTAAGGTATATTTGGACCACACACACGCACACATGCACGCACATACATACAGACACACACCCACAGAGACACAATACTACTGAACGGAAACATGGAGTGAGTACTTGGCTCACAGGCATAACGCCCCACTGTGCCCTGGATGGCCTGTCAGTCTCAGGATGGCACCCTAACAGAAAGAGCACCCAGTACGAGATGCAGGTTGAAAGAGGTCAGGGAAAGCCACGGAAGAAAGGAAGATGCGGTCCCTCGGACCAGCATGCGGGGGGGGGGGGGGATGCACGATGGAGCCAGTCCCCCAGTTATTCCCGTGGCTGAGAGGCTCTCTATACAGACCTCCTGCATGGCATCCACATCTACATACGCATACGTGTCTCCTGTGAATGTATACCATGCGTGGGCGCACTTCCTCAGTCCGAGGTCCCTGTCCTGCGGCTATCGGGACCGAGTCAGGCTTTCACACTCATAATCTGTCATCAGGTTAATGATAAAAAGCCAGGACATGCACAAAGTAGCATGATCTGGAAAGAATAAGGGCCAATAATTAGAGGAATTTCAGTTCTGGAGAACAAACGGACATGCTTTTGAGATCCGTTATCCGACGTTGAACTGGCCACTTGGTAGACAGATCACAGAGCAGAACCAGAGTGTGACAGGTGCCCCCCTTTAATGGGTCTTTGTCATCATCAAGTGGCACCACATAGCTGGTGTACACAAAACGCCTCACAAAAGGTTCACCCGTTCGTCGGCCTGCTGATGACAATTGGTCCTGAAAGATCCTATATGTCAGGATATCAGTGCGAGCTCCGAGGAGAGCTGAGCAGCGGATGCAGGTGCAGCGAGAGGAGCCGCTGCTCTTCACAGCTTGTTCCCTTGCCAGTCACCTTGGCAGTGAAGTGAATCACCCACACTCTATTCTCCTGTTTGGATGCTAGTGGGCACTAGGACACAAAACAGCTGGACCTACAGTGGAAAGTGTGCATAAGTCTGCAAGCTGCTGTCATCCTTAGAGGTTAATAACTCATTAATAAAATGTTGTAATTTCATGACATTCCACCAGGAGGCACTGGCACAGCCCAGATCCATGTATGAATCTATGAACAGCTGTCATCCATAAAGGTTAATAACTGATTAATGAGATGTTGTAGTTCTGTTACATTCCTCTGGCAGGTGCTGGCACAGGCCAAATCCATGTATGAGTCTGCAAGCTGCTGTCATCCTTAGAGGTTAATAACTGATTATTAAAATGTTGTAATTCTCTGACATTCCTCTAGGAGACGTTGGCAGAGGCCAAATCCATGTATGAGTCTGCGAGCTACTGTCATTCTTAGAGGTTAATAACTGATTATAAAAATATTGTAATTCCATGAGGTTCCTCTAGGAGGCGCTGGTACAGGCTATACCCATTTGTCAGTTGGCCTGGCACCTCTGGCTCTGCTCTGCTGTGCTCAGCCTGGGACCTGAGGAGTGTGTCCACACACCAGTGCACAGACACAGGCTCATCTTACAAAGGCAGGCCTCTGAATAGCATCATGCCACGCAGAGTCTCCTGTCCCTGCGTCCGCTGTGCTGCCAGCCTCCCCACCCCCCTCACAGCACCCCCAGCAGGCTCCACGGGCCGTGCAGAGAAAGTTGGCTGAAATACCTGCTCCAGATGGAGGGGGGGGGGGGACACAGCTTGCTGTTCCAGAACTGCCTGGGCACTAAAGGGTTACAGGTGCCTGGGGTCGTCACCCCCACGAAAATGAGCCGGAGCAGCCGGTCTCAGGGCTTTTTTTTGTGGGCAGGGGGTGGGGGTAGTATTGAGGGTGGGAGGAAAAAGGGTCACAGAAGGGCTGCTGGGCTTAACTGGGTGGGTGAGGATAGATACAGAGAGAAGGATGGGGAAGTGGCTGGGGCAGAACTGGGGGGGGGGGAGTGCAGGTAAGCCCTATCCCATAATAGACGGGGACTACGGACATGAGCCCAGGGGGGCAGGGGGGTAAAGCTGCCAAAGCTGCCATAGGCTTGAAAGGAGGAGCCAAGTCACGGACCAGCTGACTTACTGACCGTGTGTGTGTGTGTGCGTGTGTGAGAGAGAGAGAGCGGGCAGGAGTGTCACATGACTGAGCTTAGGGGACGTGAAGGACAATAATTTATGGCAGAATGAGACGGGGGAGGGGAGATCAGTCAGGCAGGGGGGAGAGCAATACTGGGCTCCATAATGATAGTGGGGTAGCAATGTGGCCTCTAGACAGGCAGGGGGCAGACTGAGCGAAAAGTGGGAGGTCGTGGAAGAGGGGCGTCGGGGGTGACACTTACGTGAAGGCGAACGCCACCAGGGCACCACTAACCACTATAAAGTCCAGGATGTTCCACAGATCCCGGAAGTAGGAGCCCTGGTGAAGCACAAGGCCCAAGTCCACCATCTGCAACAGAAAGAAGGAGTGGCTTTGTGAACACAGGGGACTGCTGAGCACACAGAGGACTGCTGAGCACACAGAGGACTGCTGAGCACAAAGTCCTACACACAGGAGTACTGTTAGCGACCCTCACCTTGATTAACATTTCGAATGTAAACACACCGGTAAAGACGTAGTCAAAGTACCGCAGAACCTGCAAACGGGCACAAAGACGAGAGAATGTAGGCGCAGTAACCAGCAGTAATACAGTGTGAGGCAGGTAGACTTGTGGTCAGGTGCACCCTCTCACGTTGTTTCGGGGTGAGTCGGGCTGCACAGGGTCTTCTGCCGCCAGGGCAATACTGCTCATGGCGATGACCAGCAGAATGCACATCTCGAAATAACGTAACGTCACAATGTAGTGACACAATCTGCGGAACCTGGACAAAGGATAATGTCAGAACACCGGTGAGACCTGCATTGTCTGTCCATGGGGACCACATGAGCGCTAGGTCAATATATCATGCTACACTAATACATCAGGGTAAGCTAATATATCCTCCTATGCTAATGCATCATTCTGTGCTAATATATCATGCTATGCTAATGCATTTTTACTACCCTGCAGCAAAACTGAAGAACAATGGGCCTTCTCTTAATGCCTAACAGAACTGCATTGTAGACTACACTGTATGAAAACTCCAGAGACAGTCGACATAAGCAGACAGATACACAGACAGACAGACAGACAGATAGACAGACAGGCAGGCAAGCAGATGGATAAACAGACAGGATGACAGTCAGACTGACAGAGAGACAGACAGACAAGACAGGCAGTCAAGCAGAGACAGACAGATAGACAGGCGGACAGTCATACTGACAGAGAGACAGACATACAGCCAGGAAAGCAAACAGTTGGAGGGACAGACAGACAGACAGACAGGTTGGCAGATAGACTGCCAGATAGAAAGACAGACAGCCGGGGCCATGCAGGCCTTCCTACGGGTTAGTGGTGGACAGGATGAACATGGAACTGTAGGGTGGCATGGGTTTGGGTCCATTCTCATCGCCTTTATCATCGTCGTCCTCCTCTTCTTTCTTCTCTTCCTCTTTCTTGGGCAATGGCTCCGTGTTGGCATTCTTGTTAACTGCAGAGCCAAGAGGAAATGAGAGTGTGATGAGAAGAGAAGTGCACAGGAAGCCAAGAGATGCAGAAGCCTGACAACATCGCCTCGCGCTTCCTCTCACACATGTGCACGCACACAGTGAGTCCACTTAAGTGAGTCCATGTTAAAAACATAAGGCTCCATTACAATGCCTAATAGGGAGAGTAAGGCAAACATGCGTGGAGCTGTGCCCACCCTGCAGGATGGCATTGTTGGAGGGGAACACCGGTGGCATGTCCACAGTGGTGTGATCAGGCTTCTTGGTGCTTGTCTTAGAGGGGGTGGACGCTGGGTTCGTCAGGATGAGGCTGTTCTCAGAAGCCTTCTCTGGGTTGCTGCTTCCGGGAGCCTTGACAGCATTGGGCGTACTGTTGGACAGGACAGGGCTGCTTGTGTGATTGGCAGGACTTGGGAGGGATGTTGGGCTGTGATTAGACAGGATATGGGGGGAGGTGTGGTTGCGAGCGGCAGTGACGGTGGGCTGCGTGGCCAACTTGCTGTTCATCATGTTGTCCATGTCCTCGCTATACTGGCTGTCCTGCCGGGTCAGACTTTGCTGAATCGGCCGGGTGGTGGACAGATGCGGTCCATTCCCGTGGCCGTCTCTGTGTGTGGAGGGAGTGAAGGAGGAGGAAGAGGGCGTGAAGGCCAAAGAAACGTGAGGAGCAGAAGAACACAGTTGGCAGACAGATAAAATGGGTGCCATGCATTTTATTCTGCTCCCTCCATACTCACTTCCGGACCCGGTGCTGCCGGACACGCTCCCGGTCTCGGTCCCTCTTTCCGTCATTGTCATATGTGGACTGGGCACCATGGCGATGGCGTCTCTGTCTGCGATCCCCACCATCCATGTGGTCACAGTCACCGTCAGATGGCCTGCTCCGGTTCCCCCCCTCGCCCGGTGGGCCTCTGTGCCGGCCACCTCGTCCCACTCCCCCATCCTCATCCTCTGGTGGGCGGCGGTTTTGGCGAGGTCGGCGGTGCTCCACGGGACCCCCTTCGCCGCGGGGGGACATGCTGCGTCCCTCCTTGGCACGGCCTGCTGCCGGCCGGTGCTGGTGCCGGCGATGGGGGTCCCGGTTGCGGTCATCAGGGCCGTCCAGGTGAGGGTAGGGGTGCTGGTTCTGACCCGGTTCGTGCTCCTTGCGACCCCGACGGGACTCAGTAGAGTCGGCCCTTTCGTAGGGCTGCCTCGTTCCACCGCCTCTCTCATGGTAGCGGGCCTGCTTGCGCGTGAACTCCTCAGCACGCTGCTGGCCCAGGCGCTGTTCCTGTTCGTCACATGGCCTGGTCTTGTTCGTGTTGTTGTTGCGGTTCTCCTGAGGATCCACCACCAGCGGCCGGTCCAGGTGGGTCTTCATGTCGGGCCGGATGTGGCGCGAATAAGATACCTAGGTGGTACACAACAAACGTTACCTCCAGTGAATGCCGACATGCTCCCTAAGAAAATGGCCCATTTCAGCAGACCCGGAACCCACCTTCCAGCGGTCTTCTGGGTCTAGCTCATTGTAGAGAGCCTCCCGGCTGTTCATGAGGGTCTGTCTGCGTAACTCGCTGGTTCGCTGTTCCCACACGGACTTGGAGCCCTTGTGGTTCTTCTGCTGTTCTTTACTGTACACGGGACAGATGGAGCAACACAAAGGGATGAAGGAGAGAGGTAGAAGGGAGCCATACATGGTGCGAGACTGTGGTCCTCTGTAGGAGCTTCGTGTGACAGAGAAGCTGGAGGGACAGAGGGTCCTCGACCCACACAGAGGCAGGGATGAGAGTCACCTCACAGTGTCAAGAGTGACAACACAGGGGCTGACATAAATCGAGTAACATCGATTTTCCAAAGTGATGCTCGGGAGAGCCCCGATGCAAACCACAAAACAGCAACATTGCAGGAAACGACGCATAAAATGAGAGAGAGCTAGAGAGAGAGCGAGCGAGGAGGACAATGGAGAAACACCCGTCATCTATATGGGCACAGTAGGAAATCAGGGCCAGAGGTGGGAGCCTGAGGTAAGTATAAGTCTGCACTGCTACAGAGGGCCGGAGCTACAACGAAAGCAAGGAAGACGACAAAGGGCAAAGGTGGCAAAGGAGTAGAGAGAAAGCAAGAAACAGAACCAGTAAATTAATAAATACCAGTCCAGCGAATGTTGGGCTGCGTTGACGCACTCTGTGCTTACTGTCACTCTGAAGAGGAAACAGATGACATGCATGTGGAAAGCTCAAGCCTGACAGCCTAATTCCAGGAGGACACACCCTGCTAGGTTATGCCCAGTAAAAAATCCAGGCCACCTAGTCAAGTCACCCAACGCCAGCCATTGCCATTTCTCAAACTGGACATCGATACCCGCAGAAAGACACATTCCCGTAACACAGCCACAGTCTAAAGAGCACGGAAGCAGCTTCGATAGGTGCCAGCATGCCGGGGAAATCCTCGGCATCAGAATAGTACATTATGTTCCTAAGAGCCCCTCCTGTTTAGATATCTAATTTAAAAATCTAATTCCCTCCCTAAGGTGAAGATTATGGCATAATTTTTTACATAATAGTTTTAGTTTTTTACAATGTTGGACTCACTCTGTCGGTTTGTCTGTCAGATCACCAAAGCCCAGAATCACAGAATGAACCTGTGTTATTCTAACCAAGCCTTTGAGCTACATTGGGATGGAGAGAGCACCAACCAACACCAACAACATCCAGTTACGACTATCTGAAGATCCTACTGCAGGCAGATGAGTGTTTCCGGCTCCTGTACTACAGCATGTGGGTGTCTAATTAGATTGCCGCCCCCCACACACTCACATTTTTCTGGAGACCCTTATCAGGTCTGACATGATTCTCCCAAGAAGTGGATTGTTTTAGCGAAGGAGGGGGGCGAGGTTGAAGACACAGAGAGGAAATATCCCCGGGGAGCCATCCCTCTGGAATCTGGTTCCAGGGGATGTTGAGGGACAGGCCGCTGAGGATTTTGCACAGAAATAGCAAGTTGGAGAGAAGAAAGAGAGACTTACGCGGCGATGGACAGGTTGGCTGCGGACAGTGGGCTCACTTCCGCGACCTCCTTGGCTTTCTGGAGGGCAATTTTCTGACTGGCGGCCTCCTCCTCCTCCTGCTCATCCTGAAAAGAACAGGTCAGCCGTGAGAGGAGGAGCTGGCCACAGACCCAAGGGGAGAGACCGCTCACGGGCACCCTACAAAGTGTGGACACTTAGTCCTTCAGAGCGCAGGAGAAGAACGACGGCCTAACAGTGAAGGCCTGAGAGTGCGGCCAGCGCCGATGGGCTAGCTACTGCCATACCTTAGTCAGCTCCTGGGCGTTGGCTAAATTATCCACAGCAATGGCCAAGAATACGTTGAGCAGAGTGTCTGAAAGGAGGGCGTCAAGGAAAGCTGAGCTGGTGTCATGGGAAAATACAAGAAACTGAAAAATATCAGGGCACGTTGATGAAGGAGGCCATAAAGTGTTCGCCATGCATAGGGCACCTCACATGCAATTTCACCATTAAGCTCTTAATTTTCAACCCGGAGCTGCATTTAAATCCATAAATTTGAGCAAGCAGTCAATAACCTCAACCCTATTATGATCATGGTACGTATTAACAGCCTAAAACAGATGCTATGATTTGGAGAACAGGATACAGTTGCCGAAGAGTGTTAGGACGATGAAAAAGATGGAGAAGACCATACCCTTGTTCACGCCGCCCTGAGACTCGATACCATCATACATTACCATGTTCCAGTCCTCTCCTGTCAGGATCTGTCAGAGAGAAACCCAACATCATACATTCACAGGTTAACATGGTATACAGGGAGACAGCCAACAACGCAAACCATTCATGGTGCTGGGAACCAACAGAATACACTAACAGGAAATGTTTTGAACATGCAATTCTCACAAAGACAAAGACACTTTTACTCAGAAGTCTTTACTGCAGACCAGAGGATTGCATAAGATGTTGATTTTAATTATTCAGTGTTACACATTTCGCTCAGACCTGCACTGACGTCAGTGCTTGAGAATCTCTGCAATTTCTTAAAAAATAAGGGAACTGAGAGGCAAAGTGAGGAGCCATATTTCTGAGCTGCACCTTGTGTGGTGCAAAGGATGACACACTCCTCTAAATGGATTTTCACCTGTCCTCCTCCTCCTCCTCCTCTTCCTCCACTTACCTGGAAAACTGTCATTATTGCTGCAGGAAATGTATCGAAGTTGGTGGGAGGTGTGCCACTCTCAAAATTAAATCTGTATAAATAAAAAATACAACAATTGACAGGCATTTAAATCACTGGTATGTAAATTCAGAATGGTCAGCCAGGTCATGGGAGGTTCTAGCCGGCTACTGACTGGCCGCCGAACAGCTGCATTCCCAGCAGAGCGAAGACCACGATGAAGAGAAACAGAAGGAACAGCAAGCTGATGATGGACTTCATGGAGTTGAGGAGAGATACGACCAGGTTCCGAAGAGATGCCCAGTACCTGGAGAAGGATGAAAGTGCTCAGTCCAACGGAGAGAGACAAGCCCCAGAGAGCCGGATTGTGAACCTGACACCATTTCAGAAGCTCAGGGCAGGTGCTAGAGACTCACTTTGTTACTTTGAAGATCCTGAGCAGCCTGAGAGCTCGTAAGACGCTGATGCCAAAGGAGGTTCCAGGCTGGATGATTGCCCAGAGCACCTCGAATATGCTCCCCACAATGACCTGCCACATAACAGGACACGGGGTATCCTAAGAATTATCAACATCCTCGCCACTGACAGCTTATATACAATCAAAAGCCAAACCGAAGAAAACATTCCAATAAGCTAATGATACACAGACTAGTTCATTCAGTTTGAGAAAATAAACAACTTTGATAAAAATATGGACGGAGTGGACACAGTTCTCAGTGGTACACTCACAATACAGTCAAAGCAGTTGAAGGACGAGTGAAAATAAGGCTGGGTTCCCAGGCCATACATCTTTATCAACATCTCCGACATGAAAATGCCCAAGAAGATGAACTCTGCAAAATCTGGAAACAGAAGCAGAGACAGACAACAATACTGAAAGCACAGTCACTGTAGGAGTTTGCATCATGCGCCAGACGTCACATTGTACAAAGATGGCTGGAGACTTACTGAGATTGTAGAGGTCGACTTATGTGAGATATTTCAATAGAATCACAAACTTCATAAGCATTAGTGATCATTTCAGATGAGATTGTCTAGCAGCATAAATTCCCTACAACATAAGGCCAAGGTGCCTGCCAAATTAGTCTATCAATGAGCTTTGTAAATGCGAATGAGATGTCGGAGAACTCAAAAACTATTACGGGAAACTGGTTGGAATGTGCTTAGGTTATCTTGTGAACTTCACAATCAACAGTCTTAGCTGTGGATCTCCAAACTGCCGCATGGCCGAGGAGGACCCACACTCTTGCTAGTTAGGGTTAGTACTCCTGGAATGGGAATGGCCCGGGAACTCACAGAGGAAGTCGGAAAGCAGGTCCGGCTGGTCGTAGTGCACGACGGCCACGCACAGCGTGTTGAGGCCCACCAGACACAGCACAGTCCAGTAGAAGGCCTGCGTCTTCACTATGTGGCGGATGAAGAAGCGCAGGCGTCTCTCTTTCTTGTTGAAGGAGGAGCCCTCTAGCTTCGAGCTTTTGATACTGGACCGGGCAAATGGTGAGCCTGCAGAAAGCGAGCTGAGGTATGAGGCCACTGGTTCCACATGTGCTTCATCGTCTCACTGACCTTCTCTTTGATCCCTCTCCATTCGGCGGCACCACAACTCCCTAGGTCAGTTACTGACCAATTACTGCCCTGGCCATGTGTTTCTCTCTCTACCACCCCCCTTTGCAGTCTCACCTACGGCAATGTCACCTTCTCCTTCCTCTGGGTTAAGAAGATCAGTCTTGCTCTTCTTCATGGTGGGCCGTCGCCGGGAACCTACAGGAGGAAGATCACATGGCGAAGACGCTAGAGGATCTTTCTACAAGGCCTGTTTCTTGATTCATGTGGCCAGGGTGGGCCGCCGGATTTTGTAGAAACAGAAATAGACAGATGGAAGGAGGGAGCGAATGAAAGGAGATGCGGTAAAAGAAAGAAGAAAAAGCAATGTGACAGAGAGAGCATGAAGAAGTAAAGAGAGCTGTCAAATACCATCAAAGGGCATTCGATCATCTGTGTCGTTATCCTCATCCGCCAGGATAACCTCCTCTAAAGAGACAAAATAGGCAATGATTCCTTTAATCAGCCCATAAATACACACAGATACACGCACACATAAAATTTCCATCAGTAGTGTTCGGTACAGAGCTCCGTCCAGTTGCTCTGACTGTCAGCGGTGACATACCAGCTTTGCAAATCCACTCCAGGTAGCCATTAAGCTCCCGCTCAATCTGCTGCTGTCTGCGTAGTTTGAGAAATTCGCTCCGGTTCTCCACCCGCTCCCTTTCCTTGGCAAACTCCCTAAGAGACACATCCGGCATCAATGGCAGGCTGGGAAGGATGCAACCGCGGAGACTTAGCAGAAATTGAGGAAATGTCCATCCCATGGACAGGGAAGGACAGTGCAGTGAATCTCACCCTGACAACACTCCCAGAACCAGGTTCAGCATGAAGAAGGAGCCGATAATGATCAGGGGGATGAAGTACATCCAGTTGTAGGCACTTCCTGAGGCATCATTGCTCTGAGGAGGGGACAGAGATGTACAGAGGACTTGTGCTGATGCTGCAGAATTGCACCCCTACCTAGCCAGATACAGAGCCCATTGCTCTCATCCAAAGGTGACAGGGGAAGCCACAGATGTATAAATCTACGGTGACATCTTCTCAAAAGCGCGAAAAAGCTACGGAAAAACAACACGGGCAAAAAGTTTTCCGCTGCAGCGAAATCAACTTCACACGAGTTTCCATAGGTGATCCGGAACATTCTGTAAGGTGTCGTACTGCACCAGTTACATTTAACTATGTGGATTATTTATAAGTGGTAATATGCTTTTATTATCCTTTGGGCCCTATGGGTAATTTATGGTGTTTGTCTCGGGGCTTTATAAATTACAAAGGCAATGAGTAAATATTCTTCCCAGAATATTCCATATTTGGCTCCATGCTTTTATTTAGACTTAGCGGACAAGCTATACTATCATCAACAAAACAATGCTTAATGTTATTCTAACAGGAAGTAGTTAACACACTGGCATTCATTGTGAATATTCCCGCAATCACTTTGGATTAATTAGAAGAGGGAAGGGCTACATGGCTTTTCTTAGGATGAAATTGATACTTCAGTTTGTGTGAAAGCGCAAGAGAGCATTGGGCTGTTACTGTAACTTATAATACTGCACTATAATGTGATATGAAATATAACTGTAATAGTCAATATCATTCTTTGCAAGGAAAGGCACTTTAGGATATAAGGCTCCCGTGCCCTGGAGAACAATTCCAGGGAAGATAAACGGGAGAGGAAGATAGAGGGGGACTGACAGACAGGAAGCGGAAGTGAGGAAGGATCAAGCACAGTACTTTGGAGGTACCGGGATTTGGTGTCCAATCAGAAAGCACACTGTTCATAATACAAACGATAATGGATGACTTCTGCTTTCTGTTTAATGGGATCATAACTCATAGCCAGTGAGATTTTTGAACAGACCCTACTGAGAGGTGAAGAGAAAAACAACACCAAAGATGATGAGAGAGTAATACAGATGACGCTATATTTGATGGCATACATAAGCAAAGTTAAGAGTAACCAATCCGACACCTAAGGCTGACACAGTGTACATACTGACTCTTTGTTTCACTAGCCAGTTGAGATCAGCCAGTGCTTCCTTGCTGCTGGAATAAAAAGCCCACACCTCACCGTGATCTATGCAGGTGCCAGAGAGTTACGGCACTGACCAGAGGTACTATGATATTGCGCCATAAAACACCAGACAAGACTACATATTTGTAAGTGTGCACAGTTAACATCTATACATCTTCCAAGCACCTATCCTGTGCATGGCACAAGGGCCCCAGAGCCGATGCCATGTGGCACAGGTCACAAGTCAGGGGTACCTCCCGGATGGGATGCTAATTCATCATAGCACATGCATGATGAGATAGCTGGTGATGCCAATTCAGTTCAGTTCAGCTCAGTTCAATTAAATTAATTTTTGTATAGCACCATTTACAACAGAGTTACCCCAAGGTGCTTTACATGGGTGTGTTGTGACACAACATCATTAAGTGAGACAAATACAAAACAGGGAAAGGAAAGATGGAGAAATGAAAGAAATAAAGCCAGATGACAATGGAGGAGAGTAACCAAAAACTGCCAAGTAGGGAGGAAAAAAATCCTCTGGGGGGTCAACCTCAACTGGCTGCCCACCCCCCCTGTACACGCCAACATTATTGAAAACAGAAAAGAGTGGACGTGCTTGCTAAAAACAAATCTCAACAGCATGTCTTTAGACAGCAGGATTTAACCTGAACAACACAGACAGACGTAGATGGAGTTTGAACCCTGACCTTGTATAAGTTCCCCAGTGAGCCTCTCTGCAGTCAATATAGCCAGAAAAAGGAGCCCAGCGTGTAGCTGAGCTTACGTAGTAGAAATGGGATATTCTGTGTAACAATACAGATATGATGCATGATTATCTGGGTATTTATGAAGACCTCTTGATGATTATCCAGTAGAGCATTAATGACATCATACTGGAGAGTTTTAAAACCTGTGTGATCAAGTCCTTGGCAGGCAGAGGTCCTGCTGCCGTTGCCAAAACAGGATGATTGATGCTCCTAAAACAGCGGGGGGCCCAGCATTCCCGAATGGTGCAGATTATAATACCCTGTCCAAGACCCCAGACAAGAGAGACCATCATTTGTAAAGAACGTTGCTTATATATTTCTGTGTATCTTGGCTCTTGATATGATTTCACACTGGACTTGGATGACCTTGAGACAGCATAGGATGGACAGGCGGTGGACCTCCTGATGCGTGAAGGCTCTGCTGTTCAAAGAGTGCGCAGCGTGTTTGGTTAAGCTGCTAACGGCTCCACGCTAACAGCTCCATGCTAACAGCTCCACGTTCAATGGCAAGTAATCTGCTGTGACTAAACAGAGAGAGCAGGGCCACG
This sequence comes from Cyphomyrus plagiostoma, assembly GCA_019775915.2. NCBI lineage: Eukaryota > Metazoa > Chordata > Actinopteri > Osteoglossiformes > Mormyridae > Cyphomyrus > Cyphomyrus plagiostoma. The sequence goes on along the minus strand of JABFEA020000048.1, from coordinate 10,463,336 downwards.
TGTCCATCAAGGCTGTTTAGGCAGGACTCCCAGAAGGTTAACTGAGCTCTTACTTTGTCGCCTTACAACCTAAGTCTATGTAGAGCCGGAACATTAAAGTTTAGCGGCCCTGTCAGTTTTATTTACTAATTCAGCATATGACACAGAGCTAAGTGTGATGTAAAATAATAATCTAAGAAAAGCTCTGAATGCTGCATTATCATGAAGGTCTTAAATTTTTAATTCAAATGATTAAGCAGACACATCACTTTGTCTTGAAGCTTAATATAGCAGAAATATCATATAGGTGGCATTACGAAGAGCCGAGGGACAAAAGCTGGTAAGAAAAACGCAAATAATTAGCGGCTGAGCCAGACGTCCTCCTGTCTGACCTAGCCTCCTTGTCTGCCTCCCTGCTCACTGTACACACACTGCAGTCTTCCTGGCCCGGCCTCCCCGTCCGGCTTGCCGCTCACTGTACACACACTGCAGTCTTCCTGGCCCGGCCTCCCCGTCCGACTTGCCGCTCACTGTACACACACTGCAGCATTTTTGGTCTGGCCTCCCCGTCCGACTCTCCGCTTACTGTGCACACACTGCCATCTTTCTTAGCTTCGTCTCCAGCAACTGATGAAACATCTCCAGCTGAAGATGGACTGTTATATATAGAGCAGCACCAATGGGGACTGAGAGTGACAGAGAGGGAAGGGAGGGTGTGAAGGCGTTGTAGGGTAGGGTGGATAGGGTGTGGTTAGAAGGATGAAAGAGACACAAGGGGAACGGATGGGGGAATGATGTGATCCATGTGGATAGTGACCGTTCCTGGGATTGCTTTATATATGTGTGTGTCCCTGCAGAGGTCTGAGCGGAGTCTGGCATCACTAACCCCCACCACCCTCCTAACCTATGACGTGCCCCCCCCCCCAGCTGGTGAGGTGTATTTGGCTTGTCTCATTACTGAACTGCTGGGTCACAGAAGGGCCCCATTCATGGAATTACTGAAATACACTAACAGTACATCCAGATGACTGCACAGGGTGGGGGGGGGGGGGG
>JABFEA020000048.1:10435685-10449141 GCA_019775915.2 Cyphomyrus plagiostoma | reverse complement strand
CCCCCCCCCCCCCCCCCCCCCCCCCCCCCCCCCCCCCAAGCTCGGTCAGCTTTAGTTACAGCAGGGCTGTGCAGCCTTAAACCGTGTCATTTCAAAATAACCCCATACATTCTTGTGTATGTCTTGCAGGGCACGACTCAAAATAACACTAATCACAGAGTTATATCACTGCTACTTTATTTTTCATCAGGCAAAGAAATTATGCAGGCTACGCAAGATTGGAAATACACGAGCGACGCAAGAACGCAGCTGTTGCGTAAATTGGGATCTGCACATGGAGGATTAGCCTGAGCAGGAGGTTCAGCTGCGGAGCAGTTTGGAGAGAAAAGTTTTAGTGGGAGTGTGTGCGTGTGCCTGTGCGTGTCTATGAGCGGGAGCATATGGACCTGCGGGGTCCTGTCCGTGTGTGTGTGTGTGTGTGTGTGTGTGTGTGTGGGGGGGGGGGGGCACTACAGACGGCTTGGCCTTACCAGGCGCTCAGACATGGGGGTCTTGTCCCCATCAGGAAGATGCTGCTCCAGCGCCAGGACAATGCAGTTGGCGATGATGGTGGCCAGGATCATGTATTCAAAAGGAGTGAGGCAGCTTGATTAAGGAAGTCCAACAGAACTGGAAGCACCTCATCCTGGAAAAGGAGGCTGTAGCCAGGACCAGCTGCACCCCACCCACTTGTTAATAAACGGTTAATAACCTGAAGGTTGGCTCAGGTAATCAGCAGCACTTCCACTGGACACATGGTGGCGCTGTCACACAGACCTCCGCTTACTGCCGTTTCATTCGTGTTACAGGCCAGCATCCCAAAGCTATCCCACATCCATACCAGACCTTCCTTAGAGGGAATTGACACATACTCGACAAATACATTTCCCAAAACAAGGACCCCATACGGCAATGGCACTGATCACTGGATTACACATTACGCAGGCTGGCGGAATGAATCGCATCACAGTGGGTGGGCCCAGTGACGCGAGCCACGCACGCTCTGAGACAGAGAATGTCCTTGGGCATGATATAAGCTGGCAGCAGCCCGGTCCATTTCCTTTAAGGGGGGGGAGGGAAGGGAGAACCTGGACGACTTGCAGCTACGGAGGGTGCTGAAACACTTTGAGCCGGGACTTGAAGTAACATGTTCACCCATGTCCATACATCTTCACGGCCAGATGCTCGTCATGCTCTGGTTCTTGTCAGACTGCTGCGCAAAGTCATACCAGTACAGCCTGCTGACGATAAAGCTAATATCCCCCCTCGTTTGAAGGCCGCATGCCACCTGGCCACAGCATGACCCTAACCGGGATGACGTCACCAGCTCAAAGCTGAGATCTGCACAAGCTGGCGCGATAATGTGTGCTTGAACACATACCTTCACTGAATCCTAACTCCCTGAGGAAGGTCTATGTTTTACCTCTTACCATCTGCTAACGGATATAGTACTCCGGATGGTGGAAGGAGTGATTAAGCACGCACTTAGGCTCGAAAAACACATCTCAGTTGCTCTCACATATAGCAACAAGACATGAATGCACATAAAACCTGGTCGGGTAGATTCTCTAGCGAACGGACTCAGCCCACCTCAGACCCACAGACTCACAGATGTGCGCATACCCACACTTAAAGGAAGGAGCCAGAGGGTTGTGAGCAGAAGAGGCTCAAATGGCTGGTAGAGTAACCGTGGCACCAGCTATATTCAGGTGAAACAATGTGTGCTTTAGGGTTGAATGCGAATCATCAGCTAGCTACCTCATGTGTGCTCACCACTTGGGTAATACTGGTGCACTGTCCAGGACTCAGCCAGAGACGAATCCTGAAATGTGATCTGAAGTGATGGGCTTTTTGGCTCCATGTCCAGGAAGATCTGGGGGTGGGTGAAGCAGTGCTGCGGTGAACAGTGTGTGGGTGAAGCAGTGCTGCAGTGAGCAGGGTGTGAGTGAGCAGCACTGCGGTGAGCATGGTGTGGGTAAAGCAGTTCAGTGGTGACCAGTGGTGGGTGAAGCAGTGCTGCAGTGAGGAAGGTGCCAGTGAAGTAATGCTGAAGTGAACAGGGTCGTGAGTAAAGGAGTGCTGCGGTGAGCAGGGTGTGGGTGAAGCAGTGCTGCGTATGTGAGTAATGTTGCGGTGAGCAGGGGTAGGATAAGCAGTGCTGCAGTGAGCAAGGTGCCAGTGAAGTAGTGCTGCAGTGAGCAGGGTGTGGGTGAAAGAGGGCATGCAGTGAGCAGGGTGTGGGTAAAGCAGTGTTGCAGTAAGCAAGGTACAGATGAAGCAGCGCTGCAGTGAGGAATGTGCCAGTGAGCAGTGATGCAGTGAGAAGGATATGGGTGAAACAGCGCTACGGTGAGCAGGGTGTGGGTGAACGCAGGTCTGCGGTACGCAATGTGCAGGTGAAGCAATACTATAGTGAGCTGGGTGTGGGTGAAACGGTGCTGCGGTGAGCAGGGTGTGGGTGAAGCAGTGCTGCGGTGTGCAAGGAGCAGGTGAAGCAATGCTGTGGTGAACAGGGTGTGGGTGAAGTAGTGCTGGAGTGTGCAGGGTGTAGGTGAAGCAGGGCTGTGGTGAACAGGGTGTGGGTGACACAGTGCTGCAGTGTGCAAGGTGCGGGTGAAGCAGTGAAAGGTGTGGGTGAAGCAGTGCTGGGGTGTGCAGGGTGTGGGTGAAGCAGTGTTGTGGTGAACAGGGCCCACACACACACACACACATATTTGTATTCATATCTCAAGGGGACCATCCATTCATTTCTATGGGGAAAAACCCTAATCCTAACTACGACAACCTTAACCCCTACCTAGCCCTAACCTTAACCACAAGTAACCAACCGTAGTGCAAACTCTAGTACACATAGACTAATGATTGCCATCCAATGATATAAATGTCAACTAGGAAAAATCAGGCAAATGGTCCTCAGAGGAGTTGTTGGGAAGTGTGGTGAACACCAGTCCTTTAAAATCTACAGGTGTTCTGACTCTTACCCTAACCTTCTAGCAACAGGAAATAACTCCTGAGAGAGACTCACGTGTCAGCCAGGCAACATCACCAAACAACAGATCCCACAAAACGTAACCATAGTGTCACTGTTCTGTACTGGAATTCTGTAAGGTGACCATACCATCACTGTTCTACACTGGAATGCTATACTGCAGAAGTGACCACACCGTCACTATTCCTCACTGCAACGCTGTACTGCAGAAGTGACCATACCATTACTGTTCTGCAGTGCAACACTGTACTGCTCAAATGCTGTCTGACCACTTACTCACATAGAGACGTACACATACAAGCCCATAGGGGGCACTAGTACACAAAGGTGATGAGATACACGCACTTGTTGCGGACTGTAGTTTAACTTCTAGCACACTGGATGGATAAGAATTTCTTTATCCTTATGTTCTGCCAACAGCTATATATGTATATTTCATACTAAGTGCTAAATGTGAATTTCCTGCTTCAATCATCCATTGTGACACAACTTTGCGCAGTAATATAGGGATGTGTGATAGCCTGTCTGCACCCGATCATCACAGACAGGCTAACTGATCGGTCTAATAGCTATTGTGCCCGTGTTAAGCTGAAAGCCCACCACCTTCCCGTACTATAATCCCTACTTTACAGTGCTCCCCGACACCCTGGCACGTATGCACACCAGCTCTCTCACACACGAGTTTCACCCTCTCTGACACCAACAGCAGCTTCTAGCAGCAGTGGGTAGGACTAAAAAGAGACAGCGAGACGAGGAAGGCGACGGGAAGTGTGGGGAGTGGGTGGCCATCGTCTGGCGTAATTAATTAATCACGGATTGCTAAAAAAAGTCACACGCAGCCTCCAAACTCGGAGGAAAAGAGAGAGTGTGTGTGTTTCTGTGTGGAGGTGCTCCTCGTTTCCCGTCTCCCAGGCCAATCTTCTGTCTGTCTGCTGCCTGGGAAGGCAAGATATTCAGCTGCCTGCTGCTGGGTGAATGACAAATAAGGTTTTCACTGCCTGAAAAATGCTCGGCAGAGTAACCAAGAACCATATTTTACAAGTGTTTTTCCCAAACGAAAACCATTACAGAGTGACCACATAATTGTCTACAGTGCACTAGACATTGCTAATGACTATTTGTTTTTTGCATTTGCAGTAAAAATATTAACTGCGGTTGCGGCATCTGCCTTTTCTAGCTCTTTTCAATGTAAATAGACGTCTGCTTGAAAACAAATATATAGGTACAATTTTAAAGAGAAATAAAGAGTTTAATTATATTACAATATTCCGGTGGTTTTCAATGGGCTGCACTGCCTGACATGGCCATTGTGCAAACTGAAAAAGTTAATTTTTTGTCAATATTTGAGTTAGATGTACTAACTTTTTCACTTCATCATAAAGATCACTAAGGGTCTTTATTAAGATGTAATATACAGTCCACTGTTTTGTAAAATCATTTTAAAATAAAAAGCCTTTTTTCCTAGATGTCCCACCTGACATTTGATGTAATCTATACTTGCCAACAGACACTTTTCAATTATCTCAATGGCTTTAAAACCACAGGGTTCTGCAACTTTTTACAAGTTTGATGGTTTCAAAGATAGAATTATGCCTGAATATTTTTTAATCATTTCACTGCAAATTTTAATAGTTTTCTTACACTGCTCATTCATTCAGGTAGTTGCAGCACTTGATATTTTTGGACTACATGAGCCTCAAATCCATGGTCTGTGTGTGTTGCTGACCTACTGGGGGTGATAGAGGGACAGATGGGACAATACAGGGTGATATAAGGCAATACAGGGTAATTTGGGGAGATAAAGGGTGATACAGAGCAATACAGAGTGATTCAGGGTGATTTGGGGTGATAAAGGGTGATACAAAGCGATATGGTGCAATACAGAGTGATACAGGGAGATAGAGAGCAATGCAGGGTAGTACAACATAATAGAGGGAGATACAGGGCAATAAGGGGTGATATAGGCCAATGCAGGGGTGATATGGGGTGATACAGGGCAACGCAGGATGATATATGGTAATACAAGGAGATACAGGGTAATGTGGGGTGAGATACGGGGATATATAACAATACAAGGTGATACAGGGAGATAACGAGGAATACAGGGCAATATGGGGCAACGTGGGGTGATACATAGTGATACAGGGAGATATGGGGATGATACAGGATGAGACAGGACGATAAGGGGGATAGACAGAGATACAGAGCAATACAGGGTGATACAACACAAATACTGGGCAATATAAGAAAATGCAGGGTGCTACAGGGTGATATGGGGTGATACAGTGAAAAGGGATGCCTCAGAAGACATGAGAAAAGTAGGGAGAGTGACTGGCAGAGAATCTTCTCGCACTCCCCTGATAAGCCACTCTCTCAGTCCCTGTGCAACAGTGGATCTGCGCTCTGCTCTGGGCCTGCGGAATCTCAGCCATTAGGACACATTAGCACCTTGTGCTCCATTCAGTTAACCCTGCAGGATGTGTGTCTGTGTGGCTGCGTCTGAATATCCCAACACCTAACATCTGTGGGCGTCTGTGACAGAGTTTAAGAGACAGTTCCCAGGATATCAAACCACATCTTGCAGTAGACAAAGCAATGAGGAAAGGCTCAATAAACAACATCAGAATGTGAAAAAGCCTTTAAACAAAAAACAAACAAAACACATTATGCCCAAATGTTTCCATCCAGCTATGAGAAGCATAAAAGTGTAATGGACACCTTTAAATAACTGGGACCCTGAGCATCTAGACCAGGGGTGTCAAACTCCAATCCTGGGGGGCCGGAGCCTTGTGTAGCTTAGTTCTTTCCCTGTTCCACCACAAATGATACAGCTCAAGAGCTGTGTGGTAATTAGCAGAAGGAGTTGAATCAGGTGTGTTAATTGAAGGGAAAATCGAAAATGAGCAGGATTCCGGCCCCCCAGGACTGGAGTTTGACACCCATGATTTAGACTGAACAAGATGTCAGTAAAACCTTAACTCTAACCCTAAGCCACGCCCATGTAGCATTTTGTGCTTCTGTGTTCAGTACAAATCATTTGAGAGGGTGAAGACACAAACAGCTAATTAAGACAACATGGTTTCTTGACATTGGTAACAAATATAAAAGAGTACAGACCCAAATCTGCTGTGTTTTGGTCATAAATCCAATTACTTAACACTAGGCACCCTTCTCCTGTCACAGATCCTGCTGGATGCTGCTCTGCTGTGGCCCCACGTGAGGCGGCTTTCCAGAAACAGGAGGTGTCTGATATGAATATGCAGGATGCAAAAGGCAACTGACGGGGGAACTAGACAGTGTATAGGGTGACTTATGCTGAATGAGTCACAAAATGCCAAAGATTATTAGTACGATAACCAGCAGGATTTAATATTATGGGGATCAGTACCAGGACTTATTACTATCAAGATTTTTAACATAATTACTACTGGGATTTATTTATTACTACCAAGATTACTACAGGGATTTATTTTAACCATAATTACTACCAGGATTTATTTTAACCATAATTACTACCAGGATTTATTACTTCCAGGATTACTACCAGTATTTATTTTTACATGGATTATTACTAGCATTACTTCTGGGTTTATCAAATCCCGGATTACTACCAAGGTTTATTACTACTATTGCTATCCAGCCTGCTACCTTTATTCTACATAGCGCACAATAGAGGGCCCCCTATTGAGTACCCTGTAACAGCTGCTTCCTGCTGCTGGGTTAGCAGCCATTCAGGGGGACAGTATGCTGTTACCCCCGGGGCCTGGGTCAAGGGGCCTTGTGAGGAGCCTGGGGGGGGGGCAACACGGGGCCATGCCAGGCAGGTGCCTCAGAGAGATGAAAGCGCCCCAGGCCCCGCTGTCGGCAGCGCGGGCGTCCTCCTCCTCCGTCTGATCTCCTCTTCATCCTCCGCTCATTGTTTGGCCTGCCCGTTTCAAGCCCTATGCTCTAAAGGGCGTGATGAATGTAATACCACATCTGATCTGTGCGGCCCAAACACCTTCATTTATGAATTTATCCGTCCTTCCTAGTATGCAGTGCTATAAATAGCAGTGGGTGAGATGAAAGCAGGCAAAGAGAATGCAGTGGGGTTCAGGGCCTGCCCATCCCTCTGCATGCCGCCCTGCCTGCCTGTCTATCTGATCATCTCCCCAATCATCCTTCCAATTAAAAGAGGAACTCCCACAGACTGCGGTAACGTTATAAGCTGTTCATCACATGCAGTGAGATGGCCATCTACAGTGATGGCGTTTCTGCTTCTGTAAGTAAAAATGCAGGCAGGATCTTGCAGTTCTGCAAAATTCGCTTTGAGCAGCTGGTCTTCATCTGAACTGACTATGGAAATAAAACGTGAGCTGAAGGTATGCACCCCCATCGGACATACGCTACTGCCTTTCAGAGAGGATGGAGTGCACTTTCTATAACCTTCCAACGGACATGGGAACCACAATGTCTCACAAAACAATATTTTTAGCAAGCAAAGTGCAACTCCTTAAGTCAGAAACTTTGAGTAGCATTATTGCAGGGATATTGGAAAAAGGGGTAATTTTGGGTCGAAGGCCCTGTCTGAAAGGTCAGGGTGTGCAGTATTCTGGGATGATTTCTCATGAAGCACTCAGATCAATGGCCCCTAATGGAGCTGTATACCTGAACCAAAACTGTCTTCTTCTTAAAGGTACAACAGCAGACCGCATTCTGTCACATAAAACTGCAGTCGTCCTGTTAGCTGCTCTGTTTTTTAACCGTCATGCCAGATATTTTTGTCTTTTTTTGTGCATCTCACATTTTCATGAGATCTTGCTTAATTAGGTGGGCCAGCTTCCTCCAAAAAGCTTTGGTGAAACCCCTCTACCACCGTCTCTCTATTTCCTCTCTCTGCCTTTCACCAAGGAAGAGAAAGAAGAAGAAGAGGTGGCAGGAGAGGGGGGTCCAAAGTCCAAGGAGGAGAAAGAAATAGAGAGCTGAGAGAGACTGAATGACATAGGGTGGAAAGACGAAAGCAGCACACACACACAAACACACACACACATGCACACGCACACACAGAGCTTATAGACACAGACACCAACAGCCGCACACAGACACCAACACACACACACACACACACACACACACACATACACACACACACACACACACATCCTTATACAGGCAGTTACAATAAGTGTTAAATAACAGGCAATGGGTTAATGCTGAGGTCAAAGGCTCCAGGCAAATTTGTGCTGTGATGTTCAGGTGCTCAGAGTCAGCATAGATAAAAGTTCCCAGGAACAACAGACTGAGGGATATTGCATACCAATGTGAATATACTCAGCAAAGGAAAATATTACTATAGAGAGGCAACCCGGGGACATTTCATGGTCACCCATCTGCCAGAAGTAACACGGGTGAGCGCGTGTAGGTTAGACTTTGGGTTGGGGCTAGGCTTGGGCTTGGGGTTAGGGTGCCGTATCGCTGTGCAGGTGCCTGGCAGCTTTCAGCATCATCATCAGCAGCATGTGACTCCTGGAACACGAGCATGAAAAATCAATCCATCACAGCCGCTTTCTGAGCTCGGTGCCCAGAAATAGTCGGGCTCCACGTCAGCACCCACCTGCCCCCCCGCTCCACCCCCTTCCCGCATGCTGGCCCGGCACTGAATAATTCACGGCCAGCAAGAAAGCAGAGAGACATAGACGCTAACTTCCTACACGTGACAGACCACTGCCAAGACACCCTACAAAAAACACAGACCCCCCCCCACGTGCACCAATGACCGTGAACATGAACACCCCCCTCTGGGCCCCAGACACTTGTCTACACCTGTCTGACTGTCTGATCTGCTGATTAAGGGACAGCCCAGGTGATGGCTGTCCTGAATGAGTGACCATCCTACTTGCATGGCAGACTGACTGACAGGTATACCCTGTAACTGCACGACCAGCTGACAGACACATTCTCATCGACACCTGAAGGGCTCTCCTACTGCCTAAACTGGGGGCCCTGCAAGGCTGACAGATGAGCATAAAGTGTATAACAGGAAAAAAGCCCCAAATGAGTGGTGTGGGCTGTGAGAGCTACATTTCATGTCCTTTTATATCATCGATCACATTCATATAGCTGGGGTGCTTTACGTGCTCCCTCACCAGCCAATCACAAAGCATGTGTAGAGTACTGGGTGAACACCACAGTGGCATTGGCTAGGAAGACTTATATTACTTATGGTTTACAACCATTGGAGTAATTTAGAGTAAACAAAGGTACAGCTCCAGTCATCCCACAAAGCCTACACGCCTTGCCTGTCTTCATCTGAAAGGCAGATAACCAGGTTATTGCAGCCAGGTTAATGTAGGTGAGAGTCAGTCTCCATGCACTGCTGCTCCCAATAGCAAGCCCAAAGTCAAATCGCTGATGGCGGCAGTGGAGGCAGACCCGTATCCTCCTTGTGCACAGAGCTTTTCGATGGGGGGGATTTTAAAGACGGGACCATGTAAACAGGCTGCTTATTTATATTCACAGACTGACACCATGAGTAAAGATGATCTAGTGCCTTCATTTATACAACAGATTTTTGGAAAGGGCAAAAAATAAAATAAAAAAAACACAGACAATAAAAACGAGCACCTGCGTCCTAATGCCAACCTGTGTGTAAGAATGACAGGCAGCATCTGGGTAAATGCAGCCAACACACAGCTTGACGTCTTTCCTGTTGCTGATCTCCACACCTGCAGGGGGCAGACTAGAGCACTTTTCTAACTGGCTGATACTGGATGATGCCTGTGTCTGGCAGTCGTGGTGGGAAGACAAGTGAAATGTGCTCCTTCAGAACAGTGTTAGTATCTTTAGCCATGCTGGGTCTAGTCCAAGATCCGAAAGACAAGGCAGAGCATGATATGGGTTTAGACAGTTTTGTTTTTTTTTGGGGGGGAGGGGTCAGTCTGGCCCCTGGGGTCTGTAAAAAGGTGTACAGCAACCCCTGACCTCCATCACAACCACTATAGTTACCAGCAGGGACAATCCAAACAGAGAGGGACCAATGAATTATTTACATTCTGCAGATTAAATGTAGATCACAAACTCCATGTTATGACAAAGAACATGCCGAAATAAACGCTTACCCTGACACACCCCAAAGCGTGCCTAAAACACAGCTACGCATGCAAATGACCATACGCATTGTCAATCTAACCCTTTGGCACACCCAGATACAGCCAATCATAACTGTCGGTTGGATGAGGCGCTGCCCCCACCAGTGAGGAGTCTGGAGTTTCAAATCAAACCACACCTCTAGGTTTCATGATCACTGCTCATAAAGCATGTTTACTGGCCAAAAAGCTGCATCTATTCAGGTGCCATTTAGCGATATGGGAGCTGCCACAGAACCACATTTATTAACAATTATTAGCACAACTATTGCTTTAAATGTTCATATAATGGCAGGAATATTTTAACAAAGAGAGACATGGTGGCTGTCGTAAAGAAATCCAGAGGAATCCCTAGCTCGGAAGGTGAACGTTACTCTTAGCAACAGGCCCAACTCAGAGCAGGCTGTGCGCTCCACAGAGCTCTTATCAAACACGGGGCCACGCTGAGAGCCCCCAGCGGGCCCCCAGTGAGGCTGGCCCACCATGTGATGTACTCCTGCATGTTTCATCGACCTGCCTGTTTTGAAGTGCCTCTACTTTGATGTGCGTTCAGTTACTCCCCAAACGGGGCATTTCCACAGGCGTTGCATTGCACACGCTGAGGCCGACCGGGCCGCAATGCAGCTTTTCGCTCAGAAATGCCCAAGTAAAAGCCGACCGTAAGATACATGCATATTTAAAGAGTAAAGGCTGGATGAAAAGTCTCCCATAGACAGCTAGGGTGAAAAATGACAGCAGACCGAACAGAAGCTCAGCTACTGATTCTAGGTCAGGGCATCTATAACAGCCATATTTATGAACAAATATGGAAGCAGAAGATATCATGCGAGTGACAGACATTTCAGTGTAAGTGCGACACTTCCAGAGAACACAGCAGCACATATTTAATGAGAGTCGAACTTTCCGGGTTGCAACCACAGAATCGATCGATGCAAACAACACCAAATTTATTTCAAGAGGCCTAACAATCACTTCAGCTCATTTTAAAAAACAAAACCATTCTGAAATTCAGTTATGCCATTATTCTACTGAGCTACACAGAAGCTTCTCCTATTATTAGGCTTAGAAAAAAGATTTTTATAATGGAACATCAAACTCATATGTGATTTTATATTATATATGCTTTGGAAAAGTAGAGTAGCTTTTCAAAGTCAACATCACACTTACAATATCCTGTCTTTATACCCAGACCAAAGAAGACCTGCACTGTGAAACAATATTTAAATAAATAACAATTTCCAATCATTAGCCTCAGCCTCTCCCGGAAATATGTGCAGGATTTGATGTGCTTATTGAAGCCAGCAGGGATGTGAATGTAGCAGTGCATTCAGGCGCACTGTAAAATCACTACAAATTAAGCAGGAAGGTTGAAACGCGGTAATGAATGACGGCGTAATTCCGCTCCCTTACAATAACCACTAATCCTGTGAGAGTGGCAGCGATCCGGATGTTTCCGTAAGCCGCAGAGGGCGGAGGGTGAGCTGCATGTCAGGCCGGGTGTCAGAGAGCTGTATGGCACGTCACTGCATCTGAAGCAGGGTGGAGGGTGAACTGCATGTCAAGCCTGGTGTCAGAGAGCTGTATGGCACATCACTGCATCTGAAGCAGGGTGGAGGGTGAGCTGCATGTCAGGCCGGGTGTCAGAGAGCTGTACGGCACGTCACTGCATCTGAAGTGTGCATCTTTGCTGAGACCTGTGTGAATGTGCTCAACACAGGGCAAAGCCACCATGTCACCCTCTGCTACCATGAAATACTATCAGCATCAGTGTGTTAAATGATGTTTCACTCATTGGCATGCTTTTGGACTTTTATAAAGGGTTTGATACATCACCCACTACAGAACTTGCATGCAAACAAACTCTTTACTCCCAAACTCTTTTCTTTACTTTTTCCTAATTTACCACAGTCCGGGAATAATACATGTACATCTAAATCAACAATGTAACAATACAGGAACACTGAGACATTTGGCAGAGATGACAGTACTTTGAACAACCCAGCGATTGGGATCGTCTGTGAGCTTTCAGCCGCTGCCTGATTGAACCTAAAAAGAACCAACAAAGTCACCCATGTTAGACCCACTGTTTTTAATGCTTATATGGATGAAAGGGATCAAATTCTACCAAACACGACACTAATGACAGAACAAAAAACAAAACAAAAAAAGGTAACCGAAGGGACAGCTGTATAAATCGAGTCAGAGCAGGGGGCATACCAATGGGTTACAGCTTTTAACAAGGCAGAATTGAATTATGGGAAGTATTAATGGGACCAGACACAATCTCCAGCCCTGTCAACACATGACGGTGGTGGATTAAGGGATTCAAATGTCTGGTCCTCTCTAACATCACCCACTAATCTCTGATGTCATTATAGGAGCAAAACCGAGAAGCTTTAGTACAGACAGCCAGCAGACTTTCTCTGTTGCAGATCACCTACAACACAGACCCCTCCTGTGCTAAGCGGACTGGGTGGCCTTTTCACAATCACACCCAGAGAGGCACTTACCATGCCAGTGACCAAGGCCACCCAATGCAGATATGGGGAGACGACAGCAGTATGTAAAGAAGGCAGTGTTTCAAACCGAAAAAAAAGCCCCCAAAATTGTTTCCCGGAACATCACACTGGTTGAACACAGTTACTGGTGAGGACAGGTCAGTAGAAGGAGGTTGGTGGGGGTGGGGGACTTCAGATGGTGGACTGAACCATCTGAATGATGGGGGTGGGAAAGCTATTTTCATTATACTATGACCGTGACAAATAGATCAATAAAACCACAGTTTTTATTTTATTTGGCCTGTGCATCTTACTATACTCACTGCCTCAGATATTGTATATACATCCACTGTGTTTCACACTGCCTTCTTCCTTGACATAAAACAAAAAACCCACTTTTCAGCGCAAACGATCACCTATTTACACTGGTGATGCGTAAAACAGCACAGGTACTGTACAACCCGGTTATATTGTTGGCAGAACACTCACTGAGTAACAAACATGTGAAGTGTGCCTTACCACTTCCATATTCTCTTGTAAGACCTGGCTGCTGATTTATCACTAATCCAAGGGTACAGTCACGCCTGCATATTCACAGATAAACCCCAAACCAATAGACGCACACAGTGGAGTCGTGCCACACAGAAAATGCATTACCTATATTAAGCGCTTCATGGAATAATCTCTCTTACACACACACACACACACACACACACACACACAGCAGACAGCTTTAAAGACAACCTTCCGTGTCCACTGTGAAACTAATGAACATGCCACACACAGGAACACAAATACGCAAAGACAGACATACTTCCTATTCTCCCCGAGCCCTCGGTTCCATATATGTAAAGTGGCGCCCCCCC
>JABFEA020000048.1:10386458-10407839 GCA_019775915.2 Cyphomyrus plagiostoma | reverse complement strand
CCCCGGCGTGGTAGCTAACGCCAACCCTACCTACCCCGGCGTGGTAGCTAACGCCAACCCTACCTACCCCGGCGTGGAAGCTAACGCCAACCCTACCTACCCCGGCGTGGTCCTCTATGCATCAAATGCTGACATGCTGCATCTGGGCCACTTCACTTTGTGTTTCCTGCAGACATCGATGAATGTACTGAAGAACCAGGTATTTGTGGCACCAACACTGTGTGTACCAACACCATGGGAAACTACACCTGCTCCTGTGAGACAGGCTTCTTCCCCTGTACTGGAACGGTGTGGGATTTCGGGACTGTATGCATTGGTATGTGTCTTGTATGTTCCCAAAATATTACGTGATTGTTGAGGCTTCTGAAATGTGACGGTCATTGATATCGCTCTCTCTCTCTCTCTCTCTTTCCCCCCCTCTCTCTGTCTCTCACACACACACACACACACACACACATCTATGCACACACACGTGCATGTGTGCCATCCAGACATGCAACAGAAAATTAACTCATTAACCACTCAAGAGGTTAGTTTTTGGTCTTCAGATGGGAGATGTTGGGAAGGTACCACTATGAAAATGTTCATAAAATAAGCACTATACCTATATTTGTTTTCAATAGTCCCAAAACCTGATGACCACTCTCAGCGAAATCATGAAGGACTTGGAAAACAGCCCAAACCTGATTATCCCTGAAACAGTCAGTATCTAGAGCCCAACCGACGGCTACAGGATATAAGGAGATCATCAGAAATGCTTTATAATATCCATTGCAATACCAGTTCAATGAAGTTGATCCACAAGGAAATCTTTTTCCTTTTCAGGTTGCCGTGAACATCCTGACGACACTGGTCAACTTTGCAGGCAGGCTAGTGAATATGACCATGCAGGAAGGCGCCGTGGACATTGTCAGCCTTCTGCTGAAGATTTATGAAAAGTTTCTCTTGTTCTGCGTGGAAAGCCCCCAAAGCAACTACACAGCGAGCGTGGTGATGCCCCAGTTTGGTGGGCGAGCGGCTAATGGCCTTACGGCTCTGCTTCTGAAGACACTGTAGATCTCATGCAGAGCTGTTTGTGTTCTTTTTTTGTTTTTTTGTTTTTCTTTAGAGATTGCCATCATGACCGTTGGACCTGGGTCAAGCTGGCTTCTGGGTGGAACCCCCGTGCTAAGTGCCAGGAACAACACGATGGAAATCGATATTTCAAGTATAGCCAAGAAGAACAATGGTAAAAGTTAAGGAGAGAGTCAGTCACAGGGAATGATGACACTAACACGTAAGCTCTAAGGCCTTCTGTCCCACAGGGTCGGCGGGGGCTGTGCTGATGTCAGTCGGTGGAATGGACACACTCTTAAGTGGCTCTTTCGGTACGAGTGACACCAAGATCTACTCTGATGTCACCATCGCCCTCGTCCCACGGGTGAATGCCAGCAGACTTCCTGAGTCTGTCAACTTCACATTTCGGCACAAGCAGGTGAAGATTGGACATGTGGCTGAGAGGCTGACATGCTAGAGGTCATGTACCATGTTGTCACAGGAGCGTAACACTAACCCTCCAGCATAGATGCTTGTGATTATAAAGCTATTTCCGCAAACTATTAGTTAGGAGGTCTGAGACTGTAGGTAGTACGTAAGTCTCATCTGCCCATGAGCCAGAAAACCCAGCAAAACCGGCCGGATTATTATCGTGCTGGACACGTGAGGCTCTGCCTACACAGATCGCTCCCAGGCTTTTTTCTGAAGCTGGCTCCAGTGCTGTCACCTGCCTGTCTGCCCCAGGAACCTCCAAAGGATGGCAGATTGACCTGCGTCTACTGGGAGGACCGAGGGGGTATGCAGCAGTGGTCCACAGAAGGCTGCGTGACGCTCAGCTCTGTCAGGAACCACACTGCCTGCAGCTGCAGCCACCTCTCCACCTTTGCTGTCATCCTGCAGACAGGGAAGGTTCAGGTGGGTGTCCCCGGCAGAGCGTGGGGGACGTGGGGCTCCCCTCTGAACGCTATCTTCATTCTGTTAGGGGGGCGTAGATGAAGAGGACTCTATACTGGCCTGGCTGAGCCCGATCTGCATGGGTGTGGGCTTGGTCTTCCTGAGCCTGGCTGTTCTCAGCTTCCTCTTCTGCAGCTGGAACCCCAAGGTGAACAACACGGCGCGCCTTCACCTCAGCCTGAACCTCCTCCTGGCACACCTGCTCTTCTCGCTGGGCATAAACCGCACGCAGAACCGGGTGAGGACACTTCAAGGCAGGCCAAAGTCTGCCTTCCGTGCTTCAGGGGTGTGAGAAAGGGTCCGCAAGCTTCTCGTGGCCTTTGTGTGAATGATAATGGAGGAATCCTTATTCTCAGCTATCGAACAGCCCTCCCTTTCTCATTTGGCTTATCATATTATATAACTGTTATTTTGCACTGTTCTGTTATTCACTTTGTATAAAGGCTTCTGCCAGATGTAGATGAATATCTGAGGACCAGCCTACAGAAGGTCCTGTCCTTCACTTTAATTCCGCATGGTGTTAGATGCTGACTCTGCTGCTGTGTGTTAACTCATACCCACCCTCTGCCGTCCCCAGCTCGTGTGTTCTGTCATTGCTGGGGTGCTGCACTATACCTTCATGTCCAGCTTTGTATGGATGTTCCTGGAAGCACTGCAGCTCTTCTTATTGGTCAGGGGCCTAAACAAGGTACAGGTCATCCAAAGGGAGGGGCTAAAGGCCCAGTACCTCCTGCTGATTGGCTACGGGACTCCCTTAATAGTGGTGGGCGTGTCAACAGGATTATTTCCATCTGGATATGGTAGTGCAGAGATGTGAGTATCTCTCTCATTTATTTCTTACAAATAAAGTTTCATTGCATCCTCGCTACATCTTGCTTAATTTGAATTTCCATCCTCATTTTTGGAAAAATCACATGAAAAAATCCTTCAGAAATTAAGAGGCCGCATCACTCTTATCTCAAAACTGTTCTGCTTGGTACCCGGATGAGAGATCGCTGACACTGATGCTTAGGACGCGCTTTTTTCTTTAAGGTGCTGGCTGAGTAAGGAACACGGATTTTTATGGAGCTTTTTGGGTCCCATGTGCACGATAATCTGTGTATGTACTCTTACTGACAATTCCGTTTACTTTAACACCAATAATTCCATTTCTGAGTGGTACTGAGTGGACACTGAACCTGTCTTGTGATTCCATTGCAGATTAACTGTCTGTTGTTCGGTATCATGCTCTGGAATCTCCATCTTACTTTGGCCAATATGAAGAGCGATGTTTCCCAGGCCAAGGACACTAGGTGTGTATGCTTGTGTGTCTGGCGCCAGGACCTTGCCACCAAGGACTGACTGCTGTGTCTTGTTTCCCTTACAGACTGATCATATTCAAAATCCTCGCCCAGTGCATCATACTGGGCGCTTCCTGGCTACTAGGCTTTTGGCAGAATAGCCTCCTCGCACAGTACCTCTTCATCATCCTCAGCTCGCAACAGGGGACCTTCATCTTCATCGTTCACTGTTTGTTCAACAGAGAGGTCGTTTTCCAGTCCATGTGGAGCTGTTGCTTTACAAATTAATATCTGAAATGATATGCTGAAAATCGTGAAATTATATAAACGAACTGGAAATCATTCAATTAAAAATTCTCATTCATATCATTGTGACAGATGACAACCTATCTGTGAATAATAATATTTCATTATGTGATCTGACACTGGGATTTTTATTCTCATGGGTACTGTTAGAATATATCATTACATCAAGGAAAATAACATTTCATTTAATTTCCACCCTTTTCGTTTCATCATTTCATTTTATTTCTGGGTAACACTTTATATTAAGGTCTGCTCTTTAACAGTTAATTAACTACTATTTAACTATTTAATACAAATGGTCACATATTGTTTATAAACACACCTATGGTTTACAAATGTTTGTAAAGTTAATGGGTTCTTAATACTCTGCTTACGAATGGTTACTTAATGTTTATAAGCACACAGAAAATGTTTACAAATGTTTACAAATGTTTGTAAGGCAGCTTGCCACGTTCTTAATAACATGGTATGAATTACTAATGATTACTTATTGTTTATAAGCATAATTACAAATGGTTTACAGATGTTTGTAAGGCAGGTTAATGGGTTCTTAATAGTCTGAGTAACCCTCTTTATGAATCCCTCTTTTGCAATGCATTAAAGATACCTTCGTAATGCATTACATTGCACTCATACAGTATTATAAACATGGCTTTAAATATTTATAGAAAAGCATAACAAATTATACCTATATTTTTCATGCATTGTGGGTGCTCTATGAAGCTCTCATCTATAATGCACTTTTATATCTTCATAATGCATAATACTTGTCAGCATAAGAATTAAGCATGCTTTATGCTGCATTATGAAGGTATTTATAGTGCATTATGGATGATACCTTCATAAAGCAGTCATAATGCATTATACACATGACTGTGCCTTTTATAAATAAAGCCATGCATTTATGATACTTTACATATGCATTATAATGCATTATGAAGGTATGTACAATGTAGAATAATGAACTATTACCCCTTGCAGTCTTACATTATTTTAAATGGTTGGTAAGGACCATGCACCCAGCACCTTGGCTGCAGTTGCCCTGGTCAAGAATTTGGCCATATATCACAGACATGGTACCTGTTTCCTGTCTTGAACAGGTGCGTGAGGAGTATGTGAGGTGGTTTTCACTTCTGTGTAGAGTGGGGTGGTCCACTCAGAGCCGACGCCCGTCAGTGTACGAAGACACGCTTGACGAGGTAAGGAGATGAGACGCCATGTTCAGGGGTGCATTTCCCAAAAGCACAGTCGCTAAAAACGTTAGCAACTTACGTAGTTGGAACCATGAAACTAAACAGTTCTAAATATGAAAGCTGCTAATGGAAGCTTTTGGGAAATGTACCTCACGGCTGGACCATCAGACCCCCAAAGTATCATCTCACACATTCTAGCAGAAGGGAAGTGTCTCTTTGAAGGTTTTGCCCCCTTAACATTATTGCTACACGAAGGCTGGAGAAAAGGCTTCCCTCTCTTGCTGTTAGTCTGAATGTCTGTCCAAAAGAAGGACAGAAGTAGCTTGTGTGAATCTTGCTCTTTTGTCCACTTCACATGGCACTTGTGTTGCTCTCTTCCCAAACCATGTTCGGCCTTTGCGGCAAAGAGGGCAGAACCATCCGCTGAGGAATGAGTGGGGGAGACGGTGCCGTCATCAAACACCACCACGGCAGGCAGGAGGGACATGAACTTTGTGTTGCAGTGGGAAGATATTAGCTGCTCTCTACAGAGAGTCTCCACTGAAAAGAGGCTCTGTTCATCTCTGGGAAACTACAGCAATTATGATTAAGATGCTTAACATGCTTATTTCTTTTAAAATATATACTCTTGGGGCTTTTCATGAGAGTGCTGACTTAAGGTATGTTAACAATACTGGTTATGACTTTGCATAATATTTTAATTTAAAGCATTTATTACTGAAATTGGATTGTATTTGATCTGTCAGCTACTGCAAGTTTACCACTGAATATCAGTCAAGGAATGTGTTTTGTGAGCGACACAAAGCAATTAAATGCAGTTTTTGAGCAAAATGGGTCTGCTTCTGTTCAGCCTTGGGCCATGTAAATGGGAACGAGGGACCAAATGCAGCAAGCCGAGGGACCTATAGAGTACATGTGTATTAATAAATGGCTTTATTAGTGAGCTGCAGTGTTTATCCCAGCTGGGGGTATTAATTGCAAATTCCCCGAAGGTTCCCCCAAAACATCTTCGCGCTACAGAATGAGCAGAATTAGTGTGTCTCCCTCACCAGGCCGACGTGTATCGGGCCGAAGTTTCCAGTCCAATCACAATGCGAAAATACAAGTTCCATCCACCTTCCAGTGACTTATTCTTGCTCCGCCGGAGAACACCCTGTACCGATCGGTGGTCTATCGCAGGGCACTCACACTCACACAGATGATCATCCTGTACGGGTCTCCACAGGCTGTGGAATGAGGCGCAAAGCCAAACAGCAACAGAGACCAGCTCTTCACAAATAAGTAAGATTAATTCATATTAGCATTAATAGATAAATAACAGCAGCCTCCCTGGTGTTACACCCTCCCTCTTGTCCAGTCCCTCTCCTTTCATACTTCACTCTGTCTGCCTGCTTTTCATATTTTGAGTCACGGTGTCCAAGTGGCAACATGGCCTCAGATTATATAACAGATCAAGTCACATCCTGAACCTGTGAGTCTGCGAATGGTGAGTCAGTGAGTCGCCAAGGGGACACACTGAGTCTGAATTACAGTGAGATCGTGTGACCTTGTGTTTCTCAAGGCCCCAATCTCAGTCTCTGTTGCAGTGACACTTTAATGCAGGAAGCTATTCTTTTATGAAACTGTTTATTTCTGTCAGCTAAATCCTTACTGCTCAGTTTTCTCTCAGCTTATTGTCTTTATGTCTCCAAGAGTGGCCTGTGCTGTGATTTTTAAATCAAAGCATTTTTTCCACCCCAATCAAATATTTATAACCTATAAGTGTTACAGTGATATGCATAATATATGCTGATCAGTTCATACATTTTGCAGCCGTTCTCTAATGGCAGTCATGGAAAAAACATGCGCGGTTATTTATGAAAGATCACAAAGCAAACAGAAAACACCTAAAAAGAAAATTGCTCTGAGCTGAATTTGTTAAAGGAAAAGATCCTCCAGTGCTCATGTATTGGTTTGTTTTTTTATTCTGAATTTGTGGTAGAAAGAAAAGCTACTATGGATAAGTATTAACCCTTATGTCACTGCATGACACAGGAAGAATAATTAGAGACGAGCCTTTTCTGACAGCAAAATGTATCGCAGAACTATGTTTCTTATATTAATTCACGGTCATGATGTAATTAATATAGCCATTTTCCAGCGAGTAAAGAATAAATGAAAAATGTTCAGGGAACTTTAGATGAATATTTAAAGTGTTTTCACGTACGTCTTACCATTAACATATTTAAATGTAGTGTGTGTGTGTGTGGGGGGGGGGGGTCAGGGGGTTCTGTGAGCTTGCTTACGCCTCAAAAAGAAAAAACAACAACAACAACAAAAAAAACAATGCACCAGGAAGTGAGGATAATGAAACACTGTGGTGACCAGTTGAGATTGTGTGGGGCGTGTAAAAATGAGGCTAAATCCCATGCTAAAACTATCAATTTGTCACTGTCGAGACAAGGCTGCCTTACCTGGGGTGATCCTGCTAACATGTTGCATCTTCCATAACTGAAGGTGTGTGAGGGATCCTCACACCATCTCCTATCAGACCCTTTCTGGCCCAACAACACCAAGGTGCTTAGTCTCGCTTGCAGTCATTTGACTTTGCTCTCAGGTCATGGCTCCTTCAATTTGACCGATCTGGAAGAATTGTGGCTGGACAATAATCAGATCTCTGAGATCCAGGACTTTGCCTTCCAGGGTTTCTCCATACCATAGATGTCTCCTTTAATCAGCTGGCCTGAGGGATCCCATCATGTCAGAGCACTAGCTTCTTGGAAGCTTGAAGCACAGGGAATCAGATATAAATGCCTCCATTTCCATTGTATAAGGAAGCCTTACTTAAATTACCTTGATTTTTTTTTTAAATGATTTGATCGCTCTGCCAAGCATTTCTCATAGAATAATTAATGTCACACATGTGGAACTTTCCATAAATCATCTCTCGAGCCCTGAGGCATTAGCTCCTTCAGCCTCTTAGGACTTTGAAGCTAGACCACAGCCATATCAGAAACCTCAATTTTTGCACAAACTTCAAAGAGCATCCTTCAATTCCCTCCTTATTCTTCAGTCAGGAATATGCCACGGCTGTCCCATCCCAGTCTGACTTCATCAACTGCTGTGCCTGTCTTGGTTTGAACAACCTGGAGGAACTGGTCCTCTTCAGAAATGCTGTAGAAGTCGTTTACGGCGTCACTTTCCGAGTTCTTGGTAAGCTAAGTGTCCTGAAGCTCAGAAACAACCGACTCAGGTCCCTCTACAGGAACAGCTTCAGAAGCCCCGAGTCCAGGTGCTGGACCTTGGCAGCAGCAGTCTGGAGTACATCGTGGAGGCCATCTACAGCAGCCACAAGCGAGTGATGCAGTGCACCTGCAGTGGCCCAACAATCCCAGTGAGCAGAGTGCATTCTGGGTCTGAGCTTCTCTCTGCAGCTGCCTGCGGAGGGTGAGAACCCTGAGGATGGTGCCCAGCTATAGGCTCAATGGACACTAGGATATGGAAAACTAGTCACAGGCAGCCTGCTGCTTCAGCACATTAAGATTAAGATTAAGATTAAGATGTACTTTATTGATCCCGGGAGGAAATTCTGGTGCATACAGCACAGAATGAGCATACGTATAGTGCAAAAGACAGACAAAAACATATGAATTCATCTCCCAGGAGTGTCCCTTGTCATTGCCAAGACAATCAGTGTCAGTCAATCAGTCATTTATCAACTGTTACAAGGTATCCAGAGAAATGAATTAAATGTTCCTTTTTCGTACTTATAATAAAAATTGTTTAATCTCTGAATAAATGCTGTATGTTAGTGCTGAACCTACTAACCTACTCTGAGAAGAATTAACTTTGTTTCCTTAGAGACATTTTCTCATTGACAGAAAGTTTTCTGCTTAACCAGAGTGGGATTCACTGAATCATCTCAGCGCAGTGGGTTATTCATAAAAAACTTGATATAGCAAAGATATCAGACATGGCTGAACTGGAGAACAGCGTAAACTTAATGGGAATACGTGCAAAAATGCTGACCACCCCGAACCAACAATAGGTGTAATTCGGGTAAGAATGGTTGACTGTTAGCTTTGGGGGTGTAACGGAAAGCTGTAACTGGATTGGTGACCAAGAAATGAAGCTTGGGAAATGCCAGTCGTATTTTCCGTATTTTCTGGAATGGAGTGACCGGAAAAGCTGATGACCCTGAGTGAAGAGACTGTGTCTCTATGTCTCTATAGCATTGCGGGTGCTCTCAGTTTGAGGGGAGTAAAGGGGAGTGATGAAAGCCTGTATTTGTAGAGAATTGTGAAGGATCTGCCAGAAAAAAAATCAAGGAGGACCTGCGGCTGCCCTTTGTTTGCAGGTATGAAGAAGGTGCTTCATACACGTCATGCTGTGTACTGATCTGAGAGCAACGTCAAGGATTAAATATTAACAGTTGGAAGGTAAACCATGTGCAGTGTAATTCGTAAGGGAGCATCTGCGTGTGCCTTTTAAAGACTCACATGTGAAGGATGCATCATTTCGAACCTTTCCGTTCATCCTGACACCATAACAGTGAAAGATAGAACTCCAGGCAAGCGCTGCAAGTCGGAACAGCTGAGAAGGACGATTCCCCCACCCATTACTCACATCGGAGCAGCCGTTTCTGGAGGAGTAGCACTTACCCACAGGCCCTTGGCTTTGCTTTCTTAGCTGCTTCGTATGTCATCTAGAGCCCTCTTGTGCAGAATCGACTGCATGGCACCTCTTATCGGTACAGTGCCACGCCTGATCTCAGGTCAGATCTAAAAAAAAAAGTCCTTCAGATGTTTAGCTGTGAATCCTAATAATCAGAATCCACAAGCACTCTAAAAACAGAAATAACTAATGAAACAGGGATGCTCCTTCATTGACAAAAAAACGAAACCTGGCAGGATGGGAGTGCTATTCCCTGATTTAGACACATGAGGGCACTCCAGTGCCACGATTTCCACCGACCTCCTGTACGTATTAAAACCCCAATATTGACATCAATGTTCGATGGTAAATAAAGGACGCTGTCATATATAATTCAGAGCGTGGATGAGTCGACAGTCATCTGAGCAATCAGTTATATCAGAAAGGATAACTGCGACCCTTGGCCCCAGATCACTGGATGTGTGGAGAACATCTCACCAAGAAAGGTGTGAGGAACCCAGTGTACCCAGAAGGAAGGCAGGTAGATGAGAAGACACCACAGCGGAAATGGCAGCACGGAACCCACCAGGCCACAGCTCCTCCCGCTGAGCCGTTGAGCTCCGGAGGTACTGCTAATTTGTATATCCATATTGTCTGATGGCATTCTGTGCAGACAATGCAATTCACCTGACACAAGCAAGTCAAGGCATTGCTGATACCATAGTATATTAATACGGGGCATGATTCTCTCACCGGTGTGACAAGAGAGTGTTTTATTATCCCCAGAAACACGCACTGGAGGATAGACCTGGAAGAATTACCTTGAACTGCTACAGTGAGATATTTACGCCAGCGGATGTGGTTTCCAGTGGCTGACTGCAGCAGCCCATGGTTGATATGTGCAGTGTGGCCTCAGTGCTGTGTCAGCACACGGCTTACCTGGACAGGAGGCTCTCATGCAAATACTCCCAGCACCATCAACTCAAACATCTTAGATGTCTGTTGCCGCGGAGACAGTCCGACGTAGTATGTGCTTGAGGAAGCCATGGACTACAAAGTGCTCTGTGTTCTTCCGTACTTTTAGCTACAGACACCTGTTGACATTCAGGATCGCGTCGGCTGTTCTGACTAATGCCGGGGGAATCTTAAGTGAATCTCAGACTGCCTACTCGGCCATAAATTCTCTGGCACTGTGTGCAGTGATGCCTCAATATTTAGCAGAGATACTTTTGGTGGTCTGTTTAGCAGGAAACCTGTGTACGGTTTTAGGAAGATGCACCCCACTGTCACTTTGGGAAGCAGCGGAAAGAGTGCCAGACTTGCTATTTATACCTGCTGTGCTCCTGGGGAGGAATGAGTCACACACAAGATTGGGAATTGACTACATTCTGCTAGTTTCCCCCCCCCTCTGCCACACACCCTGAAGCCCAACAAATATCTTTGCAGCACATATAAAGCACCGATGGGCCAGGAAGACCCGGGGAGCTCGCTGGACAGTCTAAGCCATCCTTGTGCAATATTTCACCTGACCAGAGCGACTTTTGAACTTCCTCGTCGTGGCTCTGTCGCTGTGCCATCAAGGGGCCATTTGTGCCACATGAATGCGCCTGTTCTCTCATCTGCTCACCGTGTTTGTCTGCTGCCTGCTCAGGATTTGTTTACTCATGTACCAGGCTGTGTGCAGGACACCAGAACATGAACCCACTGGCATCCTGCTGGCAGAGACGGAGAGTGGAAGAAATAAAAAGCGCAGAAGATAGGACAAACATTACCACCTAACCCCCCCCCCCGCCCGCCGCTTCATGCCTCGGCACTCGGCGCGCCGTTGCCATGGGAACACAGCTGCAGCACTTCAGCCGAGCTGTTTTGTAAACACTCTCACATTTCTCAGTTGTCACCCCGGCCCATAGCGATGGACGGGCAAAAGCTCACGCGGTGTCATCACCGCTGCTCCAGGAGGCCATGTGCCGCTCATCAGCCGTGAGAACATGAGTGTTTGTACTCGCACGTACTTAATGGTGCAACCACACTAGGGGAGCATGTGGATGCATTATGGATGGGGTCTTTGCCTCACATGTGTAGTATGTTGGACATTTATGGGCATAGCTAACAGACATGTTCAGATCCAGGGTAATAATGTCTAACCACATCTGGGTTAGGGTTTTGTCACCTGGCATCTTCTGCAGGGTCACTCAAGCAAGCCTTCAAATGCACCAGCACCGATGTACTCCAGACTGCTGCTACCAAGGTCCAACACCTGGACTCGGGGCTTCTGAAGCTGTTCCTGTAGAGGGACCTGAGTCGGTTGTTTCTGAGCTTCAGGATACTTATCTTACCAAGAACTCGGAAAGTGACGCCGTAAACGACTTCTACAGCATTTCTGAAGAGGACCAGTTCCTCCAGGTTGCTCAAACCAACAGGCACCTGCGGCCTGCATGGTCAACAGCAGTGAACAGGGCAGCAGCTCCAGTTTTTTGTATGTGTGCATGCACATGGTAGCTGGTGGAAGTCACATGGGAGGTCACATATAACCCCCGCCACAGACTGACGGTGCATCGCTGCTGGTGACATCATCCATTCAGTAGCTTCCTCACTGGCTGATATGCGGTCCCATTTTCCGGTTATTTGGCTGCCTGGTGGCTGTCCAGAGGTCACTCAAGCACAAGCAGACCGGGGAGGCGCTGTTCCTTTGGAGCAGGTAACCTCCCTGATGAAGACTGGGGAGGGTAGGGGGTCGGGAAGGAGCTGTTGGGCACAGGAGGAGGGAGACCGGTATCCTGCTGAGAGTCAGCAGTCTCCGGAGTCAGGGCGTCACAGCAGCCATGCCAGACGGTCTGGCCAAAACGAGCACAGGACCTGCACTTACTATTCCTCTTCGCTGCCGTTTATCTGTGTTGTAATTCAGTTTCAAACTGCAATACCAAAAGGCACAGTGTGAAGCTAAAAGGACATGCACCGTATGATTGTAGTCTCTGGCCACTGAAGTCTCCATGGCCTCTGGAGAGAAGGGAAAAGGCAGGAAGGTGTGGCCATCGGCTCGGATTTAAGGGAGCAACTGGGGAATTTGGTGAATAGATTCTTTGTTTCTTATTCAGCTGGCTGCAGCATTGATCTGCCAGTGAAGCATAATGATGTAATCAGCGAAGAACATGCATCTCTGTGGGTGTTCTGCGTCTCGATGTCCGTTCTCTTTATGTGTCAGACATTTATCAGAGCCAAAAGTCTCTGCCTGGCCCAAACTTAAGCCCATATGCAGAATGTAATGTTAGATGAAAGTTTCCTTCATTGATTCATTTGCAAACTCCAAGAAAATGCATCGAACTCAGAATGATTATTTATTACCTGCTTAAGACACAGTTTCATCTAACTCGCCCTACTTAGGTTCCAATTTTACAATTTGCTCATTTTAGTGCCTGGATATTTTTACTGAAGCAATTTAGGTTAAGTGTATTGCTCAAGGGTACAACAGCAGAACACCTACTGGAGTCTGATTGTGCATGTAGCTCCTAAGCCCCCACGCCACCTGTTAGTTCACTGGACACTGCCACATGTTTATTTCATGGAATCAGCTATCTCCAGATTGGCTGTGGGTTGGTGTTCTGGATGGTGTTCAGTGCTTCTGGGCTCACCTATGCCTCACCTTATAAACGCAACAACAGCTCACAGTCCCAAGATACCTTCTAACCTGAAGCAATCGATTGGTTGTACAAACAGGTACAAAATTACCCTGGCAAGAAAAATAAATTCTTGTGTCAAATCAATCTCTGAAATGCTCAAACTGATTTATAGTGACATTTATTGATATCAAACTGATACTAAACTGAGTTTACTGTTAATAACAGGTCTGTCTGGAGCCTTGCAACCCAGGTGACTGTGTACTCAGAGGATAATGTACACGTATAAATATGTATGAGCCTGTTATATATTCTGTTGCTAGGCTAAAATACATATTTCATAGAACATAGTATAGACGTATGAGCAAATCGTATGAAAATAATTTTATTATGTATTTTTTTTCAAGGATTTGCAAAACCAAGTTCCCGGCGTTTCCAGCTTCAGTCTTCGAGATCCCTACGGTCCCCGGCGCTGTCCGGCATAGCATGTGGGAAAGGACTGAACGCCTCTAACAATCGCCGCAATTCAACATGTCTGGTACTTAAGCTATGTGAAATCATAAAGCACCACGCAATAAAAATAAATTGAGAGGGGCGCCACCTTCCTTGAGGCTTGTGTCGTCCGTATTAATCACAGAGACATATCAATAACGATTTTACTGGTACGGCTCTGTTCAGAGACGCAGTGGAGGAAACAGATGAAAAGAGAAGCGGGGAATGGTGAGGGATAGTGCAAAATTGTTTGTAGTTAACACCTAAGAGGAGTTGAATATACACATTTGCGTCGCCCGTTAAATAGATGTTTCAGAGATACACGCGTGAATGCGCTTGCGCCACGCTCCTGAAGCTCGTATGCATTTACGTGATTAGGGTTCAAATACATGGGAGGCCTTTCATACGGTACTCTACACGATTTTTACCATGCATACAAAGAATTACATTGAAAGGCAACCCAGATGCACGAATACAGGAACAACTTTTCTTTCAGTCCACAGGGACCGCATAACTTATTGGTCGCCTGAATCTAATTATCCACAGGAAGTAGAGGATATTTTCAGGAGTGAATCAAAAATGCGTGGTTATGCTATTAAAAATATATTCGTCCGTTCATTCTGTATATTGAACTTTCACACTGATTTCCGTACCGGTTCCACAGCAAATACTCCGTGTTTTAAGTCCCAGCCAATGTCACGGGCTATACCAGGGCAGCGCGCGAAGTAGCGAAAATACTGCACCCATGCCGTCGTTACCATTAAATGCTGATGTTATAATTAGTTTGTAGTCGCTGCAGTCGGATGAAAGCGGGAGTGGCAATGTCACCAAGCTTTAGCCCTTCTCCGTAAGATCACCCCCACCCCTCTCTATCACTCTCTCCCTCCGTCTTGCACAGCATAGCATGAGAGCGAAAAAACAGCTTATTCATTACACACGACGGAACAAGGGCGATCGTGCGAGGTATTGTGATATTCCTTTATATCTTTATGGACGTTTGCTAGAATACAATGAGGCACTGCGGGTCATTGCTGTCGTTTAGGTGGCATTTTTGCTGAAAACTGAAGTGAAAAGAGGGGTTCAGTAATCCAACCACCTGCACTACGTGTTTTCCAAGCTGATAAAATAGCCTGTTCTGTTATCTCTCATTGTGGGAACACTGAATGCTGGCTTACTGGAGTTCGGGTTTATAACCGGGGGTTACGTTCTCACAACAGAACCTGTCGGTTTAGCATGTTTGTCAGTCTCTGTTAAATGAATGATTATGTTTGTTTCATTGCTTGTTTAATATTACATGTCGCAGATGTATAAAATGGCTTACAGAAATTGGTGCATCATTCCCACAGCCAGCTGTTTTATATGCATCTGTATGCATACAGAGAAGACGTAATAATGCGTTTGTATTTGATTTTGGGTTTTTGAAAAAGAAAAACATTAGTGACGCGGGGTTTCTGTCCAGCGTTCACTGCTCCAGAAATAATTAAAAAAATATATAAAAAACGTTTATTTAAAAAGAGATGCGTATCAGAAAAATACATCTCGATATCATTGCAGGTTAAGTAATATAGAGATGTTGTTGGCATGATATTTTAAAATGCGTTAGTGTGACAGTATTTGTGACTCAGAGAGAGGGAGAGGGAGAGAGCGAAATGGAGAGAGAGAGAGATGGAGTTTGGGAAGCGCTCCGGTCCGATTCGCGGGATGGCAAATGCGCAGCGCAGCACTGGCTCCGAGGTCCCGCTCCGCTAAACTGCACTTAGCCGCCACGGAAAGATGGCTGATGCACAATGGCTGATAAAATCTCAACCGTAAATACACCGGCATGCACACCTGTGTAACCGTATATACATTTTATTAAAGGTAACAGAATAAAACGTAGCGCATGTGTTATTTGTTACGATCAATATTCGGCTATAGTATGGACGTTATAATTGTTTATTATTAATATAAATTACAG
This sequence comes from Cyphomyrus plagiostoma, assembly GCA_019775915.2. Taxonomy (NCBI): domain Eukaryota; kingdom Metazoa; phylum Chordata; class Actinopteri; order Osteoglossiformes; family Mormyridae; genus Cyphomyrus; species Cyphomyrus plagiostoma. Next base: position 10,392,376 of record JABFEA020000048.1, on the reverse strand, counting down.
ACTATCAGACTTTTTATATAAATATATACTGCAGTTTAATGCCTCAGTAATTTATCTAAACTTAGTAGCCTATAGGACGCTGATATGTCGGCTTGATATCTAATGTGTACCGGGCGGTATGGTAATCTAGCCGGGGATGCAGGCGTCGGCTTTATGGTAATACGGGCAAATACCCATGTGATGCGAGACCTTCGATTAATCAAGATCTCAGGAAACAGTTTGATACGGTAGGGAAATACAGCCCATAAAACTGGTGGGTTTATGAGTATTATTATTATTATTATTATTGTTATTTGATGAAAACGACAGCACGTTTCACGGTAATCTCCCGGACTGAGGAGGCCGTGAGCAGGTTTTCGGGGTTGCTTTTCGGCTTTGGGTTTCATGATCTTACCCGTCCTACCAGAACGGCAGCGGGATCCTGCTTTTGCGTGATCACTGGCAGTACCGCGGCTCCTTGGTGCGACTGTAATAAGAAGCTCAGGTGACAGGCTGCCTTCAGCAGGTGGCTGTGACCAGGCCCACCTGTTACTCCTTTAGTTTTGTATCTCTGCTTGTCACACGGAGGTGTCAGGCAGTGTGCAGTAATAGGCTCTCTCTTCCTGGGCCACACTCCGTGTCGCCTTTGACTGAAGGGTCTGTGCTGTTTTATTGACAGCCCTGAAGGACAGGTTACAATTAGAGAGTGTCGACGATGTGGAGTGAGGGACTTTATTCTGGTAATAAGAACCCACCAGTGTGGTGGGGGGGGGAACGTGGTCTTTGGAGAGGCAAGGGTGGGGGTCTCTGAAAACAGGTTCAGGTTTCAAAACCCAACTTTTTTATCCCAGTCAGTTCAAAATTACATATAAAAAGAGAGGTTTATGCGGGTGTTGACCTGGCACATTATTCTGCATGAACAGTGACGGCAGATGGATTAGAGATGGCCCTCTCTCCCCTGTTTCTCTGCTCTTTTCTAGTGTAGCACCCCCACACTTTCCCTTTGCAAATCTGAGCCATCTCCTATAGCTGGATGGTTTCCTGACCTGCGAGCCCCCCCCCCCCCCCCACCCACACACAACTGGCCAGAGGTGAAAAGTGGCCTGACTGTGCCAATAGTTGAGTCTATTTTTGTCTTACTCATACAGATCACTCATGGGGTGTGAGCGGGAGATCGTGCACACGCTCCGTCTCTCTCTGCGTGTTAGCAGATATCTGCATTATTAATGAAAGGATTAATCTGCCATCCAGGGTGGAGAGTTGAGTTGTCGTGTCCCCGGCAGCCTCTGGCCCCAGAAGGACCGCTACGCCAACCTTCTCATCCCGCAGCAGCTTCTGTGGCCGGCTGCTGGGAATTTCGATTCTCCATGTCTCTCAGCCCCCCCAGCACCCCGGAATGGCGGTGGATTTGGGGGGTGACGCAGATCGCCGCTGGATTACCAGCAACGCTGACTTGTTACACATTTAATTTGCATGCAGTTGTATGCAGTAGTGTAAAACACATCTAGCCCCCAGTGCACTGTGGGATTTTTTGGGAGGTGTGGGGGGGGGATGGGCACAAGAGGACCCATAATTTATATAGTGTGGACAACCTTATTAACAGCCAAAGATATTTTCCGAAAGAATGAGTGACAGAGGAGGGGGCCAATCAGCTTTTATCTGGGGCCAGTACCCCATGTGACTCCACCCCTGCTGCATGGGCAGTGGTTGTGACACCTGTCCATGGGGCCGTCTCTTCAGCAGCCCATCTGGTTCCCTTTTCTCTTCCACTGAGATGAACATAGGATGCTCATGCAAATGGTGGCAGTGTTAGAATAGCACCACCTAGTACTGAGCAGAGTATGGTCCCAAGCCTTTGAGTAATGCTTGGGGGAGCAGTGGTCTTTATATGGTCAGACCATGTATGAACATTGGAATGCAGTGCCTTTCATCAGCGCGTATTGGCAAGGTGATGCGCTTTGATCATGGGGGAAGAATGGCCAATGATCAAATTAACTGAGGCTGTTTATCCTCTGGTCCCTCCGTATTGGACAGTAAATAATGTCTGATTACACTTACAGTGGGGCGCGCCTAATTACCCTCATTACGGTAATGAATCAGCAGGGGGCTGACGACACAAGGATGGGCCCGTGAAGTATTTAAGAAGCCTGATTCTTTCTGAAGCTGGTTTATCTGCTTATTTATTCATCTTCATGTCCGTTGATGCCTTATCCTCTTCTTTTTCGTTCATCTTTTCAGCTGATCTGGCAGTACCTGGCATGCTGTGTTTTGATTGCTTCCTAATTACCAGCAAGGCCAGTGTAGTGTTTTTACCCGCAGTGGGAGAGGTGGCTCACTGTAAATGGAATAATGTGCTGTCACTGGCTTTTATGTACTGGGAAGGGAGGTATAATTAACAGCTAATTTTTAAGCCTATTTGTGCTAGTTGCACTCGAGAGGTCACCACATGTTGTGAGAAGAGCAACAGCACTGCTCACACCGCCCTGGTGTCTCTATTAATGACACAGAAAGGCATAAATATCAAGAGGCAGGCTGCAATGGTGCTGCTTGCATCGTTACACAAGTACCTGGACAGACTGATGAAGCTGCCAGCTACAGACATCTCACTGCCAGCTTCAGCCATCTCACTGCGAGCTTCAGGCATCTCACTGCCATCTTCAGGTGTCACACTGCGATCCTCAGGTGTCTCGCTGCCATCTTCAGGCATCTCACACCAGCTTCAGACATCTCGCTGCCATCTTCAGGCTTCTCACTGCGATTTTTAGGTATCTCACTGCCAGCTTCAAACATCTCACTGCCATATTCAGGTGTCTTATTGCCAGCTTCAGGTATTTCACTGCAAGCATCAGGTGTCTCACCACCATCTTCAGGCGTCTCACTGCCAACTACAGACATGTGACTGCCATCATCAGGTGTCTCACCGCTATCTTTAGGTGACTCACTTCCAGCTTCAGATGTCTCCCGACCATCTTCGGAGATCTCACCACCAGCTTCAAGTATCCAACTGCCATCGTCACATCCTAGATTTAAAAAAACTTATTCAGAACATGGTTGCCGTGAGATTGTATGATGAATAGGTTTCTTTAAATTGTCCCCTGTGGAAGAGGTTACTATATTTGTGTGCTATAGGCTGACTATCGCCCTCTACTGGATACAGTTGCATTCATGGATGCCATTGTCCTAATTCTGGTTTACCGTGTTCCATGGTACCCCCACCCACCCAATGGGCACACTCTTCAAGCCGCTGATGCAAATAAATCACAACATACGGCACCAAAATTTCCTGCACTTTCCCTCCATGATGTCCCGAAGTGGTCTGGGTTAGTCATTACACCTTCTGTGCTAGTTCACCCCTTCAAAACAGCCAGGCTTCAGTCTCCATGGGAATGCGGAAGGAGTCCCAGGCGAACGCTGGACTCTGATTGGCTGTGAAGGCTCGTTACAGCAGATGTTAAACAAAGGTGCCGCTGGCGCGCGGACCTGCAATGACAGCTGTGGTGCGGCGGGCGAGCAGCAGCGTGTTTAGCGACAGTGCGCGGGGATACGGCGATGACATCGACGATAGTAGCACTTCTGCCCGCGGCCGCCATGGGAACGGGGACTGATAGCGGTGACAGAGTCAGGTGTGACGCCGGTGCATCTGCAGGGACATGGGTGGCTTCTGGAGAGGCTAATAAATCTTTGGGCGATGTGGAGCCAGAATGTCTAACTTTAATAGGAAGGGAAGAAGAACAGTCCGGAAGAAGGTCACAGACACTCTAACGGCGACAATAATAGGAGAAAACAGACGTGTAAATATATGGTCCTATTTTATAGAATTTAATAGGTTATTAGGTTAGTACTCAGGGCATGAAGCTGTAAAATAGGTTGTTTTGTGGTTATTAATAGGTTATTCGTGACACATTTTATAATCTCACACAGAAAGAGATGGTAGTGGTAAGTCAGTGTGATATATGCCCCGGAACAGATTCCACGTCTGGCTCCTCGCTGATGTAACGCCAGAATTCATTTAGAGGGATTTGCCTTCGACTGGATCCCCGAAGCATAAATTCACTCAGCACATGTGAAAATTTCATTCAAGCCGTGCCAGGCTCACCCTGGATGCCCTTGGCGAAAATGCCCACCTGTGAGTAGCCTGGGTGAAGCCGCGAGCGATAAGGCGGCCCGCACAGCACGGCTACCGGTGACTGTATTAAGTGGGGAAAATGGGGCATTTTCGCTTTATTTTACCAATGTAAATATTGTGTGTATCTCTCCTAGCCAAACCTCTCCATTAGCCAAGATTATGTTAGCTTCTGGCTGCTCTCCAGCCTGCCTAAATGTGCCATTTGTAGCTTTATTAAAAATATAGTTGTTACCTTAGCGCCCCCTTGCTGTCACCGTTGTAAATACACACGCCCTGTCCGTGACCCTCTTAACTGAGGTAAAACAAAATGGGTGCCATTTGCTTATGGGTGTTGGGAGGCTTTATTTCTATTGCTCAGCCCCATTTGAGGTAGATGAATCCTGAGGCTTATAGACAGAGGCTCAGCTGGCCTGCTTTCTAGGCTCTGGCTCTTTGTTTCCATACCCTGAGCATTTCAAGCCAGATTCATTATTCATGATCTAATGTGCTGCTTACTAGCAGATGTACTTGGTCTCTGCATGGGTCTGAGTTCTATAGTGACAGAGAGGAGACCCCTTCGCCTCTGTCCCATCATTAACTGTCCTCTGCTGAGGGTTGACCCCCCCATCCCTGGGTTCAGCCCCATGGATGTGGCGTTCTCTGCATCGCGATTCTGCGTCTGGGCTTGACGTGAGCTTATTCTGCGAGGTCAGGAGCTCGGAGGACAGGAGTAGCTCAGAAATAAGAACTCAGGAAAAGAATGTGAGCCCTTCCACATCCTCATCTTTTATCAGAGCCTGCTCTCTTTCCCAATGACTTGGGGAAATCCACCCGCCCATCTGATTAATAAAGGAACCGCGGTGCACTTGCTTAAAGAGTTCACCACTATCTCACCACATCCGGCTGATGGCTGGGTCGAGGCGTGTCGGTCTATTTGTCCGCCGGTTGTGGCAGTATCCCTGCTGGATGGAGAACGCCAGGAAGCCAGGAAGACATCACATCCAGGCAGACATTTCAGCACCATGGACAGCGCACATGCTTCCCAACTGCTACTCCTGTGCGGCATCAGAACCACAGAGAACCTCCACTGCATTTTGCTCAGTCTACACATTTACATTACATTTATTTAGTAGATGCTTTTAGCCAAAGTGATGTATGAATGAGAAATACAGAGAGCCAACGAGTCAGGCAGTTCCTGGAACCATCAGGCAGTTCCTAGAGCCATTAGGGTAAGGGCCGTGCTCAAGGGCCCAACGGCAAAACCATTTTGCCGACCCTGGGATTTGAACCAGCGGCCTTCCAATCATAGTCCCAGTGTACAGAGCCACACACATGCAAAGTGCTGATCCAGGGTTGTGTCTGAAGATCCCCAGGTTGCCTTCCGGTGGCCCGGGAGGCTTAGCGAAGTGCCAGACTCTGTCCAGGACTTTGCCGTCGCCCATCTGATGCCGAGTGTTTGCTTATGATATGGAAGGCTCACGTCGTTCGGTATGCAGTGCCTGAGCCCCGACACGGGTTTCCGCGTCCTCCTGCGAAGCAGAACCCTGAGTGTTATCTTGTTGTTTACTGCCGGCACCGAAGGAGCTCGCCAGATCATTCCAAGACATCTTCTGTCTTTACAGAGAGGATCTCAGCAGGGGCCCAGAACCGCGTGTTTCTGTCGTTTGTTTATGTGGGTAGAAATCAACACCTGCAAATGAAATTTGAAGTACAGGTTCGTCGTCGACTTACGACCATGATTGGTTACGACTGACTGCTCGTAACACGATTCGGTCGTAAGTCGCATATGTATAGCCTACTGTACAGTAATGTATTGTTATAAAAATCTTTAAGT
>JABFEA020000048.1:10369137-10386358 GCA_019775915.2 Cyphomyrus plagiostoma | reverse complement strand
AACTGGTGCGCAAACTGTCGTACGCCCAGCTGGGCAACATTTGCGCTGCCAGACATACGAGCTGCGATCACGGTCGTAAAGTCGATTGGTCGTAAATTGGATAGGTCGTAAGTCGACGATGACCTGTATATCCTGAAAGGCCAAAATGAGCCAGGGTTCTGTCTTTGCTGGTGTCGCGTTAACATTCAAACCCACAACCAGATGCTGCGTTTCTTACCTTAAAGGTTGCTGCACTCCTAACCTGGAAATCAAAACTTCAGCCAATCATGGAGTGTCTGTGGGGGGCGCCATGCGCCTCATCTCCCTCACGCCAGGAAAGTGCTTCCAGGGGAAGTCTCAGTACCAGTGGTACTTTACGCTCAATTTTACGGCCCCGCGTCTCCAGGGGGTCCGTAGTAAAAACTGCGGCATAAACCCTTCCAGCGGGAGGCTGCCGTTTGCTCTGCGGATCAGAATTAACGGTAAGGTTCATTAATGCTGTGTGCGCGGTGTGCAGTGCCCTGCTGGTAACAGGTTCGAGTTGGGTCTAGTTTTTAATTAAAATGCCCCTCAGAGCTTTATTGATGGAAAACACATCCATTAACTCAGATCCAGTCAAGGGGTTTGGCAGCATGGCATGGGGGGGGGGCTCCTCTAGCTAGGAGAGTGGATGGAAAGCCTGCCTTCCGGGCCGGATCGCTTTTGGGGAGCTAGATCTCATTCACAGGTGGATGGCGGATTCGGGCCACTTCCTTCACTTCCTCGTCAGATCTCTCATCTGCAGCGATGATGTCAACCCCAATGCACTCCTTGAGGTGGTGGGGATTACGCACTGCTCAGGTGGGACTCGTGCTTGGGTCGTTGCCCTTCTGCGTGCGTGGGGAGGTTTGCCGTCCGTTGAAACGCAACCAGGTCTGAAAAAGCAGCTGTGGTTGGTTTTCCGCACCCACTGACTGCGGTAATGCCTGTGGCTGCACTTCTGGCTGCATGCGACGGATGCATTTTAATCGCATGGGTGTCAGATCATGTTGTTCTTAGTGGGTGGGCAGGAGGGCATGTTCTCTAGAAAGTATTTTATCATCTAATCTGTATTTCAGCTGTCAGAATGTATTGTCTTTGAATATATTTGAATATATTTTTCATGCATTCCTTTGAGTAGGGTCGGAAAGCGAATAACCTCCCTCTGAGCCTGGAAAAGTGACGCTGACTTCATGCATCCTAAACTATCTGAATGCATTTCAGTTTGTTCTAATTCAGTCGACATGACAATGTGGGTGAAGTAGCAGTGACCAGGCCTTTGGCCCAAATGCGTGCTGTATGGGCGGCTCCCATAAATAACGTGGCTTTCGACCAATCAGGAGGGCCATACAGGGCACCTGGGCCTGAGGAATAGGCATGGTGCATAGGTCATTCATGGACAGAGATGCACATGGACTGGTTAATAATACACACTTGGGTTAGTAGTGTATTATTAAGGGGGGGCAGCAGTGGGGACATAGCCCCTCCTCTCAGCTGTGCTCAGGATCCGCTGGCGGGGGCCGTCATGTACCATAAATCAGGATAATTATTTAACGGCTTGCTTCTTCACACCCACTTATCACACTGACCGTGTGCCCCTCACTGCCGCTGAGAGATATGATGTCACTTCCTCTTCACACCCTATTCATGGGGCTGTCCCCCCCCTTTTCCACTGTGACAGTGACACAGACACCTCCCAGGTTAACAAGCGGACGCGCCGCTGCTGGCTCGCTTCCGGAACATCGGCTGGAACATCCCGGAGCGGAGGCAGATGGAGTGAAAATTGAGGAGGTGTGTGGAAGAGAGGAGAGACTTGGTAGAGAGAGGTGTAGGGTTAGGGTGTGTGTGGGGGGGGGGGGTCATGCCCTGAAGAGGGGAATGGGGGGGTGAAGACATGACAGTAAACAGCACAGAGGCTGTCAGAGTCAGCCTGGGGGGGGCGCCGAGGAGCAGCTTACAGGATGCATGACTCACCGCGCGGGAAACGTGGGCAGTGTGTGCCGCTCTCACACGTCTCTGAAGCAGGCGGGAGAGGCAGCAAGCAGGTGTGCCAGTGCCCAGCCTGCAGAGGGCGGCCTCCCTCGCTATTCCCCAGCTGTGCGTGGTCAGCAGCTGCAGCGCCCCCTGCTGTCGCTGTCGCAACACAGCACGGTGCTTCCTTCAGGCTCGCCGTGAGACCGCGCCTCGCTAGCGCTATGCTGGATGTGTCATTGGCTGGCGTCTGACATCATCTCGGAGGGCGGGGGGGTTTGTTTACCTGGGCAGCCTGTGGCGAGGTCTGCCTGTGCCTGCGGATGCGGGCACAGACCACACCCCCGCAGGAGACTCATGCGGTCAACATCCTGCAAGACCGCAGCACTCTCACTCTCTCTCTCTCTCTTTCCCTCTCTCTGTCATTCTTTCTCTCTCGCTCATTCTCCCCCTTTCCCTCTCTCTGTTGCTCTCTCTCTTTCCCCCTCTCTCCCCCTTTCCCTCTCTCTCGCTCCCTCTCTCTTGCTCGGTCTCCCCTTTTCTCTCTCTCTCTTTCACTCTCTCTCTTGTACCTGTGCTTGTCTGTCCTTCCCTACCTCTTCTTCTTCCTCTTCCTCTTTTTCTCCTGCTTCCCTCCTATTCCAAATGATCACCTAGCAGATGATCTGCTGTGTTTGCCTGCCGGAGACAGCTGACGGCCAGTTCTCCCCCGTAAACAGTGGGATTCCGTCCATGTCACCACGGTGTCCCGTAACTCTCACATTACTGCTCTAATAACTGCATCTCAGGTATCATTATTGACATTCACAAATGCTCGGAAATCGACCCCCGTGGGGTTGATGTGCACAGAGTCGGCACAATCTTCATCTTTGTCCCCCCCCCCCCCCACCATTTCTTGATTAAAGGGACACGGTAGCTTTGTAATCTTGTCACATGTGATTTGGCTGCATGTTGGTCATGGGGGAAACACCATCGCACCTTACGTTTTATGATGGTGAGGTACAGGTGTGGAGGGCATTCTGCCAGCAGGGGGAGGGGGGCCCTGACATGTACCAGCAGTCAGCCCCTTTGACACACTGCAACCGAGGTCCTTGGTGTTTTCGGTATGTAGCAAATTCCCATGGCTCACTGCCGCTCAGTGCATTCAGTCGCAGGCATGGCGATTAGCGTTTCTGCTGACCGGCGCCACCCGCAGGAGAGCCACTGCGGGGGAGGGCCATGAGCAAGAGCCGGCTGCCTCCCTCGCCAAAAGCTGATTGGGCAGGACACGCCTAGTCTCCCAAAAGGGAGATGGGAGCCGGCCAGGGTGGGACAAGATCGAGGTCAGCAGAAATGAGACACGGCTGTTTATTAAAGGCTTGTGCCAACAGACATGCACACAATTGAGAGGGGGCAGGGCATTCAGGCTGGGGTGCCTCAGCTAACGGGGGGAAAGGCAACTTAAAGCCAAGGAGACTGAATTTATTTTTAAAATAAACACACACACACATGCACTGACACACACTCACAAAGACACACACATACACACAAGATGGTCTTCCTATCTAAATGGGGACTGTCCATTCATTTCTATGGGGAAAACCCAAATCCCAATTACGACACCCTTAACCATAAGTAACCAAACCAAATAGAAAACTTTTGGCATTTTTAATTTTTGATTCACAGATTTTTATAAAACTGACGTTATCCAAATGGGACCCCAAAGGATGTCCCCAAAAGTAGGGAAATATCAGATTTTACTACTCTTTGGGTGTAATTTAGTTCTCAAATGTGATATATGTAAACCCACACACACACACACACACACACACACACACACACGCACGCACACACACACACACACACACACGCACGCACGCACACACACACGCACGCACACACATACACGCACCTATGAGCCGCTCAGCTCCTTGCTGGGACGCCTGCTCACATGTCAGAGTAGGAAACTACCGCCCAGTTCAGTATTCTGGTGTGAGGACTCAGAGGATGAGGCATGTGTGTGAGTCACGTTGGGGCAGAGAAGCATCTCCTCCGCCTCACCGCCTCCCCCCCACCTGCCTGCCGCTGCCCTCTGTGGAGGTAATGGGGAGGATGGTGACAGCAGGTATGTCTTACTTATCCTGGTCACAGGCACGCTCCCTGATTGGTCCATTTGGCTGCAGGGCCTCAGTCCTCGTTAGTGAGCTGCCTCACCTGCCATGAACTGGCCGCTCTGGGACTGCACAGGGAATATGTGCGCTGGGAATTCCGCGGGAAGCAGAGTGGATAATGACCCAGAGCCATGCCGGCATGAGGTGGGCTGCTGTCTGCGGGCTGAGGGAGCCCCCTCCCCCCCCGCCGGCACACCGGGGAGGCGCTTCCTGGCCGCTTGAGCCACCGTGCAGTCTTGTTCTAGGTGTGACCGGATCTCTCTGCCACGGAAGCCTGCCTCCGAGAAGTCTGGGCTCGCACGACTGCACTGTGATTGCCATAAGTGAAGCAGTGAAGCATGACTACTTATTACTGCAGCCCGCAGCTCATATAGGAGGGATGAAGATCCACCACGACTCCGGGAAGCGATTCCACTACATAACTTATCCGCCAAATTTAACCATGATTATGAAACTCTTGCATATTGGCCTTTCCACTTAGCTCTTCAGCTGAAAATGTTTTCAAATGTCGCTATACGATTTTCAGACCAATGTGCTCTTTTGGTCACCCTTGCCCCGTCCAGCTGAGGACCTCCCATGCATTCACAGCTGTCTGCAAAGGTGCCTGTTAGAATTCAAGCATTGGCAGGCGCCTCTGAGGGCCATAATTAAATGTTCTTTGGTGCAGCAGCCTGTTGGGGACCCATGCGGGAAGCTACTAATTGGGTGTGAGAGAGTGAAGCCTGGGGAAAGGCCCGGTGGGAATGGATGCACGGAGGTGACGGACGGCAAGCGGGATGAGAGCGCCGGCCGGAATTCGGGCCCCGGGCCGCGGCCGTGGCAGCTGGTGGGCCATGCTGTCTCTACCACGGTCAGATGGCGTAATCCCTCAGCAATTACCCTCGCCACAGTGCTCCCCCGCCGGCTAGCTGGCATCGCGCCTGGCACGCCTCGGCACGCAGTGGGCACACATGCCGGTGCATTGGCCCATTCGGGGAGAGAGCAGTGTGGTCGGACGCAGTCACCTTGCTCTTTATTTAGTGACCGTGTGCAACGGCCCGGGATTGGCCTCTTGGTGTGAGTGATTCTCACAACTTCCTGACTATGTTAAGAATATGGGATTCAAATCTGGATTAAGGATCCGGCACCAGATTCCCATGAAGTGGAATTAGATGCTGAAGGGTGAAGTGTGCTCTGCATCAGGTGTCCTTACGAATTCAACACGTAAAACTCCAGGTTCTGAAGGTGTTGAGCAGGTAAAGCCTACACAAGTCCCTTCTAGGTGCATTCTGGGTCCTTTAAATGCCATGTGTTTTAAGATCTCTGTGAGCAGCGCTGAGTTCACTGTCTGCTCCGTGAACAAGCGGCGCTGAAAATGGTGTAACTGCGAACTGCAGCAATAAGGTGAAACTGTTTGTGGTAACAGGCAATCTGCACGGAAACCACGAGTCAGGTGCATGTTGTTGGAGCTCAGATGAACCAGAAACATAAGCAGATATTTAGCTGTGAGCAATGGGCCGAGAAGGCCTCTGTGTAACACAGCAGATCACTCAGTGTAGAGATATTTGATTTTGTAACCCGTTTAAGATCCAGAAAATTCCCTGTACAGGTGAGCAGACCTGGAGACCTTGGGGCTGCATGCTTTGCTCCTTTGGGCGACATTGTACAGCGTACACTAAGCTGAAGGCCACCTGTGACCCCAGCCAGGATAAGCACGTTACTTTGGGGCCCCTCATCCCCTGCCCCACTAGTGTAGGGGCCGTTTGTGGCTAAACCCGAAGCATGTCTGAGTGCTAGTAAAGTCTGCTGCTGATAATATGACTGGTGGAAGTACTGGAGGACAGCATGACGGCCTGGGCAGAACGTTCTGTTTTTGCTGTGCGGGTTTTCTCCAGGGACTCTCAGAGATGCAAATTGGTGCATCTAAATTGCCCGCGGTGTGTGAATTGGTTCCCCACGATGGGCTGGCACCCCATCCAGGGTGTCCCCTGTGCTCGCAGCTCTCCATGACCTCCATGAGCTAGATAAGCGGTTTAAAAGATTAAAAAGAAGAATGGGCGGGTAATTACGTGACTTTTTTTTCTTTGCCGAGGCGCAGAAATTCATCTCGCCGTGGCCGTAGATGGCGTAGATCTCTGTGCCTGAGATCAGTCCAGAGAACTGATCATTGAGACTTGTGGGGTGATATGGGGGCTTTCAAGGGACATGTCTGTCCAGAAAGGACACCGCTTAATAGTGGGTTATGCTCCTGAGCCTGTCCTTCATGCACATTCCTCATCCCAGGCAAACTCCGCCCACCTCTCTCATGTCACCAAACTGCTTCTCCCTGCTGTGAAACCGTCTTCTGTGTGCTGCTCCGCAGACTTGACAGGATCCTCCATGTTTGTGAGTCGTGATGATTGTCGGCCGCCGTGCGTGTTTATGTGTCATTATTTGCACTGAGAACACAGAGGTAGCCTGCCGGTACGCCCTTCCTCTCAGCGGGTTTATTGCACAAACAGCAGTTAACACCCCACACGTCGGCCCCAAGCATATGGCCGCCGTGCTCGCAGAAACATCGCATGGATCGGAGGGGCTAAATGTGGTGCGTGGCGTGTGGCCACGTGGGCTACAGAGACTCCCACACGGAGACATGTTTAGAGGGATCCTGGCAGGGGTGGGGCAACTTCCCAGCTGGCGCCAAGGAAGGCAGGTGGCACTATGTGTGTGACACATCCCCCACGGACTCTGGCCACCTTCTACTGAACATGGAATATGAAGGAAGAGCTGTGAGGGCTGAGTAACGAGGAGCGGTTCAAATGTGATCTGTGAATGAGAATGGCATGAGGGCCAAGTACAGGGGAATGGATCGAATATGGTCTGTGAAAGAGGAGGCTGTGAGAGCTGGGTACCGGGGAGTGGATCGAACGTGGCCTGTGAAAGAGGTGACTGTGAGGGCTGGGTCCTGAGGAGCAGATGAAATGCGATCTGTGAAAGAGGAGGCTATGAGGGCCGAGTATCAAGGAGCAGATCAAACATAGTCCATGAAAGAGGAGGATTGAATCCAGTCTGTAAAAGGAGCTCGTAAGGGGTGGGTCCAGAGGAAGGGATAAAATATGGTCTGTGGAGGAGGAGAGTGTGAGGACCAGGTATTGAGGAATAGATCAAACACAGCCTGTGAAAGAGGAGGCAATGAGGGGTGCGTCCCAAGGAGTGGATTCAATGTGGTCTATGAAAGATGAGGATGTTAGGGCTGGGTACCGACAAGAGAATCAAAGCAGTCCGTAAAAGACGGAGGACGTAAGGGCTGAGTAATGAGGAGAGGATCGAATGCCGTCTGTGAAAGAGAAGGACCTGAGGGCAGGGTACCGAGGAGCAGATCCAGGCAATGAGAGCCGGGGGCTTTTATTCTACTTCAAGGTGTTGCAGTCTTTCATGATCCACACGCATCCCAATAAAAGCACGCTGATACAAAGTCACCCCCAGGACCACTCTTTGTACTCACATTCTGCTATCATGTCGGATGTCTAACATGGCTTTCATTCTCAATGTGAAGAATACAAAGTGCAGTGGGGCTCTTTTCTGTCATTGAGGTGGAGAAAAATAGCCTTTTCTCTTACTGTACTGAGGCCACAGAAGAGCCTCCAGCCTGGATACCCCTCTGATTTGTGCAGGGTGATCCCTCCGATGGCCCAGGATTGAGACTCTCAGTCCTCTGCATCTGGTGCCCCTGCCTCTCCGTCCATAAAGCGATGGTCGTCCTTCCCCCTCCCACACATCCGAGAAGAAGCGGCGATAATCAAGGGTGAGAATTTTCACCGCCTTGGCACGAAGGTAACTGAGCAAAAGTCTACAACGCGCAGATGAGAAAGAGAGAAAGAAGGGGAGAAGTGAGAAAGGAAATGCGGAGAGTGGAAGATGGAGAGAGTGACTGTTGCCAGGGACAACGGTGTGGGAGCCTACATAGAGCTCTGCACTCAATTAGGGCTTCATTTTCTCCTTCTAAACCTGGAATGTGACTGTGAGCCGGGGTCCACGCCGCTCCTTCCCAGAAACACCCCCTTCCAGTCTCTCCCTCCTGCTGCTCTTCACGCTCTACCATCATCCCTTCACTTGGCATTTAGCCTTGTGGTTCCGCCTTTGCATCCCTCCCTCCTTTTCACACCCTGCTTTTCCTTTTGAAAAGCCTCCAGCTTTTCTTCCGCTCTCCACCTCTCTAACTCCGAACCTCTGGAGATGTGGTGACACCTCTTTCCCTCCTCTGTCCCTTGGCACCTTCTTTTCACAGCTATCAAGGTGCGCTTGCAGAAACATTCAAAGCACGGCCACAATAACTCTTACCTGCTGGGCCCAAATGAAAACTATAACCATCTGAATCATCCCCTCTTACTCCGCGGGCTCAGTGACCACCTCGTCCCTCTCCACAACAACCCCCCCAAAAAAAGAAACCCTTGTGTGATTTTCAAATGGCATTTTAATTAATTTCTCGGTTGGTGCACCTCCTTGGGGTTAAAGTGGATGTGAAATGTCAGCAATAACACTAACAGCTTGGATTACAGAGCTTGTGTAGGATAATGTGCAGCATATGTAGGTCATCCAAAATGAGAGTTTCAATTACGGTTGTCTGCTTCCGGTCTGCTGCATAACCATAATGCCATGTCCTGACACTCCTTCCTTCCTTCCTTTCAATCATCTTGTGAGTCAGTGCATAGTCCCTTTCAGGAATCCGGACTTCTCCCATCTGGGTAGGATCTGGGAATGGGGTAGGACCTGGTTTCCCAGCATCCACATCGCCTCACATCCGCATGGGGGGAAGATTTGAAGAATGAAGAAAGAAAGGGTGGAAAGAAAGAAGAAAGATCTTCACAGACATGGGAGCTGTTACGTCAAAGATGTTTGATGTCCAGAAAAACAGGTCTGACAATGGAGCCACTGGGCATATTAGTTGAAACAGGCCACAGAATATTATCTGTACTGGTCCAGCACCTTTTCACAGGATGAATCCAGGGTTACGATAAAGGTGACAAAAGAAAGGCTCAGATTAATGTATTGCAAAGACCACAAACAAATGACTGTGATGGTCAATGATGTTCTGCTCCGGTTTTAACGACAGCAGGATAAAACCCAGTGGCTCGTGTGGAGTCTCCCTGGGGGCGTGATGGCGTCAGGGGCCCAGCTGTGTTAGCAGCATGTCAGGATGGCTCTCTGAGATCAGATGAGGCTTCCCTTGTCGCCCAGCATCCCACAGGCTCCGCTCAGTGTCGTGTTTGAGGTCCCAGGGAAGTCACTCTCCCGCATTGATGTTTGGATCAAATGGCCAGTTTCCGGTGTGATAAAAGCCTGGGATGCTTCACGGTTCCTCGGCACGTTCTGCTGGATATTACTCCCGGAGGCCCCTGTCCAGTGAGTAACTGAATGGGGGGTGTGACAAGTGAATGAGACCTTGTTGAAAGCTTTTTGACGTACTTGCCACGGCACCTTCGGCCCTGGGGAAGACCCCCTTCACTGCTCCTCTCACTATATCGGAGCCTCCCTCACAGAGCGGGCGGTGGACAGACCTCTCCTGGGCTAGCTGTTAGCCACCAGCAAGTGATTCATGTCTAGGCTGCATGTCTTTATACGTATAGAGGCATCTCACACATTTTAATTTAGCAGATACTCTGAGGTGGCATTTAAGAAACAGCTGTGCATCTCATGAATGTTTAGTCTTGATACTCATGGCGACTCATGTGTGACTTTCTGCTTTTTCCATAACAACAGGGCAAGCGGTTCATGAATGGAGGTGTTTCTGAAACCCTTTCCGTTTTCTGAATTTTATTTATGTGGCTCGTGGTCTTTCACACGACATGGAGATGTGACCTCCCCAGGATGCTTTGGTCTCACCCGCACCCTGTCACCATCACTACCCTTTGCTTGATGTCATCTCTCCCCTTTCCTGACTCTTGTGTCTTCTCATGTGTTTAGACATTTAATCCCCTGTGTGATTACAGTAGCTGTAATGTTTTGTTTCTCATTCCCGAGCTACAGTCGCAGCATTAGTTCCAGTTTATGGTTTTTCTGTACATGACTTCCCTCCTGGGTTTTCGACCTATGACTTTAAATCTCCCATCATGCCCATTTTTGCCTCATCGACCTTAAAGTGCCTTGCAGCCTTCATCACTGGACTTATGAAAATAAGCTTTGCACCTGGATCCCAGTCTGCCGATGACCTTCCACCTTTACTCTGGGTCTGCTTGACGGTAGACCTGTGGATGCGTTTAACCTTGTTTAACCTTGTTCCCATTCCTCTCTCCTCGCAGCCAGGTCTGCATTTCCACATAACCTCGTGCTCATTGTATCTCGCCTACAGCTCCATGTCTCCTATGTTCTCAGCCTATTTGAACATTTGGCCTTTGCTTGTCAGATACACTCATAGTCTCTTCCCGTGTGAATCGCCCTACTTTGTCATGCTGGTACCCTGCTTTCTCTTGCCTTGCTTATCAGTCACCTTCTTCTAGAGGAGTCTATATGTTAGAGTTTCAGGCCTTTGTTATGGAAGGGGGGGGGGTTATGATGCTTGTAGCATGTTTTTTGGGCACTCCCAGAAATCTCATTTCATCTCTCATTAGGATTTTGCGAGTCCGCACCTTCTGAGGCCCCTGATAGCTTTCCAGGGTGAAGAGAGTTTTTTACTGCTGATGCAAGGATTCTGCAGTTTCACCTCTGAAATGGGGCCCCGGGACTATGGCAGAGAGCTGATCCCCAGGGACGAAGCGAAATGTCAGCCGGGTGGGAGCAAATCGCAGCCCCCTGTGGCTGTGACGCTGGGATAAGCTGGGGGACCCGGTAGGTGTCCCCTAGGAAGAGCTTGAGATTTGACCAGAGACCCTGACGATGTCGCAGAGAGTAGCCCTTGGCTCTTTCAATCTACTGGTTTCAAGCATGCAGAAGCTTGAAAAGCATTCAAGCCTTTATACTTCAAGCTGGTGGTTTCTCTAGGTGAATTTAACCAACCGTATTCAGACAAGAGGACCTGGGAGAGTCCATGTGACTGATGTGCCTGTCACTCCCGCAGTCAGCCCATTGCAGCCCACGGGCCAGTCCTGAAGGTGACTCAGTCCTCTCAACCAGCCAGAATCACGACCACCTGAGTCAGTGCTAGACTCCATTTTGACAGACATTAACAGTGGCTTTCTGACAGGAGACAGCAGCACGTGGCCATTATGGAAGCCTCTCCCTCAGTGTTATGGAGAACATCATGTGTTATGTGGAGTCCTACGTTGAGATAAGTATATCAGGCCTGCCATTCTCAACCTAGTTTTTTGGGGACCCCTAGCCAGTCCACATTTTTGTTCTCTCCCAGCTCTCAACCAATTAAAACACAGAATACCTGGTACAGGTATGTTTGAAACTGGGAGGGAACAGAAATGTGGACTGTCTGAGGGTCTCTGAGGACTGGACTGAGAAACTCTGTGGTAAATGATGGATGCAGGCCCGAAAAGTGAAGGAGAGGGGAGTGACTTTGGTAACCGCTTCCAGCAATCAGACGTTGGACCACCAAACACCCAGCTGGGCGCTAATTGAACGTCTGCGGCGACGTCACCAGGTTCATGCTGCCTGTGCGGCCCAAGATGATCAAGAGCCCTGGGCACGTCGGCACCCGGCACCTTCTGCTTCCTCTGGGGGGGCAGTTTGGTTAGTGGAAGGTCAAGGACTCATTTCGGATAAAGGCTGACGGAATTCAAATTCTACCTAGTCGCATTAAAGACGCCCCACACCTGAACCTGGGAACGAGAGAGAGACGTCACGCATACGGGAAGGAGATGAGGAAGAGAGGAGCGGACGTTGGACTGAATAAGATGCAAAGAGTATACCTTACAGTACGATGATGCGGGATTATGAATCACATGACTAATCGGGCTCACATCCCCGGAATGTACGTGTATCGGGGAGGGGTCCAGCCAGCAGTGTCCTGCCAGCAGGCCGTCAGACCAGCCCTGTGTTCTTCTCATTTGCTCTTTTTCCCAGGCTCGTGGGCCCCCCTGTGGCGCATTCCATCAGCTGAGATGGCGGGGGCCAGGTAAGGAGAGGGGTGCTGTGATGAGGGAGGGAGGGGGCGTACAGGGGTCGTGACACTCGATGGCT
The DNA here is from genome assembly GCA_019775915.2 of Cyphomyrus plagiostoma. Lineage (NCBI taxonomy): Eukaryota > Metazoa > Chordata > Actinopteri > Osteoglossiformes > Mormyridae > Cyphomyrus > Cyphomyrus plagiostoma. The sequence goes on along the minus strand of JABFEA020000048.1, from coordinate 10,374,158 downwards.
AATGCCGGCATAAGGATTAGAAGCCTCCTGATGGCAATATAACAATCCCACCAAAAATGAGCCGAGAAAGAACCTAAAGAAAAACACAGCTTTGCCACCTACATCTGCCATCCTGGTCTGCTGATTGGCTGCCTCAGCCCAAGGGGAGGATCCTGGTCTGCTGATTGGCTACCTCAGCCCAGGGGGAGGATGGGAAGGTGTTGATGTCCCTGCCACAGAGCCCATCCGCGTCTTACGCCTATATAGACAAATTCAAACGGTCCCAAAACCCCGATTGTCTTGTCATAAATGAAGGGAGACAAGAAAAAGCACAAAGATATAATTCTGGAAATACATGCCAGCATAAATCCTCTGCTAGCCCAACACAAGGAAACAGTTAAAACAATTAACAATGAAGCAGGAATGCAGCTGATATTAATGAACAGCTGCCATGCAAGTTGTAATTAAATAATGTGTTTTAGGCGCTGGAAAGCATCACACGCAAGCGATAACTAACTGAAAACAAAGCGGGGAAGGCAGGAGAGGAGCTCATTACAGCACGGCCACTGATGTGGGGGGGGTCCCATTGTAGGGATAATTACAGCGTTTGCCTTGCTTACTCTGGTTGCTGCTGCAGTTTGAGTTATGGGTTCAGGGACAGGGCAGCCCGGTCGAGCTGCAGGAGCCACGGGCACCTCAGGGAGACGCTGTCTTGAGCGATGTTTCTCGGTGCATTTCAGCTGGTTCCCAGTCCCAGTCTTGATGAAGATCTCGCCTCCTGTGGTCCCGCTCGTCGTGCTGAAGGTGTGCATCTGCTCGCGTTTCCTGCGTCAGTTACAGAATTGGCAGCCCCATTCTACCCAGGTCTGCGTGGGAGGGGCTGGGATGCGTAGTGGTGAAGGGGGGACATGTAGGGAAATGACAGACAGAGACGTGGAAGGGCTCACAGCCTGGACGGCGTTGGGGGGGGGGGGGCACGACTGGCGTAATAATCGCCCCCGGATTCGCTCTGGGCACCGAGGCAAGGAAACTTCTCAAATGGCCCCTCGCTGTTTATGTACAACACGCCCCGATTTCAGCTCAGCGCTCCCACATCCCATCATTCATGCACGGCCCGCAGGGTTTCCATGGAGATGGCCCCGTGCGCGATTGTGATGCGGCATGCATCACAGTCAGGTTCAGCTGTGCAGTTCGGGTCCCTGTGGAGCATATGGTCAGTTTTGGGAGGGGGCTTTGTTTTTCAGTACAAAGTTTCCCCTCAGGGCTAAAAAACTAGCTGAGAGCACAAGGGGGGTTAGTGAATAGCGGAAGTGCTGTAGGGAGTATGACCTGGGCTTATCTGCTACCCAGAGGGGAGTCGCCTAACTGTTAGGAAGCCTCTGGTTGGACAGTTTGATTCCTGAAGACCCGGCATCATGGCATGCAGGGGAGACGTGGCCTGAAAGTCAGGTGACTGGAGGTTTCCTGTTGATTGGTTCCACTTGTTCCTCCATCCTCAATAGGAGGGGTTACAGAGTCATAGATTTTGTGTAAATGAAAGCACAGCCATTCTGAATTCATTTAAATTTAATATGTTATATTTTTACCCAGACAATATTTAATTAATGATTTATTAATTCTGTTCTTTATATGGCTATTTAATTGCTACATCTTAATAAGTTATAAATTTTGAATGTCTAACATGGATATATGGTTTTAGTCCTTGGAGATGTCACCTATTGTTCTCGTGCCGTTTAAATAGCCTCGACATTTCAGCACCACCTGAGCATAAATCACATTAAGTGAAAATGTGCTTTTCACACGCAGAGTAATGCAGCCTGGTTTTGGTTCCGCAGGTTCTGAACCTGCCCAAAGCCCTGAGACGGCCACAAAGGGAAGCTGGAAGCCCCCCCCCCCACTCCCTCGACCAAGGTCTAAATATTTGGTTTTTCAGTTAAAAAGAAACATAATTTGCTTCAATAAATGCAGCACAGCCCTTCTGCATCTCCTAAGCTTTTATAATGCGGGGGGGGGGGGCAGATGCTCAGCGCTCCCCCACCTGCTCTGGCCTGATTATCCCATAGCACAGGGCTGTGTTTGGGTGAGGCTTTCCGTTTGAATGCCCCCTCGTCCACCAAGCTGCCCCCCCAGCTACCCTGCTGTCCCGATCCTGCTCCTCTTTGCCTGCATAAATCCACGACCCCCACTGTGTAATGAGGGTTTAGGGGGATTTGGGAGTGGGGGGGCTTATGTGGGCTTAGGGCATGTGTCTGTTTGCGTGTGTGCATGTGTGCATGCAAGTGTGTGTGTGTGTGCGCGTGTGCATGTGTGTGTGCATGTGTGTGTGTGTGTGTGTGTGGGTGCGTGTTGCGTGTGATGTCATAGCTATCGTGCAGTGATACTCAGGCCCACTTTGCTGAGTTGCCCCCCCCTGCCCCCCTCACATTCAGCCAGCCTGTGTATACGTCTGCACAGGCATACCTTTTATTCCTACTACAGTCTGTTTTTAAGAGAGACAAATGAGAAGCTGCCGACGAGGGCCCCAGTGGGTTTACCCTCTCGCTGTTTGGCTTCCCAGCCATTTCTGAGTGAGCACAAGAAGCACACAGCCATGTATGAGTGAGCGAGCAGATCCGCGGGACACCCGCTGTCATGGCGCGTGGCCGTGTATGAGCGAGCAGGCTGACAGATTTGCGGGACACCCGCTGTAATGGCGCGCGGCCGCGTGCGAGCAGGCAGACGGATACGTGGGACACCCGCTGCAATGGCGCGTGGCCGTGTGCGAGCAGGGCGGCGGATCCGCGGGACACCCGCTGTAATGGCGCGCGGCCGTGTGCGAGCAGGGCGGCGGATCCACAGAACACTCGCTGTCATGGCACATGGACATTGGCACAAAACATTGATTTTTATAACTGTGCCAGTCAAAACCCAAGTAGATGTGGACTGGGGGGATATCCGTTATAGGTGTGGCTTACGGGGCAGTTTGCCGCCTACAGTTTGCTTTTGCCAAGATCCGCCACTGCTCTCTGAATCCACCATCCTTCCGCCAACAGCAGCCATCTGGAGATTATCACCTGTGGCCATTCATGTGTCTTTCTGAAGGCTCTTCACTGCAGTAGGCTATGAGGTCGAATCCCAGGAGACACCCTGTGCAGGAAGGTGCTCATAAGTTCGGATGAGTATCTCCCTCAGTGTATGAGTGAGCCATGCAGTTGTAAGACACACCAGGGAAGATGTCTGTTTAGGTCACCGCTGAGGGTAGAAGTAAATTATTTATGTATTTTGCTTTGCCTGGGAAAAGGTCTTTCTCAGACTGCTGTACCTGCAGGACTCGCTAAGGCAGCCATACCCACGTTTCTGGAGCAGCGTTATTCAGTACATCTTATTTTATGCAGCACACATGTGGCACTTAACATCATCAACCAAGCACTTTTCATGCAATTAATTATATACAATTAGCTCATCAGTGAGGAAACAGCAGGAGGAAGACAAGGGAGAAGAGAAAAAAGGCACAGAGGCAAAAGTGTTACCTCCCTGCTGTCAGGGAAAAAAAAAAAAATATATATGTGTTTGTATGTGGTATGTGTGTATATATATATATATACACACACACGGAGACTCGAACCCAGGTCCGTGAGGCAATAGCGCTTACCACTGCACCACCATGCCGCCCCCATATATATATCCTAGGGTGTGTATAGAAGATACTCCAGCATCCTAGGGTATGTATATAACGGAAGTAAGTGAGAGAGAGAGAGAAAGAGAGAAAGAGATAGAGAGAGTGAGAGAGAGAGAGATAGAGAACATGGGTTTGCTGCGTTTCTTAGTTTCTTTATGTCCTGTCCCGTTTGGGATATTGCTGAGCTCACTTACCTGTTCTATATGGGGTGGGGTGGTTGTGAGCTGTGCAAGGTTAAAAGGGAGTAACTATAGCAACATCAACATTATTACATTTGTTTTAAACGTCTCTAAGTAATAAACATCAATCATACACACGGCCAGCAAATGCGGCATGCAGGACCCCCCGCACCAAAGAGGCCATATTTCAGTGAGTGCATCTGGCTGCCCTGTCTGGCGAGTCCCCTGTGCACTGGCACGCTCTAACTTAATGGGACAGAGCCTGCATGAATCGATACCCCACTGCATGCTAAAGCGGGCAGCCTAATCATCCGTTCACCAGCGCAGAGAGAGCTTCCCTTAGATGGAAAAAAAAAGCAACACTTGCAAAGTTTTCCTATTATTACCTGACTAGAGAAAAGAAGGACTCTACAGGAGATTCCTGTTCAAAGTGAAATCAAAAGACTAGAGGTGAGTCCTGGTGTCCCCAAACAGGACATTACAGAATCTCAAAATGATGAACAAAGAGTACAGAGACTGAATATGAGTGGCTCATTCTGCTCCAACCTTAAAATCTGCTCTGGCCCCCCGCCGAGGATGCTCCCGCCGCCGTTACACTGTGTCGGGGGTTCAGGTGCCCAGAGGTTTGATCTTAAAGGTTCCGAGAATGAGCTGCAGCATGAAGCCTACATTGAGGGCCCCCTTAGGCTATAATTCGATGTGTGAAAAACGTTAACAAAACCTGTCTCACCCTTCACACTGCAGCAGCAGTCTATTATTGTAGTTTTGCGCTCGGAGTGTAATGACACTCGCAATGAGGGCCATTATGATGCTCATTCTAATGCACACCCGTAATTAACGGACATACGGTGTGTTCATCGGCACACGGCACGGTCCCATTTCTTCACCCTCCTTCTTTCCATCCTTCTTCTTGTCCAATAAAATGGGGGATCCCTGGGTTTGCTCCCAAGAAACCACAGAAACCATATTACCCCCTTACATGGCCCTGGGGGCTCATGCCAGTGGTGCCCAGAGACATGCCAGCACTGGGACAGCCTTCAGATCGCTTCCCCTTGGTGACGCTACCTTCATATTATAAATGCATCCAGCCATTCATTTACATAAACACGTTATATTTGTTACATAAACGCTTTATTTGTTTAATCGTCCAGTCTGTGAAGAAGGCATTCAAGTAAGAATTGCATTGTACTCTGTACATGACAATA
>JABFEA020000048.1:10324174-10349661 GCA_019775915.2 Cyphomyrus plagiostoma | reverse complement strand
GCACAGAGGGCGTGGCTCGTGAGCCAACCGGCTCGCAGTGGCTTTGGTGGCACAGGGGGCGTGGCTGGTGAGCTGACCGGCTCGCAGTGGCTTTGGCGCCACAGGGGGCGTGGCTGGTGAGCCGACCGGATCGCAGTGGTTTTGGCGGCACAGGGGGCGTGGCTTGTGAGCCGACCGGCTCGCAGTGGCTTTGGCGGCACAGAGGGCGTGGCTCGTGAGCCAACCGGCTCGCAGTGGCTTTGGTGGCACAGGGGGCGTGGCTGGTGAGCTGACTGGCTCGCAGTGGCTTTGGGGGCACAGGGGGTGTGGCCCGTGAGCTGACCGCTGCAACCCTGGTACAGTTTATTTCCCAAGGTACAAACAACAAAAATGTAACCCAGTGGTACAAAAAATGTTTAAAAATGTTCCTCAGAGTCCATTTCTGTACCTTAAAAGGTACATTTACCTACAGCTGGGGTACAATTGGCAGACCCTTGAGGGTACAGCCCCAGTGACAAGTAACTGTACCTCAAATGTAGGAGGGGTGAACAGGGCCATGGGGCATATGGGTAGGTGGGAAGAAGCTGGTAATTTATTTGGGCACGGGGGCTGGGGGGGCGCACCTGGGTATGTTTATGTTTACTGTGGGGAAATGAGAATAAAGTCAGCGATGGGGAGGGGGGCACAGGTGAAATGTGGGAGGGGTTGCATCAGTGGCCTATTCATCCCCCATCGGCAATTTCAGGTTTTCAGGTCATGTTTAGTCCAGCACATTTTTATAGGCAAACTGTTACAAAGCAATTTGCTGTAATAAATAGTACATTTCCCAGAAAAATATAAATCACCAGTTATGGAAGATAACAACCTAAAATTCCAGTTTGGGGAAAATGTACAAATAATTTCCTGAGCGTGTCCAAGAACGTGATGAAAATGTATCCCTGAAAAGCCCTGTCTTCTGCGGTAGTAGGCAGCTGGCGAATGAAGGGAGATGATCTACAGGAGTGGGGGGGGGGCGGTGGTTGACTGGGATGGAGCCTGTCACAGACTGTCATTTGTGAAGGATCATGCCAGATAGTGGGTCTTTTCTCTGCTCACTAATTTGGTCTTGGCGGCTTTTTAAACAGACAGACACGGCACAGTAATCCATCAGAGCTACAGTAAGAGATGGAGTCTTTGGGGGGAGGGGGGGAGGCTGTCACCTGTCACAAAGCCAGGCCAGGAAAGCCCCGCTTTCTGACAATAGTGACAGCGCTGGCAGAGTAGCCCCCAACCTGCCCCTGGAGTGGGTGTGGCCAGCCTGCTTTGCAGGGAGGCGGGGGGGAGGGGGGGACCTTTATCCCGTGGCCAGGACGGGATACAGAATGTGCTGGCACTCCTGCCCTTCAGAAGCAGGCTGTAGCCTGGAGGGCAGAGAGCGCTGGGGTCTCTGCAGGCCGCGCCGCGCAGCAACAGTTCGCCGCTCCTTTCTGCTCCTCAGCCCTCTTCTCCCGTCCCTGTCGTTTTGGCTCTCTCATCCCTCCATCCATTTTCTCTATCTGCTGATTCAGTGCGGGCTGCCGGGGAGCCTGGAGCCCATCCAGCAGGCCAAAGCTGAGATGCCAGTCTGTCTGGAGTGCGTCCATGTATGAAGTCGTGCTTGTTTACACACGTGACCTTCGCGTGGAGCGGATCCTGCGCTGGAACACACATACCCCCCAGAGCTGTGGGGGGCACAGCACACGTTGGGCTTTGAGTGATCGTGGACCGTCTTCGGCGCCCCCTGGTGTTCTCAGATCTCTCTACTTACAGACGTTTTTAAAATAATGTTAACAGTGGAAACATCCCCCAATCCCGCCGCCCACTTGCACGCTTGACCTCAATTGCTTCTAGTAAAAAAAAGGTCCTTTGTATAAATAGGAATGGCGCAGTTTTGGAAAGCCCAAGTTTACCTTGGAGATGTGCAGCGCGGGCCGGGGACATGGACCTGGAACTGCTCCCTCTCTCGTCTCAGCTGGCCGTCTGGCGAGCTTCTGCGGCACAGTGGATTCACGGTTACCACCGCCATCGCCGTCTCTCCCCCCCGTCAGGACCCGGGCGCATGCTGTGACCCGCCCGCTAATTGCGAGTAATCCCTGACAGCACGAGAGAGAGCGGCGAGTTCTCCAGAGAGACGCATCCGACGGCAGAACCAAAGGAGAATTAATAACCACGGCTATGGGGGGAAGGGGCGTGGGCTACTGTGGGGCTGCGGGATACGATGGTGGGGGGCGGGGGGTGAGAGAGGGAAAAGGGGAGGGGGAAGGAGAGGGGGGAAAGGGGCTAACAAGGGAAAGGAAGAGAGGGAGAGAGAGGGAAAGGGGGAGGGGGTAATGGAGAGTGAGGAAAGGTAAAGCGACAGAGGGGGTGAGGAAGCAAGAGGCGTCTCTGTTGTGACTCTTATTATGTGTTTATCTGAATTTATCTGATTCCCTCCATCATGGCTGTGCTCCGCTGTCTGATCCAGCGTCTTATGCTCCTATCGATCCCGGCTTGCACTAATTGATAACTGCGCATTGCTCAGACGAAGGAGGCTCTCCACATGCAGGTGGCGGAGCAGCGTGCTGGATTTGGAAGTGGAGGGAGAGATGGAGAGATAGAGAGAGGGAGGCAGGAGGAGTGAGGAGACTCTGCAGCAGTGGGTAGTGTTCAGAGCGATTAGAGTTAAATCATGACAAATGGGCCGTATTCCCCCCTCTCACGGCTGCCTGACTGCCCGCCCAGCTTCTGCATTATTTGAGCAGCGCGCTGAGGGGGCACTCCCATTCAGGGGGCTCCCCCACATTAACATGCTGGGCAGTAGGCTCAAGACATGCGGAAGGAGCATGATGATCTGGCTCCACCCCCCCCTCCGCCCCCTTCCCACAATGCCTCTCTGCATGCCCATGGCCTCAGGAAGCCTCACGCTGGCGATTCTGCCGCGCAGCTGACCAGCAAGTGAAGCAAATGAATATTCCTCCTGACCGTTTATAACCTGGCTTTTCTGGCCCCCAGGGTCAGAGCCCCGCCAAGGGGGTGGGGAGGGACATGTATTTTTAATGTTCCGTGATTACAGCTCGTTAACCTAAATCAAGTGAGACACAGAGGATGGCAGTCTCGCACAAGTATGGCACAATACAGCGCCGCTGGGAGTCTGCAGGTCTACTGCCGAAAGCCAGCATCACGCTTCCAAACCACCCCAAAGATCTATTAATTAGCCTGCGACGGCATGTTTCAATCTCCTTCCACAGATGGGTTGCCCTTCAATTAAGCTCTTGGTGAAATCCGAACATAAATTCATTTTTGCGTTATCCGTTATGGATTGGGTGCCTTTTGCTAATTGGAATAATTAAGCCGTGGGATTCCCATCACTTTTTAATTACTTTCCCAGCTTATGTTTCAAAACAAGATATTAATTCTGGTGTCACGCATTGCTCTCATCAATCCTGGTGTCATGTGGTGGGGGGGGACACAGCTGAAGGTGGAAGGGGAGCTGGTCACTGTAGTGCGATATTCCATGGTGGATCTCAGCCATCGACTCATGAAATTGTGTTACAATGAAGGTGGAGTAACTGCGGTACAGGGCCGTGATGCCCCCCCCCCCCCCAAACAGCCCTCTACAGCACCTCCTAGTGGCTAGCAACAGGTGACAGCTGGAAACGCTGGAATACTTTTTGTAGCACGTGGAGAAAGGCTCCAGATGTTTTCTGTTTTGCATAATTATTTTATAATCCAGCCATAACACCTGCTCTCCTGGTTCCTGGGAAATGCCTCCGGAATCCCTCAGTGTTCCACGCTTCTGGAAAATTCCCAGGGCCTGTGTTTCCTGCACACATGCCTGCGCTTCTCCGGGGTGCTCCTGACGACAACACCAGGATGCCCCCTAGAGCCTGGAGGGCTGCTCCAGATGTGGTCGTTTGCCAGGGCTTCGAAGGAAGAGGCAATGGCAGAACCAGGAGTGGGCTGGGGTTTCTTCGGGGGGGACGGTCCCATTTCCCTTTCAGGGCAGATGACATGGGCGGGAATGTGAAAAAGGGTGTCGGAATGCTGGAACGCAGCCCAGAATGGGATAACAGTAAATTCAATGACCGTGCAGCCATGACTTTCACATGGTGCAGACTTGGCTCTCATTCCCGTCTTTACATGTCACATTCACCACTTACATTTTATTCTTACTGCCAAGCACTGAAACTTTTCACAGCCCTGCTACGCCCTGGACTAAGGGAGCAGCTTCCATTTCCTTGTGACAAAACGTCTGCCGCCGGATGGGAAATTTACATCTGGTGCCTATTTCTGCCGCTTTATTGAAATGAACATGATGGACAGAGTCATGCAGTTGAGTCCCTCCTGAAGCGATAAACTGTGCTCGCTAGCTCAGGCGGGACTGTAGCGGGTGGCGAGAGGTCCCTGGATGTGGTGATGTAGCGGGTCGCGGGAGGTCCCTGGATGTGGTGATGTAGCGGGTCATGGGAGGTCCCTGGATGTGGTGATGTAGCGGGTCGTGGGAGGTCCCTGGATGTGGTGATGTAGCGGGTCGTGGGAGATCCCTGTGCTCTGTGAGGTAAAGACAACCCCTTCAAAGCAGTGCTGTTTGCCATGGGCAACCGCATGGCGTGTGGGCATGGCCGTCCTGGGAGAACTCGTGTATTAAATGGAACATTGGCCTCACTTGTAACACTGATAGATTGATGAGATCGCAAGAAAAGTGAGCACAGGTAGTCGACTACAATAAAAGCGCCTAACGGCCCCAGGGGTGTGGGGGTGGGAGCCTGAATCACTCCTAGGGGTAAAGTGAGACTTAAGCAGCAAGGAGGAGTGTTCCAACCTCCCATGAGGCCACAGCAGTAACCGGAATATTCTCAACCAATCAGGTGGCAGGCGCTTTGCTGCTAGGATCACATGACAGTGTCCATCCAATAGAAAGACCTAACTGCTAACTGGTTAACTGTTGGGCTCTAAGTACAAATTGCTGTATTGTGGATGAGCCGATACTTTAAGTAAGTGTAAGCCTTTTTTTTGTACCAGTGAAGTGGGTGATTTCATATCATCTGACCCAGATTCTTTGATTCAAAGAGCCCGTACTGTTGCAGTTATACATATACAGCTGTAAATGTCCTTAATCTTCCCAGGAACCCATCAGGAGAGCTGATCGCGAACATGAATCAGTCCACACTAGCAATTCACACTCGGTCAAAGGCTGCATGTAGCAGTAGCCTCAGTCTCAGTATGAGTTTGAGAGACGCGAGAGGAGAACATGTGACTGAAGTTGGCAGACTGCTATTAGACAGTCATGCAGACTGGAGAAGGAAACCGCGGAGGACATGCGAGAGAACACACTGCCACTGGAAAGTGCCGTTTGGCCATGAGTGACCATCAGGTGCCATGTGACACAGTAAATAGGTCTGGGTAGTTATGGAGGTGCCTTCAAGAGAAATATTTGGCAGATTGGCTGATTGGTGGAGCAGGTACTGAAGGTGTGTCCTGTAACAGTCACAATAGAGCAGGTTCTCACATGGGATTCACCTCAGGGATCATTTAGGATGTAGGGTTGTGGGACTGTGACACTGCCCTCTTGTGCCGGGAGGCGCTAGCTCGCGGTTAGGGTGCGCCGTGACTCAGACTGGCATTTGAAACATGCATAAACAGTATGTAAATGTGATTACTGCCCTGGCTGCCTGATCAGCCCACAGCTAATTAAGACCCTGGGAGCAGCATCACGTACTGCTGCTAGTAGGGGAGCGAGTCAGAGTACACAACATGCCAGCCTGTACTTTAATGACACTCTGAGGGCATACTACCTGTGTCCTGTCTGTAGGGGGCGCCATGCGGGGTCCACTCCAAGAATCCTGGCCGCTGTCCTTGTTTAGCCAGGTTCAGGAGAACAAGGGGCCGCTAGCAGGCCGGAGCATTTCAGCGCCTGTTTACAGTAAATGCGCTGCTCGCAAGAATCAGCGGCAACGCAGGGCTTGTGCTTCAGAGAAGATCCTTGGTAGCGTTTTACAGTCTGAATGTATAGGAGTTACATGCTGGAAGTGTGATACTGTGCTGCGGGAAGAAAGTTGGTCTGTTTGGTATCATGAAACTGTTCCACTGTCCTTTTCAGTTCATGGCAACCTTTTCTTTCCTCACTGGGGCAAATCCCCCCCCCCCCAAGTGTGGATCCAGTCCTAATTAAATGTTCCCCAGAGTCATGCTATGTGGAGCGTTTAATTAGATCAGCACTCAGTGGGATGACTGCAGAGTGACGAGGTGGGGGGGCAGATGGAGGATGAGACGAGGGAGGGGGGGTGACAGAGACGGGGATGCCCCTGTGCACAGCCGGCTGACATCTGCCCCCCCCAGGGAAGACTGCCAGTGCTCCATTATCACACTTATAAATAAATCAAAAGCATGTCATAAACCAATCAAGAAAGCCCTGTTCTTGTCTCAAAATGAGTTTTCCTGCTTTTTCAAGATGGCTTCAGAGATGCCGTGTGCTTTCCTGAGAGAGGAACCAACATCAGCATTACAGTTTGATTGATTGAACTGATCTTATTCAGTGACCATGGTACAAGCGCTGAAGTTATTATGTGACCTGAATACCATCGTGATGGAGAGGCCGACTTCCGTAGGCAGAAAGGGAAGTAAAGTGTAAAAAAAGCAACAGGATACAAATGGATGGGGAGCCGATGAGAGCAAAAGAACAAAGAGTCTGATACAGAACACAAACGATACAGAACACATTATTTCTTAATATAAATGACCGAAGTGGTGGCTGGCTGGTCTCTCACCGAGAGTCTCCCAGATCAATGTACATGCACACCAGACCTTCAGGTGGGAAGGGGGGGGGGGGTTCTCTGAAAACTATTTGGTTCCGGGAAATTGTGGCCAGATAAATGACAATGAGAGAATTTGGTTGGTTTTCATGGGTTTCTGCTGTCCGACGAAGGACTTTAGTCTGGAACCACAGGTATTAAAGGTATTAAAATGCAATAATCCAGGGCCCTAGATTTGTCAGGGAGGGGTGATGTGAGCGAGGAGGAGGTGGTGGTGGGGGTTCTGTTGCAGTTTTTAATTAAAAAGCTCTCTGGGACAACGGAGCAGAACCTGCATCCTGAGACTGACATCAAACATGACCAACCCCGACCAATGTGAGAATCTGTGACTGTCACAGCTGGTTTGCTGGCCAGGCATCATGCTGTAGGAAAAGTACTGCTTGACTTGAAATCCAGATTTATTAACAAAAAAAAAAAAACCAGCACAGGTTATTACGAGAATGTCATGAACACTAGCTGGATAAGACCTGTTAATGGAGTTTGCATCGTTTTGTGTATCTCTATGCTTTATATCTTGTGTCTGCAGTATTTCTCAGTGCTCAATGAACATCTGGGGATTTGTGCTCCATGTGATGCACATTTGCTGCGACTCACGGCTAAATTGAGAACTATATATAACGTGCGATAGAGATGATTAGACTGGCATATCCGTCTATCATGCACTCAATAAATCATCTTGTTATTGCAATAATTACAGCATAGGTGAAAGACTTGTTTAATCTCTGCCCAGGGGCTATGATTTATGATTTATGTGATTTACCTAATTGTGTTATTAGCGGTGGTAATTGCAGCATTTCTCGTCGTATCCCGTCCGCAGGTCTGCACTACTGATCGCCTCCACCCCGGCAGAGAGACGAATGAGGCGGGAGTCGTCGTGAGGAGGCCTTGTGGCCTGACGTGGAATGACTCAGAGAAGGGACTGTGGAAGCCTCCCTGCTGCTGAGACTCTCACTGCGGCTGAGAAGATCTTCCTCGCCCCTCCCTGGCTTCCCTGTCACTTGTCACACTTATCTAACCCCTCTTGCACTACGCAGTGAAACCAGGACCTAACCCACGACCTCTTTTCTCCCCGTGATTGAAAAAGCTTTCGCACCCTTCTCCCGTCATCATGCGAACCTATTTCCATTCGCCTTCGGTCCTTCCTTTTTCCACGCCTACCCTCCTCCTGTCTGTCCTCCCCAGTCTCCTGCTCCTCTGCCTTCCTGTCTCGGTGCAGGGTGACTGCTGGCTCATCGAGGGGGACAAGGGCTATGTGTGGCTGGCTATCTGTAGCCAGAACCAGCCCCCTTACGAGACTATACCGCAGCACATCAACAACACGGTGCATGACCTGCGTCTGAATGAGAACAAGCTTAAGGCGGTCCTGTTCGCCTCGCTCAGCCGCTTCACCAACCTGACAGACCTGAACCTCACCAAGAACGAGATCGCCTACATCGAGGATGGGGCTTTTGCCGGGCAGGCCAACCTGCAGGTGCTGCAGCTGGGCTATAACAAACTGACTAACCTGACGGAGGGCATGCTCCGTGGTCTGGGCCGCATGCAGTGCCTGTATCTGCAGCACAATCTCATCGAGGTCATCGCCTACAATGCTTTCTGGGAGTGCCCCAGCCTCAGCAGCCTGGACCTGTCCTCCAATAAGCTGGCCCGCTTAGATTCCAGCACCTTCACCAGCCTGAGCCGGCTGATGGTGTGTGAGCTTGCCGGAAACCCCTTTCATTGTAGCTGTGACCTCTACAGCTTCCTCACCTGGCTAGAAGCTTTCAACAACGTGACACACACCTACGATCGGCTGCAGTGTGAGACCCCTCGGGAGTTCTTTGGCTTCCCGTTGCTGAGTCCCATCGCGGGACACGGGCGTAATGCCCGCAGCATCCTGTCATCCATGTGCCGGGACGGCATATTCATCCCGGCGATGACGTCGCTCCCTCCCGACTCTGACTCCTCTGGCTTTGGACCTGACATGTCTGAACGACTCGGGCCCTTCCACCAGCCCACCATCTCCTCCTCGACAGATCCCAGCTACAGCCCCAGCATCAAGCTGCAGCATGTCACCCTGACCACAGCCTCCCTGCTGGTGCAGATCCCCAAGCCCTACAGCAAGATGTACATCCTGGTGCAGTACAATGACAGCTTTGTGTCTGACGTCATGAACCTTAAGAACAGAAAGGAGATCATCACCCTGAACAAACTCAAGGCCCACACTAACTACACTTTCTGTGTGGCTTCCATCCGCAACTCACAGCGGTACAACCACACATGCCTCTACTTTGCGACCCGCTCGGTGAACCCAGACAACATTCGACCCAATCCCTCCACTACCACTCACTACATCATGACCATCCTCGGCTGTCTCTTTGGGATGGTCCTTGTTTTGGGCCTTGTCTATTACTGCCTGCGAAGGAGGCGCATACAGGAGGAGAAGCACAACTCCATCTGTGTCAAGAAGACCATTCTAGAAATGCGGTATGGCCCTGAGATAGCCGCTGCAGCTGCAGCTAACGATCCCAGTGCCATACAGAAGCTCCATGAGCACCACCAGCACCACCATGGCAAACTTCCACCCTCTGCCTCCTCCAGCACCGGGATGCTCCATGGATCCGCTGCCACAAGCTCATCCCGGCTCTCTTCCATCCCCCAGGTGGAGAAGATGGCCTCGGCTTTCTCAGAAGCCCTGGCAGCAACCAAAGGGAACTACATGGATGTGAGGACGTCCTTGTCCATTGATGGTGGACTGGGTATCCTGGGGGATGATGGGCAGCAGGAGGATGATCTGTCAGACATTGGTGATGTCTCGGATGATGATGGCCGAGGTTCCGCATCAGAAATCTCTACTATTGCTATGGAGGTGGACAAAGTCAATCAGATCATCAACAACTGCATCGATGCTCTCAAGCTGGACTCAGCAGCTGTTGCATCCGCAGCCGCTGTGGCTGCCTCTGCGGTAACAAGCCCCACCTCCCCACCACCGAGCTGCGCCTCCCCTCTTCCCAGGAGCCACATACCCCTGTCCGCTGGCCTCATCGAAACTTGCCAGATCATGGCATCCCCCAAAATACCCCCGCCACCGCCTCTCCCCTTTGTCCTGCCTCACTCAGAGCGGCCGGGGATCAGCGGCGGTGGATTCCTGTCCCCTCCTTATCGGCCCCCTCCACCTGCCACAGCGGTCCGGCCCTTGCAGAGGCACCTCAGCGCCGATGCAGCTGGGGTGGTGTTGGGCCCCATGAAGAAGCAGTGCAGCATCTCCTCCAGTGGCTCCATCAAGAGCTCCCGCGTCTTTAGTCTAGATGTTCCTGAACCCAGGAGCCCAGACCTGTGCCACTATCCTGAGAAAGGCAGCCCAGTGGGCTGCGGGGAGCCCCTGGATAGGCTACCCCTAATGGGCTCTGGGGTGGGTATGGGTGGGGAAGGTGGCCTGAACCCGTGCCTGCAAATGCACATGGAGGAGCATCAGGACTACCAGTGCGCAGAACACCGTCACTCTGTCCCAGCCCTTTACTATGAGGGCTCCACCAATTCTCCCACCCAGATAGCCTCTTTTCTCAACCCCCTCACCCGCACCAAGAGGGACGCTGCCTCCTATTCCCAGCTCTCTCCTCACCACCACAACTTCTCGGGCTACTCCTCGAGCCCCGAGTACTCCACCGAGAATACCCTCAGGATCTGGGAGCGCTTCCGTCCCTACAAGAAGAGTCTTCAGGAGGAGGCCTGCTATGTGACAGCAGGGAACGCCCTGCGAAAGAAGGTACAGTTCGCCAAGGGTGAGGATTTGCATGACATCCTTGACTACTGGAAGGGTGTTTCCGATCAGCAGAAGCTGTAAGGGATAGGGAGCCGTGGAAGGGAATCTCCTTAGGAAACTGACTCTTCCACTGGCTGAGACTTTGATCCCCTGCAGTCCTTGACCATTCACATGTGGGCGATGGCATTAAGGGCATTACACTGATCAAAGTCCACTTCCAGCGCCATCATACAAGCTTTTTTTGTTCACTGTCCAACACAAAATCATATAGCAGCTAAAACTGAAGTATTCTGTCACACGACAGGGCAGTACACATCAGATTTGTAAATGGTTTCTTTAAGCTTCACTGCCAAAACATTTGTTTGGGATTGAAAGCAGAGCCTTTCACTAAATCAGAAGTCCTCTTTGTGTTACTTTGCAAATATTTTGGAACTTCACAAGAGCCGTAATCCCAGGCACGTAAGTTTACAAGAGTTGTGCTTCAGTGCAACAAATCTACTTGGCACTGTGTTCATTCTTAATAGGCACATTGCCCAAAGAACTACTGTGGTTGTACATTCCATTTTCAGAGGCAAAACCACAGAGTTCAGAGCAGAAGCTGATGCCAAAATACAGGACAGGGATGTCCAGTAGCGAGAGGAACAGCCTTTCAGTTACAGCCCTCATAGACCTGCATCTTTATCTGCTTCCTGTCCATGGACCAGCCAATAAAGACAAATGAAAGAAAGGCCATTGAAAGAACCTTTTCACTGAGACACATGCATTATTCATAGTGTAATATTGTCTGCTGCAAAATCAAAAGCTTCCCATCGTGTACCTGTACTACAATTGCAATGATTTACATTAGATGCAGTTTGAAATCTTTCTGCATTTAATGGACTGTCCTCATCCCACTTGTCGGCAGTGCATCCAGGACTGGCCTCTAGATTGTGCTGTTTGTAAGTGGGTCTGAACTGAGAGTCCGTCACTGGCTCATAGCAACATCCCAAAGCTATAAGATACAGATAGTCAAGTCTCCCCGGCCAATGAGAGGACAGCCAATTAGCTGCTAAGTAACCTTGTGGTGTTTTAAGAAAGGTAGTAGCTTCACAGAACTCTATGGCCATGTTCTTGTTTATTATGAGCAAGGGCATCATCCATGTTAGCATGGATTCTGTATGAATTGTGTCCTTTATAGCAGCACTGAGCCCTTTGATCAGATTATATTAAAATTTGTCAGGTGCGGCATCAAGTGCCCCAGTAAGACGATGCAATAAATTGCTGTCACATCAAACATAGCTTGGGGAACGACAGCTCCACATCATCATTGCGCTCTAATGAGTTGCTGCTTTCCCCGTGAGCTCTGGGGGCATCCCCTGATCCTGACACCAGTAAAACTCACCTTGTTTTCTATCTAGTAGCCTTGGACGTCCCTAGATGTGTTCATAGACAGGGAAGCTGTGTCGCTAATGATGGAGAACTGCCTGGCCAGGCAGGTCAATGTAGAAAAGCCCCAGACACCACTATTTGTTACACGAACTGCACTTCTTTAGGAGTGGGAGATCATCCATTCCTCAAAGTTTTCTGTCATGTTGGCCCGTAAAATTCACTCTCTAGAATTTCACCTACAATCTCAAAATGCACCCATAGATACCAGCCATACTGCGCACACAGTTTATCTGACAGGTATGTTTGCTCTTAAGAGGTGCCACCTACTGGGCTAATCCTACGAGAAGGACGGGCACCTCAGGTCAGTCTAAAAAGTATGCTCGCATATTTCACAATGAAATTTCATTAGCTGATATTCGGAAGACATGTCTGGACTGGAGCCATGCCAGAATTCAGTTCTTAGCAGAAGTAATACATTTTACAAGAGGCCTTCTTTTGGAAGACGTTCTTGTATAAGTAGAGGAGAGCTTGGAGTGTTCAGAAATTCGACATATTTCACAGTTATGTTTCCGGGAGACTTTGTAGGCCCTGGTAGTCTTGGTCCAGCAGGAGTATTGATTAGTTAACTCAGAGTTTTTAAGTTTCACAGGCTCTCTTTGGCCTATTAGCCCAACATCCAGTCCTTTCATGAATCACCAGGACAAAGCAGGATTCACTTCAGTGACATTCACACTGCAGGATGGCTGCTGCAGTGTTATACCCTATAGACTTATGCACACTGGATGAGCACTGTGTCTTTCAGAAGAAATCAAACTTACAAAGAAGAGGATCAGTTTGCCTTTTCAATCTCTGACGGTGGGACTGCAACCGGAGGGGTACTGTGACTCACATGAACCCAACATAAGTAAAATGCGACATGCACGCATGTACACACACACACACACGCACACACATACCAGTATACTTAATAAAAGGACTGCAAACAATCCTATAAAAAGTGAGTCCTCTCATGAAAATAATGACTAAACAAAAGAGAAAATAAATTATTTCTGTTAGTAACTAAATAAGTGTGTGTCAGACCTCTTCTCTGTTACCTCCTTAAGTACATTACACATTTTATTTAATGGTAACAGAATTTAACTGCTTTTATTTTTTTATTTTATTTGGCAGAGAGACAAGCATGGACGAAGTTCAAAACCAATTGCTTCTGGGTTCTCGTTGGTATTCTGAGGGTTTAACCGAACCTGAGGTCCAAGGACAGCCCCTCTCCAAAGGGGTACCCAGGATCTCTGACATTTCAGGGAGGGAAGCTTACTGTGGTTGTTCTTTCAGTCAGGCAATGTGGCAGATCTGCTTTGTGATGTGCAAACATGTTAGCTTCAGAACTGCTCTAGCCAGGCTTTCTGTTGGTGGGCGGAGCTAAATTGGCTTTAGCCTATATTTGGTCAACTGAAAGATACAACTAGATTGGATTGGATAAACTAGACTGGATTGTGTAACAGTGTGAATTATAAATGCTAACAGCTTTTCTGTTCCTTAATTTCTTTTGAAATATTAATTCTGTATTTATTGATGGGATTTTGTTTCTTGTGCAAATTGTATTTCAATCTACTTGTTTTGTAGACGCAGTAAGGAATTTATCTCATCTGCTGTAATGGACTGTGTTGGTTTGCATGCACGCGGTATGTGATGGTGCATATCAGGGGTGGTTCAGCTTGTATTCATGTACGATTCCTCAGGGATTCGGGAGGCGTGTGTGCAGGTAAGACATCCTCCAGGTAGAGCCTGGTAAAGATGTGTCACCTCTGCATGTTCGTGGTAGATTTCTGTCCTCTGGCATTTCTACCAATCTCCATGCCCTTTAACCTCTGTCACGTGTGGTCAGATTCGCCAAGGTCTTAACGATACGATTGGAAACCAAACAAAGCAACAAGAATTAATAGCAAACCTCTCATGCCCAGTATCTGTCCAGTAAAGCACATTAAAAAGGAAGTGTGTCAGTGACACTGCATTAATACCCCCTGGCATACCAGAAATATGCTATTCCTACTAAAGTCAGACTCAAGTCTCACTGGAAGTACCAACAATGTAGGTAACTTTCCTCATCGTTTTCTTCAGTAAAATGCCTAATTTTAATGCTGGATTTCAGATACTGATGCCTGTATTTCCCAGGGGGCTCTAATTATTTCCTGTGGGTGCCTCTTAAATTGTCATCGCAAGAGCAAATTCTGATGCCGGAAAAATTGCTTTCTTGGTGTCACTCTACCATTCAGGAAATCAAAGGATCATGTTAAAAGAAAGGTGACCACATTGCTGTCTCACATGTCCATCCACAGCTTGTTGAGTCTGTTCTCTTTTTATGTGTTATAAGTTCAGCTCATGCATTTGTGTTCCTAAGCTTAATATGAAAAGACAAACTGGATGTTTTTGACCTCTGAGAAAATGTCATGATTAGGAAGAAGGCTGTTAACTGAAAGGTCTCCGCACTTTTTTACCACTGAGCAATAGCTCTCTCTCTTTCTAAAGATTCAGTAATGTTGATGCATGGATGTTTAAGCAGGGTTGTAGAAAAGTGAGGATGGACAATTAATAGAGTGGAAATATGACAAGGAACAAGAATAGCATGAAATTGGCAGGTGGTTTGGTTTGATGTGAGAGCATTTGAAGTTTCGGAGTTGAGGGGGAGGCAGAGAAGAGTGAAGAGACAGAAGGAGACGTTTAAAACGTTTTATTAAGATAATAAAATACTCTTGAAAACAGTATGAGCTTTTAGCTACTCTGTTATTCTCTGTGCCTTTGAAACTGGACTTCCTATGGCAGAGGGTTTTAACTCAAAAGTGAGATCTAGCTCTGATCTCATGGCCATTTTAAGGACATGCTTCTTTGGTCAGAATAGGGGTTCTGAGTCCATCTCTCTGTGTGAGTACAGGCACTCTAAGTAAGGTACACTAGCTAAACTGTAAACTAGCTAAAATGTATAATATTTTAAATATACATATACTGTGTTATCTGCAATAACATCTAATGGCTGATGATAGATAGATAGACTATCTATCTATCTATCTATCTATCTATCTATCTATCTATCTATCTATCTATCTAGATCCCAAGGGAAAATTCAGATAAATAGGTGATCGACAGAAGCTTTACGTTCCCTGATCAAGAACAGAAATGTATCTAAGCTATAAACAACCAGAGAAACATGCCTTTATAAATCAATATTTATAAAAAAATAAATAATGTTTATCACTGTCAGATAGAGGCATTGATCCCATTTACACATTGAATCCCTGGACTTCGCAAGCGAAGTGGACGAGGGGCCGTTCCAGACAAAGGCACATGTCGATTGCTTTTCATCCGTTTTGGTTTTCGAGAGGCTCCAGTGACATCACCCTGACCCAATCGGTGCAGATTTTCAAGAGCATGTGACCTGAGAGAGTGAGAAAGATCCCAGAATGATTAGAAATGAGTCCCTGTTTACAGAGGCATTGCCGATAGTGAGGAAGGGGAGGGAGCAGCACTGGCACTCTGAAGTGTGTCTTTATGCTAAAATTAATAATAAGTACACTAGCCGTCTTTTGGCAGGATCAGGGGCGAAATTATGTGAACATGTGGGAGTTTCTGGAGGAGTTTTCATACTGTGGCTTTTATTGTCTTATTCCGTTATGTGTACGTGCTAGTTAATTTATAAAATACCCACAATGCAGAGGTTTACACTGGAGAGCTTGTCCTTGATTACAATGGTAAACCACCCCTCTATGTACTTAACATGTCACTGTCTGTTCTGGAAGGTTCTAGGACTGGGCTCCGATGGTCAGCCATCAGGAGAACACTGAGGAATAAGTGCCAAAGTGTGCTGCAGGCATGCGTCGCCAATGGTAGACTTTTATCTGGAAAAAGTGTTTTATTTGCATTTTGTTTGGTTCATTTTTCTGTCTTTCCCCATACAATTTTTTAAATGTTTGATTTCTTATTACAAAGACTTGGAAAATGAAATATCTGTGAATTTTGTACACTTAAAAGAACATCTGACTTTTTTACAGAGCTTGATCTGTGTACTGTTGTTCTGGTTTTTCTTTGTGGGGGGGTTACATCAGGGGAAGCCAGCTGTGGCTTTTGGATCAGGGGGGTATACAATGATCTGTATTAAAATTAAATGTTAAATGAAAAACCGACCTTATATTTGCATGATTTACTGTATTTTTCAAGACAAAAAAAATTATATTGCTGTGTACCATGGGTGGATGTCTGTCAAAAGCTAAACAATAGGACTGAAATATTTGTCATATTCTTGTTTAAGATTTAGGTTTAGGATTTCGTTTTCGTTCTATGCTCTGCACCCATCTGTTCCTCATTGTTTCTGGTCTGAGTTCTGTGTTTCGTACGTCTCTGTTGTAATCTTTGATAGAATTCTTACTGAGCATAAGAGCACGTGATACAACGGAGCTAAAGGTCTATGGAATGCCATGGGAAAAGCGTAGAGCGTATTGTTGTCCAATTCTCCTCTCTGCCATCTTGGATGAGCCCCGTTAAATTTACCTAGAGTCACCATGTGTCTTCATGAGAAGCTGGTAAACACCGTACGTCACAGTTTATGAGGGCACTTTAAAATTTGGACATGGCAGAGGAAGAATGCTCTCTTAAAGAGCTCTGCTAGGATATACTGGCATGTATTGGCACTGTTTCCATATTGCAATGTCAGTTAATAAATATTAAGTAATATCCTATAATCAACCAGATTAATGGGAACTCTACCAGAAAGAACAGTTTGGGGTGGGCCTTCTGTAGCTGGTTATTCTCCTGGCTGATGACATAATGATTGCAGCAGCTTGTAGGAGCTTCTCTTCAGACACCAAGATGCTATCACTGGGCTGTGGATGCCTTAGCCTAGTTAGCAGCCGCTGTTGTGGAAGAACAGATGACTTATAATGTCAAGTTGAATGGCGAAAATTGGAACAGGCGATCAGTAATGCAGTATTGTTAAGGGATAAATCATGTTGTACTTTAAAAATAATCATAAAAGACTAATATGGGTAACATTAATAATTTCCATGGATCTGTAATCTTCCGCCAAGTTCTTGGCATGTAAAATTCCTTTTAATTGTATACGGCTTAAATACTATTTAGGAACAGTGTTGTACGTTTCCAGATAAATGTGCTCCAGATGAAAACATTACTCATTTCTTTCTGAACCAATGAACAGTCGGGACAGAACAGTGATTGGCGGCCCTAAGCCCCAATTAGATCAGGACCCCAACAAATGTGGCTATACATTTGCACTCTGTTGGACACATAAGCCGACGCTCACTGATCAAGTTACACAGATCCAGATGTTTAGCGAGGGAGCCACTTAATCTGCAGGTTTTTGTGCCGCGTCGGCATCAGGTTGTCCAGGACGCGCTGGGGAGCCAGGTACCAAGTGGATGTTCCTCCTGTGATATACGGCACCTGGGAATCCTGTTCCTTATGTAACTGATGAGTACTGCTGGGGGGGGCGCTGTCTGTCACAGGTGACTGTTCCATGCTGTTTAGATTCCCGGCACACTGTCCTTTCTGCTATGTAGGAGGCCACACATCTACCCTCATCTTACTGTCGCTTATCCCCAAGAAAAGAGAGTATATTATACACTCATGTACATAGCTGAAAATCTGTATTATGTGCTTCTGTTGCTCAGGCTTCTCATTGGTCAAAAATCCCCATGGGGCCTTTATCACACCGTAAGTATATCTGTGTTACACAGGTGTTCAAAATTTTGTAATTGTTATGGCATCTTATGTGCTTTTCTTAATTTCTTTGTGGCAAAGCTTTTCCATGGCAACACTAAGACCTTTAACCCAACGAAATGGATGAACAGACACGACTAGAGCGGCGTTACCGATTAAAGGCTTGCGTGATCTTTTTATAGATCATCTATGACATCAAGTGTCTTTTGCTTTAACATATTCTCTTAGTTATGAATATTAAAATCTGTTGTAAAAGCATAATAAGTCACTAAATTTGGTTGCTTGCTATATTCAGCTTTTTTATAAAGACATTTAACTTTCTCCTCCCGATTTCTGTACAAAAAATCTATTTCTATATTTGCAATAAATTTGTAATGAAAAATCAGTCTTGTCCCTGCCTTTCTTTGTCACTGAGAGATATGACTGTGGTTTTGGGGGTTACATACAGTATATATGTATATGTTTAGTGCTAAAAGTAATATGTGTCAGGTGCACATGTGAATGTTTGCGGGGGTTGGATAGTATAGCCGTAAGCTGCCACATAGACAAATTGCACAGGCCATTAACTTAAATCAAGCTTTCTTTAACAAAGAGCATTAGAGGAGCTGCTTGTTACTCATTGGTCAGTGGCTAGAGGATTCCCATGCACACAAACAAGGCCTCCCAAAAACAGTCAGTGCTATGGACTTCCCCAAGACGAGGGGGCTGAGGACTCTCGATGACCTGCAAACACACCAATAATAGCGTAGGGTAGCGGTCACATGTGCCAGTCAGCATCCCCATGCACATGGCTCCCCAGTGGGGGCTCTGTGATGCAATCATGGACACAATGTGTCTTTGATACTCCCCAGGGTGCACAGGGGTCTTCTCACACCACCTGGCAGTCAGTTACACTGATGGAGAGTATTGACTTCTTTGTGAGGTGAGCCCCCAAGCACGCCCCTGCTGTTCCCGGCCACCCCAGCCTCGTGACATACAGACACACGGACCGATCGATTGGTGACATTAAAGTGAGGAGGCGGAGGCTAGTTCAATCCTATCAGCTGAGGGTTCTGCATTCCAAGAGACATCAGAGTTCAGGTCTGGCCGCATGCAGTCCCGCGAGCTGACGGGGGTGTGCTCTGTCGCATGCCAGCATGCCTCACGCCTCCAAGCAAAGATTTCCTTCTAATTGAGGTTTGGCTTGGGGGGGGGGGGAACCCGAGTAGCCAGAGAAAGCACGACAGAACACAAGCAAACACGTGAGCGCACACTGCAGGCGAGCGGGGGTGGCATTCAAACCCCCAACCCTGGAGGTGTGAGTGCTTCCCACTGTGCCGGCAGGCCACCTTACTCTGAATTTAAATCAGATTAAAAAAAAGTGACAGAATGCCTTAGGGTACATCCACTGTGTCTATTTTCGTAAGAATAATGTAAAAAATATTATTTTAGACTAATTTCCCATTTAGGAGCTTATAAAAAGTTCTTCTATTTGCATTTTTCCTATACAGTTTTACCTGTAAACAGTGTGATACTGGAGATTAGCAGTAGACCCCCTAAAGACATTTCCCTTATTGCCCCTTAATGACCTGAATAGATCACTGATAGAGCTGTTCATCACCGGTGAATCCAGCAGCACAGACCGCAGCGTGTGGGCCATGCTGTACTCTGCCTGCACCAGGCCTTATGAAACGACGCCCATTCTGCTTCAGAACACCGACTGAACGTCGCATTCCAGACCTCCTCTCCTTCACACCATCGCCGTTGTTTCCCGTGTGGGCTGCACAGCCGAGCTCCCGTGCAGACACATGCATGCTCACCGCCGCCCACACACATGCACTGCGGCCCAGCCGTGCTGGTGGTGCCCTCATCCCACCTCGGGGGGGGGCTGATCCTCTGCAGCGCTTTGCAGGCTCCACGTGAGAAACGGGGGGAGTGGGGGGGCACCAGCCTAAAAGTTATTACAGCAAAGGGAGTTAGTGGTGCATAAATGTAGTGGATGTGTGAAGCATCTCTGAGAGACACGTCAGGGAAGGACCCTCCAAGCAACTGCTACCTCCATCCTTTGGTGAGTGGTGTCTGAGCACAAGGGGGGGAGTGACATGTACCCCTCATTATTTAAATTCTCTCCATTTATCCCCCCCAAAAAATAAATCAATGCATTAAAATTATTGGATCCTTTTTAACATAAAATTCTCTCCTACGTCTGAACGTTTCTTTGTTTTGTGAGATCAGAAAGATGTACTCCCACCCCAATGACCATTTGTTACTCTGTTCCATGGAAGTAGGCAAGTGTGGGGATCAGTCTATTTCTGTCCCCTCATCCCCAGTCCCCTTGTCCCCAGTCTTTGTCCACCTTCCCTTCTGTTTGTCTCTCTTACCTCTTGGGTGACTCGTCACCTGTCACCCCCCCCCCAAATACACCCCCCCGTCACACACAGTGTAAGCTGTGACCCACCTGGCCCCTTTTCCGTCTGGATGTTTCCAAATAGCGCCTTGCTAAGTAAAGCGCTGCAGCGGGCCAGGGGGCCCGTTGACTGTTGCTGGGTCTCACTGGGTCGCTGGCCAAATCTGCCCGTCTCATCTTTACTTATATCACTACAAGTTTGTTTGCACATTTATATTTCTACTTTCATTTCTATTTTTATTATCTTTATCGTAGTTTATACTTTTTTTCTTGATTTTATGCTTAATTAAACACCTGATACCACCATCCACATCAAATAAAATTTCTCTTATTCTTCGTTCTTAGTGATTCTGTTTCATATTCGGACTTTGATTCTGATTCTGAATTTGACTCTGATTCAGTTTTAGATACTGACTCTGACTCCGAATTTGACTCTCAATCCAACTTTGACTCTGATTCTGTTTCAGATTCTGACTCTTGCTCTGATACCCACTGCCAGCCTGTACGTCCTCAGGCTTTGATCCTTCTTGCTCCCCCTCGCTTTGTGCCCAGAAGAAGCCCTTTCTCAGACGTAAAAGGTGAGTGACTCATCCCGGGGACTCTACCAGCTCCCCTGCACCCCCCCCCCCCCCCCAGTCCTCACTCCCAAAGTATTTGCTGTCGTCGGGGTTTAACGTCACATTTGAAAACCTGTAATCAGTCCAGGGGACGGACGCCTTGGCCTCATGACACCTCCCTGCTGCTTTTCCCTTTCAGTCACTGTCTCTCTCCTTCCTATGTTCATCACTGCTTACATGCCACAGGCTGCATATATTTATATATGGTTTGTCTTCATGTGCTGTTTCCCCCATGACTCTGTACTGGATAAGCACTTGGATGTTGGATGGATGGATAGTTTGTTTTCACATCAGTGCAGCCCCAGCAAACAACCTGAAACCCCAGATAGAATACCATCTTTGCCCCAGTCTTGTTGCCATGCCAACACTCCCATCCTGGGGGGGTCTGCTGATCCCTCCCGGAGGGAATCCTTGCCCAGCGACATCAAGATGTTAGACACATGTTGTCCTGACAAAGGTTATGGTTGGATTATCCTGGGGTGGCGGTGACCTGAACAGGGGTAATACTGCAATTATGGCATCTTCTAAACTCAGGAACAGAAACTGCTTGTATAGCCAAAGCTGGAACGTACCATGTGCGAGGTGGTGGTGAGCAGGATACATGCTCGTCTCCTGGGCTTTTCGGCATTGGTTAGAACCTGCCCCTCATTCATGTTCTGGTCACTTTCAGTTACTTGGGATCTTGACCTAGACGTTGCCCCCACGTAGTTTGCATATTTTTACCGCTGACACACCCATCCAGCTTCAATCTTGTGTTTCCATTTGACCGATCTCCATGTCACATGACCTACATGAACCAATATGCCTGTCACAGTTACCGAGAGAGTCAACGATGTCCTTCTGATATGTTCTTCCTGAGCAGTGTCGTTCGCCATGCTCTCGTTGTTGACTCCCCCTCGTTAAATAAAGAATGGTCTCTCCCACTCTCTCTGTGGTCAGCCAAGAGTAGCTCTGATGCTCTCCCTTGCAGCAGGTAGACTTTGTTAGGAAGCTATTTAGCTTTGGATCCCCAAGGCTGACACCCCCATTTTCTTTCCACAGGGAGCAATGCATGTGGGAGTATAACAGTAGTTTTTTCAGAGTATTTTTTTAATGACCGCTTGGAATTACTCAATGGCAATTTTGCCCTCATCAAAAGATGGCTCCCGCGGTTTGCTTTGCTGACATTCATTTTCGCCTCTTCACTGGATCCTCTCTCAGCGAGAAAAAAAAGCTCATAAATCACAGAGGGCACAAACAGATGCAAATCATTTCATATCAATGCTAAGTGGAAACTGGGAGAGCGAGTCACGGGCCTCGGCGGGAGCTGTAATATTCATCATCTTTAAAAACAGACCGGGAAAAGCTCCAGTAGTCTGCCCACACTGCACCATCCATTCATGCTCACTGCACCACTGCGGACGCATTAGAGAAGCATCACAGGGCCTTCTCATCTGCATTGTTACAGCAGTGAAGCTACCGTGCATAGGATGCGAAGTCTGGTGTCGTGGTCTTGTCATTGTAATTGCCATGCAGTTCAATGTTTTAATTAAATAAGCTGGACCTTTAGTCTGCTGAGGTCATTAAGGGGTTGATAGATTTGTTTTATGACTGTCCCCTCAACCGCTGTCATTTCTTTGACCCAAAGGAGGATGGGGGGTTGTAAACTTGCATGGAAAAGTGGCTGGGTGGTAATTAAATCCTACATGCTGGACCCAGTGGGTGTATCGCAACTGGCAACTGCAGGCAGGGATTACACGACATTCTAAAGGGGGGTGAGAGAGTGGCTCAGTACTGTCACCTTACACTTCCAGGCCTCAAGGTTCAAATCCCACCTCTTCTGGGTGTGTGTGGGGGGGGCATGTATATGTTACATTGTGGGGAAGCGACACTCATAAAAATCTATGACGCCAATCAAAAGACTAAAAATGCCAAAAGTCTCGTATTTAGTTTGGTCACTTATGGTTAAGGTTATGGCTGGGCAGGGTAAGGTTAAGGTAAGGGTAAGGTTGTCATGTTGGGATTAGAGTTTTCCCCATAGAAACGAATGGAGAGTCCCTACAAAGATAATCATTTGTGTGTATGTGTGTGTATGTCTGTGTGTGTGTGTGTGTGTGTGTGGTTTTCCTCTGGATACTCCAGTTTCCTTCTGCAGTCCAAAGACACGCAGTTAGGCCAGGCAGCATGTGTAAATCGCCTGTAGCTGTGATTATGCATCTACGCACCTTGCGATGGACTGCCAATGTCTCAGCGGTGCTTGGTGCCCTGCGCAGCCTGGGATACCTGGTTAGAAGACAGATCATGGCTGCAGAAGAAAGGAACCTCATTACAGAGAAATGTAAGACTGAGGCAGGCAGGAAAGGCCGCTGCTGGTGGGCGTAAACTGACATAACCACAGCCAATCTGCCCTTCTGTATAATCTGACTCCCCATCCGCAGGCAACGGCTAATCTTTCCGCTGTAAATCCACTCGTCTTAAGCAGTAGCCCACCTCCCCCAAACATGTTACCCCCTGGGCCCTCCGAGACCCCGTATGCCCATTTAATCCCCCCCGTTACAGGAGGTCGGCGGTGGCGGGGGCCGTGACATGTCGCACGAGCCACATTCCTTGGAGACTGTCGAAGATGGAGCATTTAAACAAAAACGCTTACAGCTAACCTGGGGGCGGCGTATCCATCAGGAACTTTTTAAAGCCTTAAGCTACAGCAGCACCTGTCAACGCAGGGCTCATGTCTAATGTCTCATAATTGAAATCTTTTGGCAGCTAACTTAATATATTATAGAGGAAGGCAGCAAACGTGCATCCATGCACAATGATCCCAATGAGTAAATATGATTAAGTGTGCATTGCATACATGGGAGGGAGTGTGCATGGGAAAGCACACAAATATCCACAAGCAGTGTGTCCATCTTCCACAACTGCTTATGCGGGACAGGGTCACCATGAGCCTGGAGTCTATTCTGAGGAAGGCAGGGCTCACACAGTAAGGTCACCTAGCAGCGTGCTTCAGGACTGCAGGAAGAACTCAGAGTACCTGGTGGAGAGGCACACAACACGGAGAGAGCATACAAACTCGGAGGTGCAAAGCCAAGCATGTGAATCAAACCCAGACAACATGGAGAGAGCATGCAAACTCGGAGGTGCAGAGCCAGGCATGCAAATCAAACCCAGACAACATGGAGAGTCCATACAAAATTGGAGGTGCAGAGCCAGGCATGCGAATCAAACCCAGACAATATGGGGAGATCATGCAAACTCGGAGGTACAGAGCCAGGCATGCAAATCAAACCCAGACAACATGGAGAGTCCATACAAAATTGGAGGTGCAGAGCCAGGCATGTGAATCAAACCCAGACAATATGGGGAGATCATGCAAACTCGGAGGTGCAAAGCCAAGCATGTGAATCAAACCCAGACAACATGGAGAGAGCATGCAAACTCGGAGGTGCAGAGCCAGGCATGCAAATCAAACCCAGACAACATGGAGAGTCCATACAAAATTGGAGGTGCAGAGCCAGGCATGCGAATCAAACCCAGACAATATGGGGAGATCATGCAAACTCGGAGGTACAGAGCCAGGCATGCAAATCAAACCCAGACAACATGGAGAGTGCATACAAAATTGGAGGTGCAGAGCCAGGCATGCGAATCAAACCCAGACAATATGAGGAGATCATGCAAACTCGGAGGTACAGAGCCAGGCATGCGAATCAAACCCAGACAACATGGAGAGAGCATGCAAACTCGGAGGTGCAAAGCCAAGCATGTGAATCAAACCCAGACAACATGGAGAGAGCATGCAAACTCAGAGGTGCAGAGCCAGGCATGGCAATCAAACTCAGAGAACATGGAGAGAGCATGCAAGCTCGAAGGTGCAGAGCCAGGCTTGTGAATCAAACCTGGACAACATGGAGAGTCCATACAAAGTCAGAGGTGCAGAGCTAGACGTGAATCAAATCCAGAGCCTCAGAGGTAAAAGGGCAGAGAGTTGCCTCCAGTGTATTTAAGCTACACCCCCGTGTATTTTTCCCATAAGGCTGTATGTTTCTCTCTCTACTTTCATGCTAGATTACAGTCATTTCATTGCAGGCTCTGTTCCATTTCACTGATCATACACATGACTACCACATTGATTTCCTGTGGCAAGAGCTTAAATGGGTCGTGAGCTGCAATACCACTACTTTGTCTTAATGGCTGGACAGATCCTCAGGCCAAAGAACAGGTTAGGCAGTGTATGTGGGTTATGGATCACTGTGGTGGTGGTGGGGGGGGGGGGAAATTTGGTCTTGTATCCCGTCAAACTAGGCCAGCCACCCTGGCACAAAAAGAGCCTGAGTGTGCGGCTGAGAGCCTTAATGTGTGGCTGAGAGCCTGAGTGTGCAGCTGGGAGCCTGAGTGTGTGGCTGAGAACCTGAGTGTGTGGCTGGGAGCCTGAATGTGCGGCTGGGAGCCTGAGTGTGCGACTGAGAGCCTGAGTGTGCGACTGAGAGCCTGAGTGTGGGGCTGAGAGCCTAAATGTGCAGGTGGGAGCCTGAGTGTGGGGCTGAGAGCCTGAGTGTGTGGCTGGGAGCCTGAGTGTGTAGCTGGGAGCCTGAGTGTGTAGCTGGGAGCCTGAGTGTGCAGCTGGGAGCCTGAGTGTGGGGCTGAGAGACTGAGTGTGCGACTGAGGGCCTGAGTGTGTGGCTGGGAGCCTGAGTGTGGGGCTGAGAGCCTGAGTGTGGGGCTGGGAGACTGAGTGTGCGACTGAGGGCCTGAGTGTGGGGCTGGGAGACTGAGTGTGCGACTGAGGGCCTGAGTGTGCAGCTGGGAGCCTGAGTGTGGGGCTGAGAGCCTGAGTGTGCAGCTGAGAGCCTGAGTGTGGGGCTGAGAGCCTGAGTGTGGGGCTG
>JABFEA020000048.1:10245485-10261739 GCA_019775915.2 Cyphomyrus plagiostoma | reverse complement strand
CACTCCCATCACGTTCCGTGATACATGTGAATCCATGTTGTACATATTCGTCCGACCACTTTCTTCTTTTGCCCGAACTAGTTAGTATGGATTAAAATATTAACAAAAAAAATCACACGAAGTACTACCACGACAGTCACACGTTGACTACTGAGCGCGCTAAATTCCCCGTGCAGCCAGTGAATCTGCAGCCAGTGAATTACACGATAATTCGGGTGTGTTCGGACCTCCGCGGCGGAGGCTCTGCCGAACCCCTGAGACCGACTCACCGAACCCCTAGGGTTCGAACGAACCCAGGTTAAAAACCACTGTCCTAGACAATATTGCACAATAGTTTTATTTTCACCAATAGGTGGCGGAAAGAAACCGACCTAAGAAGAAATGTCAGAAAATACATGTAGCGTTTCCCGTCTGAGTGAATATAGATTGAAAACATGTTTTCTAAATAATATTTATTATGTTATGATTAGAATATAATCCTAATAAATGTTCTGAATTAATGTTTTAACTAATCTTAATTTCTCTGTTCATTTATTGTCAGGAACTGCAAAATACCTCGAGTTATATACCGGAGTGCTCGCAATGTTACTTAGCTGTACTCGGGAGATTTTGATAGAGATTTTAAAGTAAAACAGTAAGAGTATTTCTATGCATTCCGTGAAAATCATTAAACCTCGCAGGGATTTCTGGGTGCACTATATTCTAATACGTGAAGTAGCTACATGTAAGGCCGCGTTGGTACCCTATAGGCCTACACCTTCGGCGCGCCCCCACATTCGCGGAATCCGCGGAAATGACCGTCACTGCCGCCACTCTTTGGCTCCTAGGACCCCAGTGCAATTAGTTGCAAAAAGAGTTTTCTCATGTCTTTTCCCGGGCTGTATCTGTCAACAGGAAATATCCAAGAAAGAAATAAAACACCTCCGTGATATTTCATGGATGGTAACTGGAACCTCAGGACTGAGTAATGCCGTTTCACATTTGATCAATAACCCGAATAATATTTATTATCAGAATATATTCAGAATACAATACATATGTAAACCTTGCCAAGTCAGCAACATTTAATGCGTAATTTTAGCAGATCATAATTCTAGTTATGTAGGCATACCTATTTCTAGAGATTCCTAGATCCTTGATTTGTTTTTTTTATTTTACCGCACGGCTTCATCATCAGCGTTATCAGTGGTTTGGAGATCCTTCCCAGTTTCCCATAAGACCCCCCAAGAGATCGGGAACAAATGAAATAGGTAACTGAAAAAAACGAATTGATTCTGGGAGAAAATAGCTTTTCTTTTTGGATCTTCTTGTTGTAGGATGCAAGGCGTGGGGTAAGTGAGATGGATTGCTCTTTATTTAACATTGCGATGGTTGATTTCACGTAGACCGGGTCATTAGATCAGCATTTCAACCTCCATTTGTACAGGTCTTCCTAAAAACTACAAAAAAGCGCTAGCGCTCGATTTTGCCTTAAACGTCGCATGGCGCCACCACCAGGAAGCGATAAGACACTGCAATGTTAAAACAAATTTCTCACCGTGAGTGATTTAGTCTGTGCTTAGTTAAACAGATTAACATGACGATGAATTGTTGCCCTGGACAGAGGATTAAGATCCCCCTTTGTAAAATTAAGAGAATGTTTAAGAAGCCTGATTAGGATGTCTTGTATTTAGAAAGGAGACATGTCAGGTGAATTATTAAGCAGTTTGATACATTTGTCTGCTATCAGAAGGCCTGAACCTGCCCATTCATCCAAACGACACAATGAGATCCTGGCAGCCTCAGTGACAGGCTGCCGGGCCATTGGCTGCAGCAGTGGTGTTGCTGAGGCTCTGGCCAACATGTTCTTCTTGTCCGGCCCCTTGTGGAGTGACCAAATGGGCCGCTGATTAGGGGCGGGGAGCTGTCGGAGTGCTGACCGTGTTTAGGTCTTACAAATAAGGAGTAAGTTGCCGAGACACCGCTAGGAATGGACTTATCGAAATATAGACTCCCTCTGTTGTTGTCAGTTGGTACTGCAGCTCTGTCTTCAAATACAAGTAATGTACACGTGGATACAATCTGTGATTCTGCAAATATGTGTATTTTATTGAATAATGTAGAATTAAGAAATATAGGATAGAGTGGATTCAGCAGTAAATGAATACACCGTTGGATGATGCAGTGCCCCCAGCCAAACAGAACTGTCTGTTTAGTGAAATAGGAAAAAAGATACACTTCACATTTTTGTGGATTTTGAGAATAGCGACATGAATCATTTAAAATTCCTGACAATGAACAATATCTGAAAGCAGACATGTGCCACTCTTATTTAATCTGATGTAACACAATGCAAGGACTGGGATTGTGGGTAATTTCATACCAGGGAGGAGGGCAGTGGGTAGAGGAGAGAGAGGAGAGGACAGCAAAATAGGGGAGGAGAGAGTGGGGAGGAGAGAAGTGAAGAGAGAGGAGCAGAGGAAGAGAGAGGGGAGGACAGCAGAGGAAGAGGAAAGGAGAGGGGAAAAAGAGGAGAGGAGGAAGAGAGAGGGGAGTACAGTGGAGACAGAGGTGATGAGAAGGGAGAACGGGAGGGAGTGGGTAGGACAGTGGAGAGAGGAGGAAGAGAGGGAAGAGAGGGGAGGACAACAGAGAGAGAGGAGGACAGAGGCAGAGATGAACCTAGTTGCAGTTAACAGGCGACTTATCAGTCAGACTCGCATCGATTGCTGATCCCCTCACTGGCTGCTCTGTAGCCTAATTTATTGTCAATTGGCACCGAGGGGCGGCAGCTCTTTTTACTCTACCTTTATCAAACCCTGTTTTTCCCATCCTCAGTCCTCCCATCCTCTGTCCTCCTGTTCTGTCCCCCCATCCTGTCCTGCCATCCTCAGTCCTTCCCCACCTCCCCTCATGCCTGTTCTTCTAGGACTCTGGTTTTGTCTGAAGCTGCTTGGAGGTACAAGAATGAAGTGCCTGTTTGCCCGGATAGGAGCAGTCTGTGATAAGCAGCCCAATCCAGCAGAGAAGACCCCCAACCCCCTGTGATTTCTGTGTGAAAATCCTAGCAGCGAATCCTTATTCTGCGCTTCAGAGACAGACGGTTGGATTTCGGAGGGACTGTCTTCCCCCACATGGCCCTTGTTGGCTGAACGTGACATTGACAGGGATTAGGTGGCACTGGGGGTTATGGATAGGTAGCCCTCTGGTCCTAGGTGCGAATGGTAACAAGCTCATCAACTGTACGGTGACAGGGTCAAAGGTCATCTCCTGGGTGTATCAGTAGGCGACCATGGCGACAAGGTTCCTGTTCTCCCTCCCTCGCTGCGTGTGCTTACACCTGTGAAGGCTCCACTGCCCCAGGGTCTGCATGCATCCCTTACAGATATTTATAGTGCTTTCCGAGCTTCTGGCCCTGCTCCTCCGCTGATCTCTCTCTCTTTCTCTCTCTCTCTCTGTTACGCTATGTGTGCATGTCAGGGGCCTTATTAAAACCTGGGCTCCTCATCCCCGCTGGTGTACAGCGGCAAGCTGCTCAATCCCTGGACGCCTTGTATCTTCAGCTTGTTCTGCAACCCCACTACCATCCGAGGCCGTACATGGACGAGGTCATCGGCCCTCCTGTAGGAATCCCTGCAAGTCATTGAGAAAAGACGCCTCCACATCCCTCATCGATCCTCGGCTGCCGATAAGTAGGCAAGCGAGTAAGACGTCCAAGTAAACAAGGAGGAACCCCATTCCTGCATTAGGAGAGGAAGGACGGACAGACGGAGGAGTGAATTAAAGTACGCCTGTGCATATGTGCATGTGTCTGTGTGTGTGTGTGTGTGTGTGTGTGTGTGTGTGCGTACACTGCAGGAAAAGTGAGGGAATCAGTCAACGCGAGTGATTCACCTAAACTTATATAAAGTCGGTTTCTAAATATAGAAACTGCAGGGCTTCTAGAGCAGTGCCAAGACGATCAACCACATTGATACTAGAGTGCCCCCCCTTGCCTTGGGGGGGTAGGGGGGGGGGTAGGAGGGTCTGAGGAGAACTGCAGTGCTTGCTGGGAACTCACCACGACACATGGTGACTGTGAGAGTGATGGACGTTGGTAACTGGATCTATCTCTGTGGTCAATGTCACTGCCTCCCTCCAGATAGGTTAATGTGGGGTGCAAATTGGGGTGAAGGAAGGGAGCCGCATCAGGAAACATAAAAAACCCAACGTTAAGGAGGCTATGAGTCCATGCTGCATTCTCTGTGCTGTAATGTTTATACAGTAGCATAGCTTTTATGTTGAACTTAATTCAGTCACACCCTTTATTTAAAGCTGCCTGGCTTGTGGGGGTCTGACACCTACAAATCCAGCAGAAATGCAGCCACAGCCTGGGAGGGTTTGTAGAATCTCTGCTGATCTGGAGCTGTTGTACTGCGAGCAGGTGTGCATGTCTCCACCGCTCTGCTCTGCACTCCCTCGGCTCTGCTCGCTCACAGCTCTCCCGGCGGAGAGAAGCTGACAGCCTGGCGCAAAGAAAGAAGGAGCTCAGGGCGCGAGCTTCATGAAACATTACGGGCAGACAGGCCTGGTCCGCGGAAGATCGATACCGCCAATTGTTGTAAGAGAATTATACGGTTAGCGGAAGAGCGACAAGCATCTATTTACTCAATCGTATAAACCCAACGGGAAATTCTGAGTCCCGATTCGTTCACCTAAATAAAAAAGAATGTCCTGAAGAATTGGGAAGTTAACATGCAGAGCTAGACCCTAGCAGGAGAGTGAAAGTCGCCTGTCGGAACTACGGTGTGTGCAGCCAAGGTGATCGTAGCGGTTAAGCGCTATTTGATATCTGTCCGTTTTCTTACGCTGGAAAAACGTCTGACGGGCGATCAATGATCTTCCAGGCAGCAGCCGACAGAATCCGCAGGAGCGGAAACACAAACCCGAAAGGCGGCTCTTGACCCTGAGCCTTCTGATCTTTCTGCGCTCAGAAAAAATTCTGATTAAAATATTTATCATCCACCTGTGTCGAGAGACTTTTAAAAATGATTTTTTATGCGCTGGGAGAGCTGTGAGAGCAAGCGGTGCCATTTTAGATGTAATTCGAAAAAGATCAGTAGAGCTGATATACATGGCTACAAATGGAATTCTGTATTTAATCCGGGGACTTTGCTAACAGAACCCTATTAGAACTTAATTACAAGTGGCAAGGTCAGTTTTACAGGCGATGCTCATTTAGCTGTGAGATGTCACATTGCATCAGTTTTACTCCTTTGCATCAACAGCAAGATAATCGACGCTTGGTGATTCAATACTGCGACCCTAATTACGCCGTAGATAGCATATAGGGTGCCTGTGGAATGTTCTGGAAGGGAGGTTACAATTGCGGGTCCTCCCCGCCGGGCTTTGCCAGTGACAGTCATTCAGCTGGCTGCCTTTCCGTGCCCGAACACCCTGCTTCCCCCTTCCTTCTGAGTGTGTTCACACCTGCGGGTATTTTTGACAGATCTCTGCATCCGAGACTCCTCTGCCCCCTTCCCAAGGTTACCGGGAACACCTGCCAAATTCCCACCCGCCATGTCTCCAGCGCGGCTCACGTGTGACCTTCATCGCCAGGATCGGACTCGAGCCATTGAATGAACAAAAGTTTGAACCCAAAGCTAATGATGGCGGCGCATTGGGGCACCCTACATTTCTGTACATGTTATGGTACCATCTCACAGGCTACCCAAAAGGAGGTGAGCGCCACCCGGGAGACGGATCCCCTGAGAGCGACCAGGAGGCTACATTTTAACGGTGTGAAGTGTTTGTATACATTAATTGAATTGTGTAGTAATGATCTAAAGTACTTTGGGACACATTCCTTTTACGCCTAGAAGGAAATCTCCGCCTAATACAGCATTAACGGCAGTGCGTCCCAGGTAAACAAACAGCACAACAAAACCATCAACGTAACAGCACGTCTCTCAAAGCCGCCGAGGCGTCCCGTCCCTTCGTATTCAAATCCGCTGCGCTTCTATAGGAACAGATGTGCACCTTTTTAAATTTGGGTATCTGTGATTTCTGCGCTTAATTGCACATAAAAGGTCATCAATCTTTTACAAAAGGCGCGGGGAGAACACAGGTTGTCACACAGCGGTGACACAAAGCAGTCCCTTAAAAAGAGCTTCAAAGCTGTCCATTGGCACCCAGTGTCCAATCCACCACAGGCATTGTGGGTATTCTCGGGGGCTGCCGCCTGACATGAGCCACCTGTCACATGAAATGAAGTGTGCAGGACCAGACTCTAGTAATAGTACACTTCTGGAATGTTCTCTTTGTCACACTAGATCACTTTTTGGGGACATTTTTCCTGGACCAATTTGGTTGGGCAGTATTTACACTCATCAGTAGCTGGTTGTACAAATAAAAATGACAGATTTTTGTTGACAGATTGCAATAGTCTTTAGTGGTGTTCTTAGTTTGTTTGATGGTTTTCCTTTTGATTTACTTCAATATCCCAGAGTTTTTCAGGCGTTAACTCCAGTCTGTGGGATTAGGCCAGCAAATTTGCCTGATCAAATTGAGGGCAAATCCACAGCATGCCTTCGCTAGTCCTGCAGATTTATGGCTGCATGTCTCCTTTTTGGCGTACAATTCGGACAGGACGCTGTAAGTCCCGAAAAACCGATGTGATACATTAACGTCGTGGAGCAAGAATGATTGTGGAAAATGATACAGAAGTAACATAGTCTTCAATGTTTCAAAACCCTGTAAAATGACATGGCTATAAGCTAGTGTCTTCGTACGGCTCTTTTTCTCTTCTCCCGCTTCTTTTTCGCCTCACGGATAGCGCTCCGTGTATGAAATTATGCTCGGTTTTAATATATGGGGAATGGGGGGGTGGTATTGTAGATTCATTTTTAAAAGGAGACACAGGATTAAAGTCGAATCAGGAAGCCTTTGCAACATAAAAATCTGTGTGCAGTAATGTAACTGCACACAGATTACATTACTACACTGGCTCTTCACATTTTTGAAGAATAATATTATTTTAAAATTATGTACAGCAGTAAAGACGCATGCTCATTCACTCTGGCTTTATCAACCATAAAAGCTTATGTGGTCTGTTTTTCTACGAAATACACGTTAACTGGTGGCAGAAAATTGCATATTTTTATATTTTTGGTACACAGTAATGTATTTACGTGGAAATATCTGATAGTTCTTCCGTATTTATTAGGCTATAAATGTCACACAGACGTGGAAAATAGATTCGGAATTTATGCTAATAACAGAGCTTAATTACCGTATCCGAAAGACCTACTCAATACTAATGCGAAACTGAAAAAAAACTAAAATTACTTGAGTCATCAAAACTGAATAATTGTAAGCGCAACTAACATGTATAGCGAGCGCGAGAATGTATGATCGCTCCTTATCGGCTGCAAAATAATTACGGCTTTGAGATGTTTGCATTGTTAATTAAAGAATACACATATATTCAATATACAAATACTGCTGCAATGTATGTATGAGAATCTTCTCGACAGTGCCTGATTTCAAAAGTAATGGTATAAAATCTGCAATTGCGATTGCGTTGTGCATCTTCAGATGCACATTTTGCATGTGGATTATTATGAAATCGTTTCAGTCTCCTCCGTCTACTTTTCTTACTGTATGATATGCCTTCTTGTGCCCGACTTTCTCGTATGCAGTTGCCCGCTATAGCACAGCGTTGTACATGTCGATGCAAGGCTGAGCTGGTGCTGTATGGAAGAATTTCACTTTGATGAAGGCGCCTCCTATCCTTATTTAAACAGTACTTGTTAAAACCTCCGTAGGCGCCCCGTGGGTCTGCATCTGCGGCCAAGCCGCCGGTACAAGACGGAGCAGATGCGCCATGCGCGTCTCTCAGAAGCTGATTTTCCTGGTTGATCCTTAAAAAAAAACTCATCCGGAGCCCGTCAAGCAGATCGCCACGTAGAAACGGAGCTTGAAAAGAGTGATAAGGGATTCCTGTTACTGAAATCCTGTACTGACACAGAAAGGGACCCGATCTGTCATTCACTCTGTTCACTATGGTTTAAGACACAGGTGAGAGATGGACGCGCTTTTAAACTCTTCTATCAGATGCGTCTTTTTAGCCTATGTGGATGCCTGCTTCCTTAAGACGTGTCTCTATGCTCTGTACAGCAAGTATGAAAAGAGCACCGAAATCGCCGCTGAAGAATAAGAATCCTGGACCTAAAAGAATCGAGGGAAGGGATTGTGGCATATAAGGATTTATCCGTGGTACTGACAGATCTGTGGATGAGAAGGAATACGTTCTTAAGGCTTTTTTCCTCCGAGGATTCATGAATGCATTAATAAATGAACACTGTCACTATGTATCATATCACTAATAACCGGAGACTACTGAAAAGAAACACAATACCATTACCGCGTCTGCGCACTTGTTCAGCCGTGGAAATGTAACAGCGGCTGTACCAAAAAAAAGCCTTTCTGGATAGATGATTTTGGTATTTTGAAAATATCTAAAAAGTACCGATTTGCACATTGTCATACACCATGTTCCTAGGATTTATATGAAGCGAGGTTTTATTTTTAAAGCCAACACCTGTGTAGCTAAAATCTCCGTAAAATGGAGGTACGGCTGAATTAGATGACTTGTTTAGATAAAGGTGTTTCATATCGACTAGGTTTTATTAAGGAGAAACTTGCATGTCAGTCGGCGTTAATGCTTGGGGAACAAAACCAGCATCTTTTGGAGATGGCGCTTGTGCAACAACTTGGATAAATCATCCTTTTGACTAAAACTGTCGGCACTTTTGGCACAAATGTACAGATAGACAAAAATACCATAAAATGCATCTTTTCATGAGACATACGGATGGACATGGTGTATGGCGAAGGAGCTGCCAAGGCTGCAGTGTGACAGAACCGCAAGCTTGATTTCAAAACGTTCAGAAACAGCGTTTTTTTTTGGAAAAATGAACCAATTTTTTTATGCAACACAATACTTATTCTCAGTTTTATTTAGTTTTTGTCCGGTATGAGGCAAATGGATTCAGTTGTTCATTTTTGATTTGGATATCGACTTGAAATCAAAAGAAACGCTGATTTTATCTTTCCCCGCTTCTCCGAGCACACCTTTCTTTAATGCCAGGCGAGGTGAGTGATTTTTACTTTTTCGTCAACCTTTAAAAGTTGGTAAGGTGCCCTTGGAAAACTGGTCTTGTCTCCCCAGCGTAAAATTCAGAGGAAAGTAAGCGCGATACCGTGGGATTCTCTTTGAAGTAAGAAGGTAAACTTCATTTTTAATCGTGACCAAAACCCGAAGACTTTCGAATGAACGCGATTTAATTAATCTGATTTATAGCAGAAACGGCAGCTGGGTGCTTTCCTGATAATGAACTGGGTAAGCAGGTGAGAGCCGCGGTACTCCGAGCTCCCGGAGGAGCAGCGGCGGCAGCTGCCCTACTGCGTGTGAACGGCTTACGTTTCTGCTTCAATAACATCATTAGCGTATTTCCATATATTTTAATATAGGCGTATATGCTGAGTTCTCCTTATTCCAATTTCGTTATTGCTAATCCATTATTCTCATTGCGTTACTGTCATTGCATTATTGTCAACGCACAAACGGGTGCCCGATCGCGCCTCTGACGGAATTTCTCGGCGGCATCTGTTTGCTCCGCGAAGCCATTGTATTGGCTGTCGAAATAACTGCCGTTCGGGGCTCTTTAATATACTGGAGGTCATCTACTGACGTCTAACTCAAATATGCGGAGTTAATGTGTGCAGCCGCTCAGCTGAATAGTATATAGGCTACCTAATAAAATGATTTTCTGAATCATGACTGCAGAAAAGACGGTCTATATATCTACATAGTTCAAACTGGCGTAAAGAGTTTATTAAGGTTGTATTTCACGGTTTAATCATAAGTGTCACTTAATCATACTGAGCCACCTGCTGACTTGATTTATACGAGTGTGCTAAAGACCGTAACTGTACAGACAGGATGGCCAGTCTTGCTGTGGCCCTTGTGGTCAGACCATTCCCTCACCTACTCATGCAGTGGCTGAGCTCTGTGTCATGCGAAGGGAAGACTTGCTGTTCACAGGCGTAGTTTGCGTGGTATCATAATATAAGGGCCCCATAACACAGCAGGAAATAGTCCAGATGTCAGTGAGAAAGTGCGTATCTGCAGGGCTTTGATGAGAGATGCATAAGCTTGCACCTTCACACTCTTTTGTAGACTGAGGTGATATTTAACTTGTGATCAATCAATGTTATTCAGGGAGAACATGAGACTGTTTCTGCCCCGATTCGCCTTATTTCATGCCCAGATTCTGATTTTAGTTTCTCAAAAGGATGTTTAAAAACACAAGACCTCCAGTTTTAATTAAGGAGTGTGGCCCTTAGATATTTTAATGTAGCATTTGTTTTCTGTGAAAATTGAAGGCCGTCCCTTAAAACTCGCAGTACGTATGTGTGTGCATACATACAGCGTGTCTGACTTTTCCCCGGATCTCGTCTCATTCCGCCGTTCACTGGCCTGGTAGTCTTGAGTTTTACTGAGTGGGCATTTCTCTCCCGGGAGGTGATGAGCGACCTCGACGAAGACTGAGATGCCAGCGTGGTTATCAGGTATCCAGCAAGCTCCACCAGGCTGAGGAAACTTCCGGAAATGAGAATTCTCCCTGTGATGAAGTGCTGATGTTAGAAACTCTTCGCTGTGATTTGCTGCAGGCTGCTGTCTTCACATGAAGGGAAACAGACTGTAGCATCAGCCGATGAGCCATTAATACGCCAGATAAATGCGCCGTCCCCCCGCCCGTCTGCGCCATTGTCACTCTGGCCTTGTTCTGGCTGCGTTACTGACTTGTCACAAATCCCAGATATTATTTCCACCATGCAAATATTTGCTTTGCCCGTGACACATGTTACCGTATGTTACCACATCCCATGGCTGAGTTAGTTCTCAAGGAGAGATGATCTGTCAGGCTATCAAAGCTAATCGATGGCTCCCCCCTGCCCCCCTCCCATGTGCGGCCATTCCCGCATGAGGCTCGCCTTGACGTTGGCCAGCGGGGGCCCTCCTCCGATTGTGGGGATCACTCTTCCTTAACATCACTCCCCCCTTGTGTGTCGCTTATGGTTGCTTTCAGAGGTGAGACTGGCATGTCGCTCTGGTGGGAGTTTTGACTAATAACCAGCCTCGTCTGGCATTTTATTCACCGAGATGGGCGTCAGACGCCATCTCCGGTGAGCCAGCGTGTCCCCGTCACCCAGCTACGTGACCCGTTCTTTGTGTCATATTATGAGGTGTGAAACAGCACACACACACATGCTGGTGGTGCCTCTCATGGCCATGCTATTCGAACCCTCGCATGTTCCCATGTGCCTTCTTGCAGCCTAATCCTGGCCCCTGTGCCACAGCTGCATGCGCCCACGATGTGCGCAGGAAAAAAATGTGCTGTGTTGCTGCCTTGTTAGTGCCGCATGACTCAGAGCTGCGAGTGACTGCGAGTTCAGGCCCCACGAATCCTGCCTCGGCGGGGTGGATTAAACGGTGATGCCACACCCCCCTGGGGGCTCTGTGTCTGTCGGGGGGGGGGGGGCTTTGTGGCTGGGCTAGTGGGAGCTATAGGGCTCCAGGTACATGGTGGAGGTGTTAGGGTCGCTCAGCTAAGAGGATCGCACTAAACATGGCCTTCTGGGGGGGCCATGTGACTGGTGACATGAAAGACAAACTGCTGTGAGGCCGCCAGAGGGTGCTACGCAGCGGTGCCCCACTGCCAAGCTGCGTCCCAACTCTAGCTCAGACCCCACGAGTCTCATGTGAGACAGCCCCTGGGAGCTGGTTAAGATGGCTGGAGAGGGAGCCGATATCAGAATGGGAAGCTGTGGGAAGCTTGATCCATTAAACTATGCAGCACCCCCATAAGGCAGAAAATGGGAGCTGGGGGGGGGGGCACTGATAACAGCATGAGAGGCGAGTGTAAATTCAAGTGTGCTGGTGCGACTCAGCGACTTTGTTACTTACTGAGTGACAGTGGGAATGGTGGCTAATCCAGTGACTTTGGTACTCGGTGAGTGAAGTGACGGCAGGAAATGTGGCTAATCCAGAAGTTTTGTTACTTCATGAGTAACGGTGGGAATCGTGGCTAATCCTGCAGTTTTCTTACTCCATGAGTATCAGAAGGAATCGTGGCTAATCCAGCAGTTTTGTTACTTGGTGAATGATGGCAGGAATGGTGGGTAATCCATCATTTTTGTTACTCGGTGAGTAACGGCGGGAATGGCAGCTAATCCATCAATTTTCTTACTACATGAGTAACAGAAGGAATCCTAGCTAATCCAGCAGCTTTGTTACTCAGTGAATGATGGCAGGAATGGTGGCTAATCCGGCAGCTTTGTTACTTCATGAGTAATGGTGGGAATTGTGGCTAATCCATCAATTGTTTTACTCCATGAGTAACAGCAGGAATCTAGGCTAATCCAGCAGTTTTCTTACTCGGTGAATGATGGCAGGAATGGTGGCTAATCCGGCAGCTTTGTTACTCGTTGTGTAACAGCGGGAATCATGGCTAATCCAACAGATTTGTTACTCGGTGAATGATGGCAGGAATGGTGGCTAATCCAGTTTTGTTACTCAATGAGTGACGGCAGGAATAGTGGCTAATCTAGATTTGTTACTCGGTGAGTGACGGCAGGAATGGTGGCTAATCTAGTAGTTTAGTTACTTGGTGAGTAACGGGGTGTACACCAGTCAGCACCATTTAGCGTGTGGCCCTGCACATACCAGCACGCTGCAGCCTCATGGGGGTGTCGCTCTCCACCAGTCACCATGTCTGGCGGGTTTAACGTTTCCTTTCTGCACCGTCCCAGAGATGCCAGTGTCAGTCCCAGACGTGAAGGGAATTCTGCCTCTAATTCCCCCAAGGGGTGGAGATGTTTCCTGCCATCCATCCGGGATAATATCAGCCTGGGAACAGAAGCCCTCATTGAAATATCTCAGCATGTAGCAGAGGGCTGAAGGGAGGGGGCGTAGCAGGACGCGCAACTCAGGAGAAGTGCTTTGCACCGCCAGGTCCTTCACTGACAGATGTCTCTGCGAGTGGGCAAGGTGATTCAGCTTGGTGTCGGAAAAAATGACTCTAAGAAACCCCTAGGGGGCGGGCTTTCTGTGGGCTGTCACCCACTCACAGGTCCAGTCACTGCTGCAGGCTTGCTAGATTTGCCTTGCTTTGAACCCTGTGCATCCCCATTATAATTCTCGCCATCCTATTGGCTAAATAAAATGGAGGAAACCCCTTCCAGGCATCAATGTGACACTGATAGGCGGGATCATGGACAGCTGTCAATCATCAGTGAGTCTGCCCTCATTGGCTGTTTCCTCAC
Organism: Cyphomyrus plagiostoma; assembly: GCA_019775915.2. NCBI lineage: Eukaryota > Metazoa > Chordata > Actinopteri > Osteoglossiformes > Mormyridae > Cyphomyrus > Cyphomyrus plagiostoma. Next base: position 10,248,389 of record JABFEA020000048.1, on the reverse strand, counting down.
TGTCTTTAGTATCCTTTCCCTGCCCCATCCTGCCCCGCCTTGCTGCGCGCGCGTGCACACACACGCACACACACGCACACACACACACAAACACACACAGTGTTTCAGCGTGACGCCCGCTGCAGGAGCCCCATCTCCATCTCCAGGCGCTTTCTCAGCATGACTTTAAACACGGCTCCGCGTGCCAGAGACTGATCACCACAGGAGGTGCAGCGCCCCGGGCAGGTGTCAGAGCCGGCTGACGCGTCACGCCGGAGCACCTTTGAGGAAGCGTGGAGAAGAGGGCCAGTGACGGGAACCGCCAAATGGGGCACGTAAACAGCCGCATCTCCAGGGCAATGGGCCACGGCGCTGAAGCACATACCAGTAGCTGTCTTTGTTAGACAGTTACTGTAAAGTCCATTCGGCGCTGACATAAGTACAGACGCTCTTATTCCTCATGATCTGAATGGACAGCAGTCAGCAGAGAGCCCAACTTCCTGTCTCCATCTGCGACGTCTTGTAAACACCTAACCTGGTGCTGGAACAAAGGGATCCGTGTCCCTCATGCGTGACTCAGCTTGACTCCAGCAGTAACACCAGCTCCATGATTTTTCTCCCCCCCACCAAACAAAGTCTGCTGGCTTTGAAAAATGTAAAAAAAAAGTCATTAGCAGGCTTTAATTCTGCAATCTGATTGGCTTATTTGTTCTATTAAAAATCCAGCACCTATTTCCTATCCATACGTATCCAATATCTCTGCTTACTATATACAGAGCTCTGGCATGACAGCGCCACCTAAAGGGAGCTTTAGGCATGATGTTCGTGTGCCAGAATGGGGCAAGGCCCTCCCTCTGCCATATAATCCCCATGTTTGCTGTCACGGGCCACTTGTGTCGATGTCCTTATTAAAAAGCCAGAGCTGCTCTGATTCGCTGGAAAACAGTGGTCATGAAGACGGCATGGGACTCCTGTTAATTGCATCTTCTTTTAATTCAATTCCAATTTATTTATGTGTGTATATATGTAACCAGGTCAGCAGGGCAGCCTGGTGGCTCTTAGTAACCTAGTGACACGGCGGCTCTTAGAGGCGTGGCAGCCTGGCGGCTCTTCATGGCACTGCGGCTCTTAGCGGCCTGGCAACCTGGCAGCTCTTCATGGCATTCTAGGAAGAAAACAGTCTGAATCCACATCAGAATAATGGTTCCAGAAGAAGACTGCCTATGGAATGATCATTTTGTTTACCATTTGCAGAAGTTCCTTGGAATTGTTCTAGTTTTCTTATATGCCATCTTGCTCTCCTTTGAGACACACACAATAGATTGGAGAGTGTCAGCCATTTGTCCAGGTTCCAGACGTGCGACTGTTCTGTTAAGCGTGTGATTTGCACCAGCTACCTTGATATCACAGGCACAGTGGCCTAACCGATTCAGCCACGTACCACTGGAGTTCAAGAGACAGAATGAAACAGATCCACATGTAGCAAGAGGGTATGCTGGGGGGCTGGCGTCATGCCTACCGCTAGTGGGATGGCAAAGAGGCACCGAGGAGCCCGGGTGGGATCCGAACCCAAACAGGATGCCCCCCGCTGACTGGAGGAAGTAAAAACAATGGTTTAGTTATTTTGGGAAGGCTGTGTTCCTCCTGAACATATGGGCCATCTGTTAATGGTATGGAGGTCAGAATCCGGGCCGAGGTGCCTATCCCACTGGCCATCGTGCCGTCCCATCCCCCTCCCCCACAATACGCCACGTGACCACCAGCCAGATGAAGCCCCCCCATTAGCTCAGTGACATGGTGTTATTCTGATCACACAGCACAAAGGAGCCGGAGATGGGGAAGGGGAAAAAACAACAAAATCACTATCTATTTGCTGAGGCGAGTCCATGGGGCCCATTTCATCACTGACCGAAGCCATGCACGGGACAGTGAAGCGCGGGGACAGTAAGGCACAGGGACAGTGAAGCGCGGGGACAGTAAGGCACAGGGACAGTGCAGCGCGGGGACAGTAAGGCACAGGGACAGTGAAGCGCCGGGCACAGTAACGCACAGGGACAGGGTCAGTGAGGCGTGGAGACAGTGAAGCGCGGGGGCAGTAAGGCACTGGGACAGGGACAGTGAGATGCGGGGACAGTGAAGCGTGGAGACAGTGAGGCGCATGAGCAGTGGGATGCGTTGACAGTGAGGTGCGGGGACAGTGAGGCACGGGGATAGTGAGGCGAGGAGACAGTGAAGCGCGGGGACAGTGAGGCGTGGGGACAGTGAGGTGTGGGGACAGTGAGGCGCGGGGACAGTGAGGTGCGGGTACAGGGACAGTGAGGCGCACGAGCAGTAAGGCGAGGGTACAGGGACAGTGAGGCGCGGGGACAGTGAAGCGCATGAGCAGTGGGATGCGTGGGCAGTGAAGCGCGGGGACAGTGAGGCGAGGAGACAGTGAAGCGCGGGGACAGTGTGGTGCGGGGACAGTGAGGCGCGGGGACAGTGAGGTGCGGGGATAGTGAGGCGAGGAGACAGTGAGGCGCAGGTACAGGGACAGTGAGGCGCACGAGCAGTGGGATGCGTGGGCAGTGAAGCACAGGGACAGTGAGGCACGGGGACAGTGAAGCGCGGGGACAGTGAGGTGCACGGGCAGTGGGATGCGTGGGCAGTGAGGTGCGGGGACAGTGAGGCGAGGGGACAGTGAAGCGCGGGGACAGTGTGGTGTGGGGACAGTGAGGCGCGGGGACAGTGAAGCGCACGGGCAGTAAGGCGAGGGTACAGGGACAGTGAGGCGTGGGGACAGTGAAGCGCATGAGCAGTGGGATGCGTGGGCAGTGAAGCGCGGGGACAGTGAGGCGCGGGGACAGTGAGGCGAGGGTACAGGGACAGTGAGGCGCGGGGACAGTGAAGCGCATGAGCAGTGGGATGCGTGGGCAGTGAAGCGCG
>JABFEA020000048.1:10220943-10240735 GCA_019775915.2 Cyphomyrus plagiostoma | reverse complement strand
TGTTTACTGGAGGCTCGCTCACCATTTTCTCACTGAGGAATGGCCTGTATGTTTACTGGAGGCTCGCTCACCATTTTCTCACTGAGGAATGGCCTGTATGTTTACTGGAGGCTCGCTCACCATTTTGTTACTGAGGAATGGCCCGTATGTTTACTGGGGGCTCGCTCACCATTACGTGACTGAGGAATGGCCTGTATGTTTACTGGGGGCTCACTCACCATTACGTGACTGAGGAATGGCCCGTATGTTTACTGGGGGCTCGCTCACCATTACGTGACTGAGGAATGGCCTGTATGTTTACTGGGGGCTCACTCACCATTACGTGACTGAGGAATGGCCCGTATGTTTACTGGGGGCTCGCTCACCATTACGTGACTGAGGAATGGCCTGTATGTTTACTGGAGGTTCGCTCGCCATTTTGTCACTGAGGAATGGCCCGTATGTTTACTGGGGACTCGCTCATCATTTTGTCACTGAGGAATGGCCCGTATGTTTACTGGAGGCTCGCTCACCATTTTGTCACTGAGGAATGGCCCGTATGTTTACTGGAGGCTCGTTCACCATTACATCACTGAGGAACAGCCCTCATGCTTATCAGGGGCTCACTCACCACACCGTCACTGAGGAACACCCTGTGTCATGGCGGGGAGCGGAGCCCATCCTCAGGATGGTGGAGAACGAAGTTCCTGCCTGGGATGGTGGAGAATGAAGCCCCTCCTTGGTACGGTGGAGAATGGAGCCCCTGCCAGGGACGGTGGACAATGGAGCCCCTGCCTGGGAAGGATGGAGAACAGAGCCCCTCCTTGGTATGGTGGAGAACGGAGCCCCTGCCTGGGAAGGATGGAGAACGGAGCCCCTCCTTGGTATGGTGGAGAACGGAGCCCCTGCCTGGGAAGGATGGAGAACGGAGCCCCTACTCAGTACGGTGGAGAACGGAGCCCCTCCTTGGTACGGCGTAGAATGGAAGCCCTGCCTGGGATGGTGGAGAACGGAGCCTTTGTCTGGGAAGGATGGAGAACGGAGCCCCTCCTTGGTATGGTGGAGAATGGAGCCCCTGCCTGGGAAGGATGGAGAACGGAGCCCCTACTCAGGACGGTGGAGAACGGAGCCCCTGTCTGGGACAGTGGAGAACGGAGCTCCTCTATGGGATGGTGGAGAACAGAGCCCCTCCCTGGGATGGTGAAGAATGGAGCCCCTGCCTGGGATGGCGGACAACGGAGCCCCCCCTTGGTACGGTAGAAAATGGAGCTCCTCCTTGGGATTGTGTAGGGTCACCCTAAATTTGGATATTCTGTGTGTGTGTCTCAATTTGTTTTTACTGCTAAAATATTAAACTCAAACCTATTTAACTGCTTTACTTTCCTAAAAGCTTGGTTCTGTCATGCAGTGTGTGTGTGTGTGTGTGTGAGTATGTGTGTGAGCGGTTTATGTTTATATTAAATTGTAGGTACCAAATATCCCCCACGATGTGAAAAAACCTGTTATTTTGACATTGTGAGGTCCATTTTTCAGGTCCTCACAAGGATGAGTAATCAAAAAAGTAAAAATACCAAAAGTCTCATATTTTGTTTGGTTACTTATGGCTAAGGTTAGGGCTGGGTAGGGGTTAGGGTCATCATCTTGGGATTAGAGTTTTCCCCATAGAAATTAATGGAGAGTCCCCACATATTACATTTATGTGTGTGCCCTGGTTAAATCCGCCGCCAGAGGGGAATGTGTTACGTAAAGCTGCTGTGTTCAAGCCCTCCACGTGTTTCAGTAGAAAGAGGGGGGTAGAGAGAGGGAGAAAAGGAGAGAGCCTGGGCCTCAATGGAAGCAGCTTTCATGTCTCGCTCTGTCCCCCCTGTGCTGCTCTCTCTCCACTGCTCGCCACACAGCGCTGTAATTACCGGCACCTTTTACAAAAGTGCCCTGCCTGTCTCGCTCAGACGCACCGCAATGCCTCCTCCACGGCGGCCTTCCTCCTCAGGCTTCCCCAGCGGTGTCAGCCCTGACCAGAAAGGTGGATATGTGGAGCAGTGGAGGGGGTGTCGCAGGAGATCGGCACCCCCAAGTGGACTCAGCGGGTCCCACAGACTCATCCGTTCTCATCACTGAGCCCTTTTTCTCAGCACAAATTAAAATATGCTAATTTAATGAGTCATGTCCCACGGCGCTACACCTGTTAGCGTATCAATGTTGCATTGGCACCGGGCTGCTTCCCACTTGACTGAAGGTTCAGCGGACTGGACTGGGCTGAGCCATTCGGGCCTCTGACTGTCCTGCGGGGTGTATGATGCTGGAGGAGGCGTCTAAGGGTGCGACCTTCATCACAGCGCCCTTTTCCTTCCTGGGAAATACAAGATGTTCTCACGTCTCAGGTATTCCATGAATTTCAGCATCGGTTTAAAGCCGGATATTTGGTGTGGATAGCGAAGAGCTCAGAACTTGCTCTGTCTTTCCTCATATTGTGCTTTCAGAATACAAAAGCTGTGATATTAGAGGTACCAAGCCAAATAAGTGACAGAGCTGCCCCCTCCCATTTCAGCTTCATGACCATTCACTGGCCGCCCTCCTCCTCAATCACGGCAGAATCCTATAATCTTAGCGATGCTTGCACTAGAATGGCCGGTTGGGCAGTGCTGAGGCCACCCATGGGGTCCTTAATCCCAAGAGCACCCATGATACCACTGAAAAGGGCCTGAAAGTCAGCCAGTGTGAAGGTGGCAGCTGCTGACAGCCGGAAGCCTCCGGAAGATCTGATTGAGGGCCAGACGGGTGTGACGCTCTGGCGACCCTCTACCAGGCGAGACGCCCTGGGGGGCTGTTTGCCAGGGCTTGACAGCCCTCCTCCACCAGCCCGGTCTGCTTCCCCCCCATGCGAAAGGCAGTCAGTCAGACTCCCGGTGTCTGAGCTTCCAGCTGGAGTGAGTGCCCTGGGAATACCACGGAAGCCATATGTTGCCTGGGTAGCTGCGGAAAACCAGTACCAGCGGGAAGCGAGGGACATACGGAGGTGTGAATTCCTGACTTTGCACGGGGGAGGGTTCCAATCTCGCTGCCATATTATCAGAAAGACTGGCAGTGACTGGGTTTAGCATGGTTAGGGGAGGGGCTGATATTACTCATTATTCTGGTGTGGTGATTAGCCTGGGATAAAGATCTCTGTCCAGCGGAGAGCCAAACAAAGGACATGTGCCTTATTTCCGACTCACCATTTAAACGTGAAAACCCTTTTTGTTACGTATTGATAATGGCTGTAGAGCAGCAGTCAGCATTTTGCAGTGCACATGCACGCTGAAAGCATGTATGTTTAATGATAGTCGACTGTGCAGCTCAGTATCATGGTTTGGATGTAGATGCGTCACGGGCTAAAGGGCCGCTGCTTCCGCTGGTCTCAGCTGTGGTAGCTGCAGTGTTGTGTATGGAAAACCACACATGTTGGAGTATCCCAGACCATTCCGGGGCATCCTGGAGCATTCCGGAGCATCCTGGAGCATTCTGGAGCCGCCCCTTACTCTGAGGATCAGCTTTTAAATGCCACCTTCAGCTTCTCTCAGAGCAAGTTCAGCTCAGTGCATGATTTACTGCAGAAACACATTCCCACTCAGCAGCTGGGGTGTCTTCCCCGGCAGCACTGTGCAGGGTGAGAGCCAACCGGGATGGGAGATGGAGAAGGCAGTGGGCTGACAAGCCATTTCAGCCACTGTCATGTCTCCTGATGCAGAAGAATAGCACTCTAGAGCAAGGTGCCCGGGAGGACAGGCAGGCTTCCCCAATTCTTCCTGAGCCATGGTCATAAGACACCTGAGGACAGCTCACGATTGTGTACCCCCCAAGAGATGGACCCCGGGTTGCTATCCATGGCCCCCAGTCCTCAGATCTCACGTAATCCTATGTACACCTTGGTCCTGTCTTAGATTTGTGTGCTGTTCCGTTATGCCCCAAAAAGTTCCCTTCTCATTGGTTATAATCTCCTGTACCTCATTGGCTGGTAATTAGGCTCCTTTACTTGATGCCTGCTTTGTGCTGTCTGGTCCCCTTCCTTCCCCTGCCCTGTCTAACCCTGACAGGGGACATTTTTGCCAATACACAATACTGCTCCTTGCTGCCAAGTGGTTTTGCTGCTGTCCCAGTCGGAGCCGTCGTCACGGTGACAGATCGATATCTCCGCACTCTGTGATACTGTAGGGCTCCACATTTTGCATTCTGCTGCTGTCACTGCATTAGCGGCCTGATCACTTCTGAAGAATAAAATCTGGTGTAAACAGAGAGGAAAGGGCACCTGTCTGAAAAGGTTCACATGCAAAACGAAGCCAAGACTGTCCCTACGTGCCACGCACTGACAGGCACCCGTGAGTATGTGCCTGTGATCGGCAAGCCCAGCCGAGCCCCACGTTCACTGATGCATCACTAATGTCTCCACCCCCCCTCTGGGAAGGGCAGTCAGAGCTGGGGTTTGAGTCCTTGATCATGTACAAGGATGAAAGCAGAACCACTGCACCTGAAATCCCAATCAGCTCTCGTGTCTGTTTGGGGCATCCGAGGGGGGGCCGGATGTGCTCCCCCACACCGCTTCTACTGGATATGACCCTGATCAAGTCACCTCCCTCAGATGGTTTTTAATCTCAGGGGGGTGAGTTTCCGCTTCTCCTGCTTTTCCTCTTTCTGGAGCCAAATGAGCATCCATCATGTTGATGGATGCTACACACACACATACACACACACTGACACATACACACACACACACACACACATACTCACACACATACACAATGACACACACACCGGTCTGGAGGTCCCCACACACTTATACCTACATTAGACACGCTGTCCACATCCTGCTCTCCTCGCCTGAAGCCCGTACAGATGCTGAATTAAAGGGATGCCAAAGCCTGCTCACTACACGGTTTCAGCATGTTCTGCATCAGCACCGAAAAATTGCCTTCAATTCTTATTACCTATTAGTATACCATGGAAATTCACCCAAAAGCAGCTGAAGTTCACACATTATCTGTCATGTCCTGTCCTATCCTGTGAAGCTGAAAGTTCCTTAACTAGCAGGCCACCTGGTGGCCAGTTCGAGAATAGCCACTGCAGCTAAACTTGCCCCCCTGGGTGTCAGTGGCCACACTGGAGTTTAGCCTGGCTCGGCCTGAAGAGAAGAGCGCCAACTCCCTGATGAGCTTAAACCAGAGAGTCTTTTAATGAAATCATGACTTTCACCGGTTACAGATGCACTGTGAAATCGTCCTATGTCTGTCACTTTTCTAACCCTCATTCACTTCAGAATGTACATACATCCGCTACAGAGATTTTACTGAGGATCATGTGAGGGTGATTCGTATCAGTGGACGAGTGCTCCCTGACGCGGACAGTTGTTTCTATGTGGGAGCGAGACTGTGCATGTTGTCTTGTTGCCAGCCTGCAGGGGGCAGCACAAGCTCCTCAAGGTCAGCCTGAAGGCCAGTGATGGCGTATCCTCTGTTTCCAGGGGTCAGTCATCACTGTTTTGCTTGAGCCACCAGAATTGCTCGCTTTGCCAAAAGGTCGAATAAAACTCCCACTTGATCTGCTCAACAGGCTGGTCTATGGCTTAGGAGTGGGTTAGGATGTTTGGCTTGTGATTGGAATGCCACTGGTTGCAGCATTGACAGAGTGATTTCACTGTTGGGTCCTAGAGCTGGGGTGGGGAACCTGTTCCATGATGGGTCAGTGTGGGTGCAGGTCTTGGGATGGCCTCTCAATCAACCAATTACAGTGGGTCACCAGGGCTGGAGTTGAAAACCACTGGTTTATTATTGGCTGATTGAGAGATCATCCCAAAACCCCACACCTACACAGTCACTCCAAGGAACAGGTCCCCCACCCCTGGCATAGAGCAAGGCCTCTATCCCACGGCTGCACAAGAGCCTGGCTGAGCCTGCACCCTCAAAACATTTGTCACTTTGAATAAAAGCATCTGATAGATAAGTAGCATGTAAATAATGAACACAAGTAGTTAGTTAGGAAGCATCTTTTCATCATGTCAGCAGCACAGCACTCCTTTATAAGTCTCCTGCTCAATTTTACCCCCTTTTATCCATTTTGTAGCCACAAAATAGTGACATTTTTTGAAAGTCACCCGGCTAGTGTCACAGTCACCCGTTGTGGTTCAGTGCAGAGCTGTGAATCCATGCAAAGCACCGGCAGCATGAAGAGATGGGTACCTGCATGCCGGCTAGTGGTACCTGCATGCCGGCTAGTGGTACCTGTATGCCGGCTAGTGGTACCTGCATGCCGGTGTTCTGAGTTGAGCTACCTATCGAGAAGTACTATCGAGCCTTTAAGGGCATGTGCAATTCCACTGTCTTGGGATTAGGGTTAGGTTTTAGGGGTTTGGGTTAGGGTAAGGGTTTTAGGGGGTTTGGGGGGGTTAAGGTTAGGCTTAGGGTAAGAGTTAAGGTTAGGGCTATCGATTAGCACTATGGTAGGATAACTCGATAAAGTAGCTCACTTCAACAGAGTCTGTGGACATATTAGGTTGAAGAGAAATGGAAAGCCAGCTAAATGGAGCCACTCTACAGTCAGAAGTCCAGGGTAGGATTAAACAGAAAGCCCGAAACAGTCAGAAAGCAGCACGAGTGAAACAGGCCCAGCGGGGCTGAGGGTGAGATCCCGCGCCATTATCACATTTGCATTCATTAACCGCAATTTGTTGAACACAAACACGTAGGCGTGTCGGCGGCTACATAAGCGTGTTAAGGCGTGTCGGCACATCCAATTGGGAGTGAGACACCTGGCGCAGGGACATCACATGCAGACGCGTTGATCTGCACTCTGGCCGTGTGCCAGCCATTTGTGATTTCATGCTTGTCATGCCAGTCATCCAGAAACAGCCTATGGTATTGTCACGTGACACCCTAAATGTGCTCACTTACTGTGTGATGTCCTGAATGTGCTGCCCTTTCCCGCTTCCTGTCACCAGGTCTCTGTGTCGTCATGATGAGTGAGGAATGTCCCGGAGTTCTGGGCATGGCTCGGATAAGGACGGGGCCCTGCGAGGACTATGGCCCCACCCAGGGGGAGGAGTCAGTAAAGGAGGCAGGGCCGGGCGACGACATCAGCGAGGACCTGAGCACACTGGTGGTGCCCTTCCCTGACCTGGCCCCCGTCGTCTTCTTTTGCCTCAAGCAGACTACCTGCCCGCGCAGCTGGTGCATCCGCCTGGTCTCCAGCCCATATCCTTTATGACTCAAACCCGAGACCCCCTCTCCCATTCCAACCCCTACATGGAGGCAGTAAGTGGATCTTGTCTTGCTCCGGTGAAACCATGTAAGCCATCTCCGGTCCGGTGACCTCATTGATCTGTTTTATGCATTGCAAACTCCATCAGCCTCCTGGGAAGGGAGCTAAGGAGGGAGATGTGCAGGACACACAGAGACACGGTGCCCTGTGATCCTCTGTGAGCTATAGTGACTTTGTTCCCCAGTGAGTCATAGTAATTATGTTCCTCTGTGAGCTATATTGACTGTGTTCCTTTGTCATAGTGACTGTGATCTTCTGTGAGCTATAGCGATTGTGTTGCTCTGTGAGCCATAGTGACTGTGTTCCACTGTGAACCGTAGTGATTGTGTTTCTCTGTGAGTCACAGTAACTGTTTTCCTCTGTGAACTATGATTGTGATCCACTGTGAGCCATAGTGTTACTAACCCCTTACTTGCTGTTAGCGTTTGATCACTGTTTATAATCCTCACCTTAGCCATTAACAGGAGAGTGTCCAGTCAGACAGACCTGGTCCTTTTGGGGTACCTAGACTGCTTCTTTGTGATCAAATAACAAACTCACACCTTCAAACTCTTCATCATGTAACTTAGATCCTGCACAGACATCAGTTCTTGTGTGGCCAGGGGAGGGTATCTTTCACTGAAGATTTCAGGCTTAAAATTTTTGGCAGTTGGAAAATAACAAGATCTTGGCTGCATACTGAAACAAGCGGGTCAGGTCTGATGGATTAGCTTCCACAGGTTTTCCAGGATAAATCCGGAAATCCTGCACAAACCCCCTGCAGCTTGGAAAAGTTAGACCTTTATCCAAAACTCAAATGTTTCGCATTAATTCCACTCAGAGGCAGTCTTCCTAACTCTGCACTCACTCTCCACACTGATTCACCCCACTGACTCATGGTGCTGACTTGCAGCACTGACTCTACATGCTGATTCATGGAACTGACTCTCCATGCTGACTTTCTACACTGACTTGTGGCACTGACTCTCCATGTTGACTCTCCATGCTGACTCTCCACCCTGACTTGTGGCACTGACTCTCCATGCTGACTCTCCACACTGACTTGTGGCACTGAATCTCCATGTTGACTCTCCATGCGAACTCATGACGCTGACTCTCTGTGCTGACTCTCCAAGCTGACTCGTGGTGCAGCCCCAGAAGGACCCTGGTTGCCCATGGTGTTAAGGTGACCACCTGCAGCCCGATCTCCTGCGTCACCTCCTCCCCTTTGGGGTGCTGAAGTGATCACTAGGGAATCACAGTTTCCCCTTCCTCTTGGTGGTGGTCTCACCTCATGCAGACCTTCTCAGTTCTAACAACCTCCCTTTGTGTTTGACTGTGGCCCCTTACCCGGCACACAGGGGGCACCACGTGGTGTTGAAGGACAGCGTTTCTGTGCAGCTTTGGCTCCCTGTTGCCCTGCCGCATATGTATGGCTGGGTGAAGGGACGACGTTGCTCAACCTCTCCTTCTCAACTTAAACAAAGATCTCTCCAGCGCCACCACCAGGCCAATGCAAACTCAAATCAATGAGCCCTGGTAATGGGGTTTTCAGGCCCCAAATAGGTGTCTCTCCGGGACACCTGTCTGACCTGTTGGGCGGCAGGATAATTTCAGGATCTGGGATGGAGCTCCTTACCTCTTTTAGGATGCTAATGTGGCTCCTTGCAGTTGGTGGCCAGGGAGGTGGGGGCCCACACCGCTCTGCTGTTTATCAGGTCCCTTTTCAATTAAACCCTCTTCTGCACCTGGCCAGGTGGCCTGTGATCTAAACAGCTGCTTGTGGTGGGACTTATGCCAGCGGACCCGGACACATGGTCCTGGGGGCTCCAGGGGAAGCTCTTATGAAGGATATTGGCATATACCATTCTGAAGATGGCTGGGGGTCAATGTGGTGAAAAGTAGAAGGTGCCTGTCACCAGTGGGAGTGGAACGATCCTCCCCGATTCTCCCTGCTCACTGCCGTCCAAATGGCAGCGATGCCCCTGGGCATATTGTTCCCTGCGGGGGTGTTATAGGGTAACAGTCACAACGAGTTTGATTAACTCAGCGTTGAAAAACACTTTCTTTCTCTCTTGTTCTCTCTGCACTTGCTGCAGTAAATCGGCCCGTAGGAGCTGCTGAGTATAAAAACTAATTGAAGTTCTTCAGTTTTTAGACACAAGTCATGGGAGATAAAAGCCTCACCCTCTACGGACCCCTCTCTGTCACTGCCAAAATGGCCCCTCCCACCAGTGACCAGGGATCAGGGTGGGGGTGCAGTCAGTGTATGGTCTTTGTGAGAGAGCTTTCCCTCCCCCAACCGGAAGAGAATCGAAGCTCTGTGTAATTGGCCTGATTATGGTATTACAGCTGGACCCAGCACAGACCTCCATGGTTATAATTATGCACAGTCACTGTCTCCCTTAATCTGGTCACACATAAAAGCTGGGCAACAGCAATAGGATGCAGACACAAACACAAACACACACACACACACACGCAACCACCCCGGTAACACTCCGTCTACTCCTTGGTTACACCCTGGCAACACCCTGCCAAGGGCCTCGTAATGCTTGAGGCTTGGTTTCACCTTGGTAACACCCTGCCTGGGCTTCAGTACTCCCAGCTCAAGGCTTGGTTACACCCTGGTAACGCCCTCCTTTCGAGGCTTGAACAGCGACTTGCATTTCTGGTGGAAACTCTCTTGATGAGCCATCCATCGAATCTGGACAGTGGGGGCGGTTTCCCCAGGGTTGAAGGGATTATGCTCTTTGTCTTTGCCAAGGAACAGAGGGAAGGAGAGTGGGCAGTTAGAGAGAGGATGCGCATCACTGCCTCTCTGCCCCCCTTGCCCCCCCCCCCTCAATTTATAGGGGGTGTCAGATCACACGTATTTTCTGGGGAAAAGAAGCCAGATGATTTGAGTATATCACCACCCACTCGCTCTCTACAGGGCTGTGTGGCTTGGGGAGGGGGGGGGGGGGGCTGACACCTTTTAGGCATGTTAGATGCGGGCTTAGTAACTTCAGCAGCACCCCCCAGCTAGAATTAGAGGGTACGTCTGTAAATGGGCACTAACACCTACTGATGATGGCGCCCCCTAGTGGAGGGTGATTCCCGCTACATCAGGCCCCTCGCGCTTGTGTAATGAGGGTTTGCCTCCCTGGGACAGTACGGCCCCAGCGAGCAATCAGCCCTCTGAGGCTTCATCATGGCGGCGGAGAGCAGCGTGATTCATCATGCGGAGCTGTTATGTCACGCAGCAACCTTCAGCCACTCAGGCTCTTTATTTGTTCAATTTGCTAGGAGATGAGTAGCATCTTCTGAGGGGCAGTTTGCCCATCATGTCATCTGGAGAGGCCCCCTCTCCCCTGGGGCAAGTCAGTGGAATGCAGATGTACTACAGGCATAAACTGCCCTGAGAATCCTAGGCGCCCCGCTCCTGCGGTCCCGGGTGAAATATCTGTGTGTTTGTCGTCGTGGTACCTTTCTGTCTGTCGTGTGTGTCGAGGCACAGAGGATTGAATTGGTTAACAGATCTACATGTGATTTACATTTTTCTCTATGGAGCGTGAAAATGTTCACAATGCAGGATTTAGTGATCTTATTTACCTTCTGCTGGTCTCCTCCTGTTGTTCTTCACTGCAGTTCCTCAAGACCGCTGGCGTCCCGCAGTTAGTGTATGCACAGCCCAGGGAATTATGGGTAGTATTATTTCTTTGTGTCCCCAGGCATTGTGGGTGTAACTGCAAGGAGGCTCATTAATACAGGTGATAGGAAAGCAGGTTACAGATGGATTTCTGACTGTATGAATTGTTTAGCATTGTCACTCTATATCTCCATCTCTGATCCACCCCCAAACCCCCCCATTTTGTGTGAATTTGAGGTTTCCCATGCCCCCCTGCAGAATCAGCCCTCTCTACAGCTCTCCCCAGGCCCCTGTGTTTTTGCACAGTCATGTCTGCATCATCAGGGGTCCCAGCGTGACCAGGGGCCCCTTCCTGCCTGCTGCGTGTTAAAGGCATGTTGCTGCAGTTCCCTGATGAGCGCTTCATCGCCCCTTCTTTGGTGTCCCTTCCTCTTATTGCCAGTGTGGCTGCAGTGGGCTGTGCTTGAGCTGTAGCTTCAGGCTTCTTCCCATCTCATATCACACACACACACACACACACACACACAGAGTCACAAACACACACACACACACAGACACACACACACAGGCACAGATACACACACACACAGAGACAAACACACACACACACAGACACACACACACACAGTCACAAACACACACACACAGACACACAGACACACACACACACACACACAGTCACAAACACACACACACACACAGTCACAAACGCACACACACAGACACACACACAGGCGCAGATACACACACACACACAGACACACACACACACAGTCACAAACACACACACACACACAGACACACACACACAGGCACAGATACACACACACACACAGACACACACACAGAGACACACACAGTCACAAACACACACACACACTCACAGACACACACACATACAGGCACAGAGACACACACACACACACACAGTCACAAACACACACACTCACAGACACACACACACACACAGGCACAGATACACACACACACAGACACACACACAGAGACAAACACACTCACAGACACACACACATACAGGCACAGAGACACACACACACACACACAGTCACAAACACACACTCACTCACAGACACACACACACACACAGGCACAGATACACACACACACACAGACACACACACAGAGACAAACACACACACACACACAGACACGCAAACACACACACACACACACACACACACAGAGACCTGTATTCATATCTTTGTGGGGACTGTCCATTCATTTCTATAAGCAAAACCTGAAACTCAACAATGACACCCCTAAACGCACCTTAACCACAAGCAACCAAACAAAACATGAGACTTGGAATTTTCTGTTTTTTGATTGCAGTCACAGACCTCCCCCCAACACACACATGCCCCCCCCCACCTCCCTGTCCCGCTCTCTTCCGCCACGCCGCCCCAGTGTCACCATGAGTCAGACCCAATGACAAACAGCACACACAGGCACTGCTTGGCACGCTGCCCCTCGACATCGGGGCTCCTTCCTGATGCCAGCCTGTCATAGCAGCTTCACCTCCTCATCCTCGACCCCGAGAAAGCATGATCACCCCTGGCGTTTTGCCCTCCCCCCCTTTCGACGACAGCGCTGGTGTTTCAGCAGTCAGTGCACCATGATCCTGGTCCTCCATGGCAACCGTGCGTGGGGGACATGAGCCTGGCCACGGTTATAATTATATTGGTAATATATCTGTTTATAAAGACAGCCAACAATTTCTGTTTAATCCACAAGAGTCATCTGCAGTGAATATGATCCAGATTCCATAGACAGGGAACTCTAGGAAGTCG
Source organism: Cyphomyrus plagiostoma (assembly GCA_019775915.2). Taxonomy (NCBI): domain Eukaryota; kingdom Metazoa; phylum Chordata; class Actinopteri; order Osteoglossiformes; family Mormyridae; genus Cyphomyrus; species Cyphomyrus plagiostoma. Next base: position 10,228,051 of record JABFEA020000048.1, on the reverse strand, counting down.
TGTTTACAGTGCTGGCACGTTCTGATTGCCTGTACCCTGGTGTTAGCAAGCTTTTAGCTGATGGATATGAAAAGGCCATAAGCAGTTCCATTGCCTATAATAACCAACATGTTATTTGGTGAGGAGCACACAAAGTCTCAGGGGCTGGGGATGCAGGCAGGTCAATACATTAATGGAGGCCCATGTTGTCCCCTGCAGGAGCAGCCGATAGGCATCAGGGTCAGCGTGGGCTGAAGTGTGTGTGTGTGTGTGTGTGTGTGTGTGTGTGGTGTGGATATGGGGAACAGGTCTGTTCTCCAGCTTTGGGACATCTCCACAAAACACCTTTAATTATGCTTATAAAGAACAACGGCGGTGAGATGATATTCTGTGCCACTACTTCAGGGGGTGAGTCTGTCGCCGCACTGGAACCTCAGCTCGCTGAGCGTAGGGGCCCTCAGGATATGGAGATGCCCCCCTATGTCTCTGCAGTGTGATTGGCCCTGCAGTTGAAGCCACACCCCCTTCTCGGCCAGTTGCGTTCAGGCGGATGCTGCTGTGTACAAGGATGAATCTATCTGGCATGTGAACGGCGTTACTTGTTCATTCGCCTTCCTTGTGGTTAGATGATGTCAGTCTGTTGGTGTTCCTCAGAGCTGAGATGGGGGCCCCCATTACAGGACCTCCTCATGTTTTGATGTGTTGACACAGCTATTCTGTTACTGACGTGGTCGCCTCCCTGTATGCCGGTGGAGTGCAATGGTGATTTACAGGCTAGTCCAAGCACAGCCGATGGCACAGGGGCCTCCACTGAGGGGGGGCGGCATGTGGATGGACCCGGAAGCTTCCTTACCAATGGGGCAGGCGGATTATTTTTTTGCCGTTGCCATGGTGATGGAAAAAACAGGGAGCGGAAAAAGAGTACAAAGGAGTGCTGTTGAGGAGGGGACCGTAAGCCTGCGGGGCATCAGCAAGGCTGTCAAAGACCAAATATCTAGCCAGATGCTGGTCTTTGCTCCTGTGGCAGGAAAGACATGTCAGGATGCTGAGCGCGTGTGACACCATATGATGCCGTGTGACACCATGTGATGCCGTGTGACACCGATCAGCAGACAGGGTCTCCGTGTGTCTCCTCGTTGCGCAAACTCCTGGAGGAGACGTGGTCCTACCAGGCCAGGCCAGGCCTTTGGGTCACCCAGGACACCATAAAGCTGGCTTTGCAGGAAGGAGGCAGTGGATATTTATACCGGAGCATGAGAGCAGGAGAGGACAAAGGGAGAGATGGAGGAGCGGCGGGAAGAGGATAGAGACTCAGAGTCCTATTTTAGCACAGAGAACAGGAGCCGGGGGGAGGCGCGGCAGGGAGGAGCGCGGGGGAGAGGTCTCACAGGGAAAAAGAGCCTCATCCCTACCTTGACTCTGGATTCAGCACTGTGTTGAGCCCATCGCATTAATGAGCGCAGCGCTGCATTATCAGGGACCAAAGCAGCCCAAACCCTAAGCCTTACCATCAGTGGTAGGGCTGTTTCTGACGACAGTGCTCAGCCATGCGGTGATAGTGTGTTTCTATCCCACTACCCCACGGCAGGGATGTCGTCTCATTTGTTTGGGTGCGACATGAGCACCAGTGAGACCATCCTGAAAGAGTAGTAAGGCTGTTTTTACACTGTAGTGGGAAGCGTACCGGAATATACCAGAATGTACTAGAATGTATAGGTCTGTACCAGAGTGTACTGGAATGCACCGGGACATAACGGAATGCACCAAATTGCACTGAAATGTATTCTGTGTGAAAAGCAGTCTTCAAAGGTTTTGGCTTTTCCATTTCCATTTATTTATTTAGCAGGTGATTTTGCCCAAAGCAACACACAAGTGAGGCAGACAAAACGTCAGAAGCACAAAGCTGCCAGTCAGCAGGCAGCTAGGCTGAACTTCCAGTGAGTGCCCAGTAGCAAGTGCAATTCAAGACTGGATCAAGAACTATACAGAACATCACATCAATCTCACACAACAAAAACACCACGAGGTCTTGGTTCCTACAAGTCAAATATAAAATCCAGGAAAGGAACCTACAGCATGGCCAAGTGGCCCCAGTGCAGTGGTCAGTGAGGATGGGGCAGTTTGGTCCCATTGCAGTGGTCAGTGAGGACGGAGCAGGGTGGGATTCACACTGGAAGTGTTCCCCATAATAATGGTCAGTTGAGTTTGTTTGGTGGGAGGTTAGGCACCCCTTTTCTGTATCACACACAGATTTACTCCTCTGGGTTGTTTCAATAGGTCTCCTTTATTAATGACATAAAAGTTCTTTCTTTGTGGACACTGCGTGGTCCTTTAGTGTGATGGTCAGGTGCAAGTGAATGCTGTTAGTAATGGAAAATTAATTGATCCAGCCTGGTTTGGCTTGATGGTGGGAAAAGGGCATTAGAAAGAGGCGGGGTCAGCTGCGATGATTGACAGGTAGGTTCAGAGAAAGGCGGGGCCAGGAGTAGTGATTGACAGATTGCTGATGCATTGATTCTGGAATCTTTGAGATCTGGAGGGCACCAGTAGGGGCCTTAATCACAGCACCCACAACCCCAAGCATCTCCACACAGAACTAACCTCCTAACTGGCTGGTCCCAGGTGGTTTTCACACAATGATAGCTTCCAGCCTCACCCAGATCAGGAGAGTCCTCCTTACAAGCAGCTGACAGCCAGCCAGTCAGTCGAAGCCCGTCGGTACCCAAGTAAGCGACCGTCGGTCCTGGCTGCCGTGTCACGTGGATCCCCCCCACCCTCAGACCCCTGAGGATCGGCTCTCTCCCGCCATGGTGCCGGCACACTGGCCTCATCCATCTGGACCTGGCAGCGCTCAGCCGGAAGGAGTGCTGGAGATGGTGGGAAGGAGGCCAGAAAGCGGCTGCCAGCTGAGCCCCTGCGTGTCTGTGATCCACCGCAAAAATATAGTCCATGATTGGCTGACCTTTGACCTGCATCCTGTCACCATGGCACTACTGGGCACTGGGTTGTCAGGCAGCTGGGATCCATCCAATTCGGGAGCTAATAAACGCTGTTTCGTGTGTAGGTGCCATCCCATCAACCCCCGGCACACCAAACCCAATCGGCTGGCCTTTTCCGTGGTCCAGCTTTGACCAGAATAAATAACATTGCGGAAATGAAAAGGGGCAGCAGATGAAAGCAGGGCTGTCCAAACGGAGTAGATCTGAGGCCGGAACAATGGCAGTCGCGGCGTTCAAACGGGCATCGCTGGCGTGAAACACAGCACGGGGAGAGGAGTCATCGGCTCGCGGCGTGGGACATCAGCATTGCTAATCCGCAGATCCGCGCTCACCATGCGCTGACGTCATCACGCTTCCCTAGGCCTGGTCTGGCCAGCGAGGTGGGCTGCACCGCCCCGCACCGCCCACTGGGGGCAGAACCAGGCTGATCACGCGTGAGCAACCCTGCAGCCTGATGCAGAGGAGGAGGGGAAGTGAGGAGAGATTCAGAAAGACGGACACGGCTCTCCAGCTGCGTGGGGGACGCGATGGCAGTGTCGCCGTAAAACTCCTGCAGACGATCAGCCAGGAAGTATAAACAATCACATCAATCAGGTGCAGCTTTCACCTGGAGTGACTCCTCCATCGGGATTCTTGGAGCTCCACACCAGCTGTGCTCCTGAGCTGATTCTGTTGGCATGTATGTATTGCCCTGATGGGAGCAGGCTCTGTGATTTGCCTGGCTGTATGGGTGTCTCACAAGAGCAGGTCAGGCTGGGCTTCTCCCCCAGGGACCTGGGGCAGGGCAGCACCATCTTCACAGGTCAGGAGTGCAGGTAAAGAGGAGCACAGTTAGGAATCAAGTGGGGAGCGGAGTGAGGAGCAGAGTGAGGAGCGAAGTGATTAATCCAGTAAGAAGCAGAGTGGGAAACATAGTGAGGAGAGCGAGAAGCGGAGCTGCTGCTGCTCTGCTGTTATTATAAACCACCCCCTGGGACAGAATAGCACACCTAGTAAAACTGTGTGGAAGCCAGCCCAGCGGCCATATTCCCTGCCTCCTTCTATGTCTCCTTCCATTCTACCATCTGCAGGGAGTAAAAAGTGAAAGATGAGGTTGGGGAGGCAACATATGGATCAGGGGCTGATGGAGGGGCCTGTCGCTGGTCAGTGCTGTGGCTTCTCTCTCTCTCTTACTCCCTAACTCTCTCTCTCTCACTCTCTCTCTTCCTCTCTCCGTTCACTTCCCACGTATCTGTCAGCCATTTTCAGGCCTCGTTTGGGCCGTGGCCAAGTGCTCTTCACACAAGCCCTTGAAAAACAGGCTGTAATGCTGGCTGATTGTGCATCACCCTGCCCCACGTGTCTGCCGCTGAGAAGCCGATGTGTGTCGCGCTCCAGCTGAACAGCCGTTGTACCCGTGTGGGCGGGGCTATTCAGACAGGAAGTGAAGATGGATCAGTAATGATGCTGCGCGTTGAGAAAGTTTACTTTGGGGGTGGGACTTAGTGTTGCTCGGCAGATTGAGCCACGAGGCCGTCCCACCCCCACCCATACAGAAATCGATAAATATGCGCCCGATGCAGAAGCAGGAGCCCACTTGTGGGCTAGCATGAGCACACTGGTACGCGAGTACCAGTACGCCCCATGTCTGTCTCCCAGGAGGCACCCTGCCTGATTCTGTTTCCATGACAACAAGCATAACTTGTCTTGCAGAATGGCACATCTTCGATCTGGCACCATGCGGTTAGAATGCGCCGTCCGCACCGGCACCGAAGCGCAGTGCCGTAATTGGGGCTTTGAATGTGTGGCTGACGCTCTGCACTGGGAGGGCGCTAAATCCGTCATGCTGCAATAAACAGCTGGGGCAGCCAGGTCCCGCCACAGCCGCACATGAAGCGCCCGGCTACGTCCTAAATCCTCGGCACGGAGAAGTGCCATTCCGCCACAAATTGTCAAAATATATATCTTTGTTCCATCAGCTGGCTTAACATCCTGTGATAGGTTCTGTCGCCGAAGTTACCCCCCCTCCCAGTTTCCCAATGTTTCCTAACATGATTCCCGATGCCTCGATGTGCCGACAGGTTCCTGCGGGGTGGCTCTGTTCCCCAAGCCCCATGGTGACCCCCAGGCCAAAGCAAATGATCATTATTGCATCACTGTCACAGTGACGCCTCAGCAGAAACTGTAATGAACACATCATCCAGTGATACTTAAAATCACAATCCCACGATGCAGCACAGTGTTACCTATGGTGATGGTGAAACCCAAGCGAGAAGTTGAGGGTAACAGTAAGGGTGGAGGACAACATTCATCTGAAACTGCTAATCCCAGAAACATTTCAGGAGGGACTATGGGTGCTGCGCCCCCCCCCCCCCCCACAATATTCAGGCTCTGATACAGCAACTAGGTCTTCACCAATTCGTATAGCCGAAACGTAGCATCCAGACCCAACAGGAATCGATTTTTGAACAGCAAGTGATGGAAAAGGACCGGAGATGAAAGCTAGAACGTGTGATGTTTTGCAAGCCATCCTGGGAGTGGGACGGGGGCTCTGCTGAGGAATAACAGGAAGTGGGAGATGAGGAGCAGCTCGGGATATGTGCGCAAGTTTAATGAGCTTTAAGCTCGTTGTTAATTACACAAAATGTCCCGTTGGGAGCAAGCGAGCCTAGTCAGAGCTGCGTCAGGGTGTAAGCATTAGCGTGTAAATGGCAGAGGCTGTTACCATGACAGCTGGCTGTGAATTTCTGTCATTATTCTTAGTGATTTTAAGGTGAGGGGGCACAATCCATACAAAGCAGCCAATTATGTCATTAGCCAATGATATGCTTTGAATCTTTGAGTGACAGAGGAGTGGCACTCTAGGGATAAATCACTTTCAGCCCCGCCCCTGTACACGCCCCTACTTTAGACCTTTCTTTTTCTGAATGTAATTAAAAGTGATTGGTGGAGCACTGGCTGATTTCTGCTGCCTTGTCTGCTTACACACGGCTCCATGGTCACCTCAGGACAGGGCCTGGTCCAACTCTGCTGCTAGCGTGAGCGCAGTGCCTTCGCTGAAGGCCTCTGAGGTGCTGCTTCACAGTGAAGTCAGTCTGAGCATGTCAGAGCACAGAGAGAGTCTTCCTGACAGCAACCGGTGGTGGGGAGGAGCACGCTCACACATCAGGAGTGTTTACTCTAGGGGGTGGGGGGTGGGGCAGTGTGATATCCACGCTGTCAGATTGATTAATTCCGCCTGGCAGTTGAACTTGTTACTCTATAATTGTAAAGGTGACTGAGCAGGGAGCTGTCAGATTGCAGTGAATGGGGTGAGTGGACATACTCCGAGACCAAGAAAGGAACTCTGGGTTAGTGAAGCAGGACGCCTCTACATCACACATCCCTTAAAGAAGATGAATCTCCCCTGCATATAGACAGAAGTGAACATTGTCTGCAACTTGCTGTGTATTACTGTGCACATTTACATTTGGAGGGGGGGCTGCTCATGCTAGCAGCGTAATCAATGTATTAATATAACCGTTCAAATAAACCCACCTCAAGCACACGGGGAATATTTGAGCAAATGATTAATCTATCATGGAGGGAGATGCACAGAAACAATTTCCAAGATGATTGCCAGGAATTAGGAAGTTATTGTGCGCTCATTTTCTAAACGGTTAGGTAGTAAAAGGTCGCTGAGGAGCCTGGAGCTGGGAAACACACTGGACGGGGGGGGGGGCAGTCTATCGGGGCAGCCAGCCCTGGAGGGTTAGGTGACAGGAATTACTGTCGCACTTCCGAAAGGGAAATAGTTCATTGCTAGCATATTGTAGTGGAAATTACAATCAAATTGTTCATTTGGAGCCATTCTTCCAGGGTATGTGTGCCTCACATGGTGTGTGTGGGTACGTGTGCTTCACGTGATGTGTGTGGGTACGTGTGCCTCACGCGGTGTGTGTGGGTACATGTGCCTCACGCGATGTGTGTGGGTACGTGTGCCTCACGCGATGTGTGTGGGTACGTTTGCCTCACGCGATGTGTGTGGGTACGTGTGCCTCACGCGGTATGTGTGGGTACCTGTGCCACACGCGGTGTGTGTGGGTACGTGTGCCTCACGCGATGTGTGTGGGTACGTTTGCCTCACGCGATGTGTGTGGGTACGTGTGCCT
>JABFEA020000048.1:10175300-10220843 GCA_019775915.2 Cyphomyrus plagiostoma | reverse complement strand
GTGCCTCACATGGTGTGTGGGTACGTGTGCCTCACGTGATGTGTGTGGGTACGTGTGCCTCACATGGTGTGTGGGTACGTGTGCCTCACCTGGTGTGTGGGTATATGTGCCTCACATGGTGTGTGGGTACGTGTGCCTCACGTGATGTGTGTGGGTACGTGTGCCTCACATGGTGTGTGGGTATGTGTATCTCACATAGTGTGTGGATATGTGTATCTCACATGGTGTGTGTGGGTACGTGTGCCTCGCTTGGTGTGTGTGTGTATGTGTGCCTCACATGGTGTGTGCCAGGCATGTGAAAGCACGCCCTTGTGGCGCCCCCTGCAAGTAGTAAGGGTCATCCTTAGATTGCCTGTTATCACCCTCCATCCCGTCAGCATGTCGGCCATAGAGATGAGGTACCCCCAACTGTGCCTGGATTCCCCCTGCCATGCCCAGCTGTCCCATCCGCTGCCACCCAGCCGCTCCCCTGCCTACTGGCCACAATCTGCCTTAATACCTCTTTTCAGCGTGAGGTTAACATCTATCTTAGCAGACAATCCTTCATCTCCCAGCCTGCGGCGTCACCTTAATTAAATATTCCCATTGCCTGTCTCCCCAGTAACGAGCTCATGGGCAGATTGCCAGGATGTTCACGTTTTGTATGCCACAGGAGGGGGGCGGGAATATTATTTCAAATGGACGCCCCCCCCCAACCCCCACCCCAAGTGTACTACCCCTCATTGACTATCAGAAATGAAACATGACTGTATTGTGGCACAGCAGCTCACAGGAAGCTTGTTTGACAGCTATTCCGGGCTCATGCACATCAGTTTCATAGAAGTGACTGTACTTATGTACGCTTTCGATGCCAGACATTGGTTTATTTGCAGTCAGGGTCACATCTAACACGTGACATGTGATCTGTGAATCAAAGACCGCTGTGTTCATCTCTGGTCATGAGAAGAAGAGCTATGGGCATTGCAGATGTATGCCGTTCCATCATGAAAGTTTCTGACAGGTCATATGTAAGTTGTGCTCTTAGACTGGGCGTGGTGTTTGGGGAAATCTATTGGAAGGGAGAGGGTCTCCCCGCTGACCCAAGCCTGTCTCAGCACACCACTGAGCAAAGACAAGGTGTGACAAGGCTGTCCCATTTCAAAGTCTCCTTCAAATGCGGTCTAGAAATGAGTTCTTCTTTTGCCAAGTTGTGAAGGGTCTCCCTGATGGATCTTTTGCAGCCCAACATATCCCAAGATTCATTGTGCAGAGATAAAGTGGGCGTGTCCCAGCTGGGTTATAGAAGCGGCACTTCGTGACTTAAAGGTAGCGGCGGGAACAGCTGGTGAAGCAAATAGGAAATTTTCCATAGGCCAGACCGTCCTATTAGAGAACGCTTTTTGTTCGACCTTCAAAGAAGGGAGCCAACAAAGGCTACATCTTCACAAACTGTGTCCTTCGAAGGATGCAGCCGCTGAATTTGGACACAGCCCACATATTAGGTAAGAGACGCCAGGCAGGGACATACCCTTTTTGCCTAGGCCAACCCAATGAAATAGCTGCTGTTTTGGCAACAAATCTGCTATTATTAGGCATATTTCCACCACAGAACCATTTTATGGAACCAGGAACTTTTGTCATGTTCCCACCGCAGAAACGCTTAGTTCCTCGCTGGCAGTTCCCGAACCTTTTTTAGTCCACTATCTATTGGGGAGGCGCTTACAGCCAAAACTTGCTGATTGGTTGGCGTTTACAGCGATAGCTCGCTGATTGGTTGGTACTTACAGTGATAACTTGCTGATTGGTTGGTGCTTACAGCGATAGCTCGCTGATTGGTTGGTGCTTACAGCAAGAGCTTGCTGATTGGTTGGTGCATACAGTGATAGCTTGGTTGACCTCAAGCACTGGGCAAACTGGGAAAAGAGAAATAAATAAATAGTCAAAAAAATTGAGCAAAATATTTTTGTATGTCAGTTATATGTAATGCATTAATGAATACCTTTTTGCTGGAATATTCAATTCATAACTGGTAAACTATTATTTAATATCACTGGCGCCAGTGGTGAAACTTGTAAGCACTTAGCAGAATAACACTGCACTGATTTTTATTCTACGGCCCCCCTGTTCTGAACCCGAGTGGTGTTTTGTTATTGGACTTCTGTGCTTGTCATAATGAACACAATGTTCAAGCACAAGAGTGTCCATATGTGCACTTGGAACCAGGACACTCTAGGCTGCAGTTTGATGATTGACTTTGTGGTCATTTCGTCAGACTTGCAGCCACATGTCTTGGACACTTGGGTGAAGAGAGGGGCGGAGCTGTCAACCGTTCACCACTTGATGGTGGGTTGACTCCTCTGGTGGGGGAGGAAGCTGGCCAGGCCTGGCAGACCCAAGCATATAGTGCGGGTCTGCTGGGAACGTCTGGTGGAATCCCCTGTCAGAAGGAGCTTCAACTCCTACCTCCAGCAGAACTTCACCCATGTCCCGAGGGAGGCGGGGGACATTGAGTCCGAATGGGCCATGTTCCGCGCCTCCATTGTGGAGGTGGCTGACCGGAGCTGTGGCCGTAAAGTGATCGGTGCCTGTCATGGCGGCAATCCTCGAACCCACTGGTGGACACTGGCGGTAAGGGATGCCGTCAAGCTGAAGAAGAATTCTTATCAGGTCTTTTTGGCCTGTGGGACTCCAGAGGCAGCTGACAGGTACCGGCAGGCCAAGCGGGATGCGGCTTCGGAGGTTGCTGAGGCAAAAACTCGTGTATGGGAGGAGTTTGGCGAGGCCATGGAGAACAACTTCTGGACGGTTTCGAGGAGATTCTGGTCCACCAACTGGCGTCTCAGGGTGGGAAAGCGATGTGGCATCAACACTGTTTATAGTGGGGATGGGGCGCTGTTGACCTCAGCTCAGGACATTGTGGGTCGGTGGAAGGAATACTTTGAAGACCTCCTCAATCCTATCCACATGCCTTCCATTGAGGAAGCAGAGTCTGGGGACTTGGGGGTGGACTGAGGTCACTGAGGTGGTTAAAAAGCCCCTTGGTGGCTGGGCCCCGGGGGTGGATGAGATCCGGTCGGAGTATCTCAAGGCTCTGGATGTTGCAGGGCTGTCTTGGTTGACACACATCTGCGGCATCACGTGGATATCGGGGGCAGTGCTTCTGGATTGGCAGACTGGGGTGGTGGTCCCCCTCTTCAAGAAGGGGGACCAGAGGGTGTGTTCCAACTATAGGGTTGGATCACACTCCATTGGATAGTCGAACCACGGATTCAGGAGGAGCAGTGTGGCTTTCGCCCTGGCGGTGGAACAGTGGACCAGCTTTATACTTTTGGCAGGGTCCTGGAGGGTGCGTGGGAGTTATCCCAACCAGTCTACATGTGTTTTGTGGACTTGGAAAAGGCATTTAACCATGTCCCTTGGGGAGTCCTGTGGGGAGTGCTCCGGGAATATGGGGTGCCAAACTGCCTTATAAGGGCTATCCGGTCCCTGGACAACCGGTGTCAGAGCTCGGTCCGCATTGTCGGCTGTAAGTCGGAGTCGTTTCCGGTGAGTGTTGGACTCATGATGAAGAAGGAGCTGAGCCAAAAGGCAAAGCTCTTGATTTACCAGTGATGTACGTTCCTACCCTTACCTATGGTAATGAGCTGTGAATAGTGACCGAAAGAACGAGGTTCTGAATATAATCCTGAGTAGGATAGGCTACGGACCCCTCATGATTCTGAATATGATAGCCTCCGGACCCCTCATGACCCTGAAAAGGATAGGCTCTGGACCCCCCATAACCCTGAATAGGATAGGCTCTGGACCCCCCATGACTCTGAATAGGATAGACTCCAGACCCCTCCTGACCCTGAATAGGATAGGCACCGGACCTTCCATAACCCTGAATACAATAGGCTCTGGACCCCCCATGACTCTGAATAGGATAGGCTCTGGACCCCCTCATGACCCTGAATAGGATAAGCTCTGGACCCCCTCATGACCCTGAATAGGATAGGCTCTGGACCCCCCATAACCCTGAATAGGATAGGCTCTGGGCCCCCCATGACCGCAAATAGGATAGGCTGTTATAGAACATGGATGGATGGATTAACACGAGTCCAGGAAGTCATCAAATGTAGGCCCTTTTTGCAGTAGTGTGAGACTATCAGAGCGCAGAGATGGCTGCAGAGCCGAGAGAAACAGGTAGCCACTGAAATTGAAGAATTTATATACTTTGCTGAGTTTGATTTCTGTGCTTCACAGTGTCTGTGGACTATGGCTGTGCGTTGCAGATTAATTATATAATGTGGCTTGGCTTTGCTGCTTAATACTCTATACAGTTGCTGTGTGTGAAGCTCTTTTCGTCGTCCCTGCCCCTTGCTACAAAGTGCTTGTTCAGATTCTGTATATAATGCCGTGTCGCAGAAACTAGCGGATAGGTTTGATTTTAATGACTGCTGAAGGATGTCAGTATGATGACACAGCATGCAGAGGCACAGTGGAACTCCTTGGCGTTTGTAATGTAGAGTAAATGCTACTGAGCTGTACTGGATTGTGTGGCCCCACCCACTTTTATTCTGGCCCACCTGCAGTTTCATTTCCGGCTGCGGCACTGGTGTCAGGACAGCTGTATCGAAGATGCCACCGTGTTGTACAGCTACAGGAAAACAAGTTGGATGGGTCCCAAAGCAACATTTCAATGTCATAATAGGTGCTCTGAGTGACAGAACAGACTGGAAAATACACTGGGGGGGCATCATAAAATGGGTGTGGCCATGGATGTGGGCAGAGCCTCTGTCCGAACATGTCATACATCCTGGGCATCGTGCTCATTCTGTGGGCTGCCTGCCGGACACACCTGCCGGTTAATCACTGCCACACAGTGCAGTTAGAGCGTCGGCTGCTTGACTTATTATCACTGCCACTGCATCCTGATTGATTTGTATTTTTTTTTTCTGGGAGCCAGGTCAACTTGTGCCACACCACCTGGGATCACGGCCCATTTTCCCTGCCCGCCATGCTCGAGAGAGACCCCCCTCGAAAGTCCACAGGGACCTCTAATATCCTGCCATAGCAGGTCTTAATTACTCCACTAAAGCAATTATCCCGCAATCCCTCACATGGTCTGCTTAGCGTCCCCCTCCCCACCACTTAGCGGATGGCTAATTGGAACATGACTGGAAGAGCCCCCCGGGACCCACCCACGCAGAGGGAATGCTGACCCACGCCCTAATTCACTCTGTGTGCCCCGGCCTGCTCATTGGCCTGGTCACCGGTTATCGGTGTTTCCTACACCAATCGGTTCCCTGCGACCACGACGCATTCTGATGCTTTATGGAGGATACGGCACATGTGCATTATGGGAAATGCATCAGTCCCTCAGCGTCGAGGAAGGCTTGAGCAGCACATTTTCATTGGGTCCCCAGTGCCCCCATGAGACTGTCTATCTGAGACCCAAGAACAGACTGGCCATTCAACCACTACTATGCTTTCCTCTGGCTGGTGCTGTTTTCCAAGGATGGTGGGGGGTGTTCCTGGTTTTTCTGCCTACTGGAACACTCCACCAGGGCCGCACCCATTAATGGTTACGCGTCCCTTGGGTATAAGATAATGTCCCCAGAGCACGAGGTGGAAACGACCCAGATAAAGGGCCCACTGTCTGAGAGAGTGGCCCTAAGGACACCCCCAAAAAGTAGCACTGCAAATACGTCACTGCGAGCATACTAATTACCCCACAAGGCGGAGGTGAAGTGAGCGGAGGAAGCAGGGAGATGCCGTGGGTTACAGGGGTGGCCAAGGTGCCCCAAACCCTGCCTGCTTCGAAGGCTCCACACCAGCGAGCCATTTATCTACCTTGGGGCCGGGGGCTCAGCCTGGTTCATCCATCACTTACAGTGTCCAGTGGCAGCTGCTGATTACTGTGGCCACTGGAGAGATTTATACAGAAACCTGTCTATTCTCTGTAGATGGGCTATTTTTTTGGGGGGGAGGAGGGCTGGATAAGGATTTGCAGAGAGTGTGGTAACAAGCTTGGTTTAACCCTGTATTTATGTAAAATGTGTAATCACTGCACAGGCCAGCAGGGGGTATAATGATTAACAAATGAGCTGATGGATTAATGGTTTCAGGAGTGGGTGTAGCCCTTAGTGAGCAGTGTGAGAAACAGGCTTCTTCCTTGACTGGCCGCCCGCCACGTGGTTCGAGCGTGTCAGCATCATGGTGATCTTGCTGAACTGCGTCACCCTGGGCATGTACCAGCCCTGCGAGAACATCGACTGCTCCTCCGACCGCTGCCAGGTCCTGCAGGCGAGTGTCCCCGCCAGCGCAAACTCTCCATCTCCCTCCATCACTGCACCTTTTGTTCTCTTTCTCGAAGTCACAAAACATTTCTCTGTATCTTTTCTTCTTTCCTTTTCTTTCCTCCACTTTTCATCCCTGTAGCCTCTCTCAGAGCCTGCCTGTGTCTCCGGCAATGAGATGTCGCTGTAAATATTGATTATGAATTATTCGTACAAGCAGCGTCCGCTCATGGCTTCCGTCCCGACCTAGATGTCCTGTCCCTCTGCCGAATCTCCCCTTAATGGCTCCAGTTCTGCGTAATCCTCTCCCAGTGTGTAAATCTGTTTGCTGAGTTGTTTCGTTCTTAAGCTAAGGAATTTGCATCGGGGGCACACAGTGGTGGGAATGCTGACTGGACAGAATCTGGCCGCTGAGTCTGAAGAGAATATCTCCACACCATCCATAGCCATTTAATTGGCAGCAGCCTCGGTCTCCTGCCGGAATGGGAGGCCGGAGGCCGTGGGGGTGTGCGAGCCTCTCTCCCCCCCACCCATATAGCCTGACAGTAAACATACACGTGGTCCCGTCATCCTCTCTAAGCTCGGTCCTCGTCTCGTGACGGCTGTGCCAGGGCCACTGACCCTACAGCGTTTAGATTTGTAGGTCTTGCCCCCCCCCAGAGATGTTTAAAATCGCTGTGAAGGGTTGGCAGTGCTCTCATGCAGAAAGGCCACCATTCCGCAAAGCTCTTCACTCCCATTAGAGAGACGCAGAAGGCTTCTACCAAGCTGACCCCCCCGTACCTGTTCGGAGGGTGAGGGATCACCCCCATGTCATGTCATCCTCTGGGCATAGGCAGCATCCCCACCCACCAGAAAGGCCACCAGAGAGGTCTGTACTGTAGATCTCCATCCATCCAGGAATTTGTATTCCTCTACAGTAAATATGGCTGACTTGGGTGAGGGTGGTGGCAGACAAAATAAATTTTGCTGCCCTCCCCCCTAGGAAAAAGCCTGGCTTGCTGGGTCGCCAGTGTAGCCCACACAGAGGGGACTCAGAAGGCAGCAATAAAATACTGACCAGGCCAGCTGCTTCTCTTAATTCATCTCCTAATGTACAGTGTCTTTGTTTAAAGCAGGTTTGATTCTTGCCCAAAGATGTAAGACACTGTCAGGAAGGACAGCAGTCAGACGTCACATTCCGGCCAGTGATGGCCGCGCTTTTCAGAGGAGAGAGAGCTGGGATTAATGCACAGCCATTAACGATACCAGGAAACGCTCGGCTCAGCTAAATGCTTTGTTACCAGGAGCCCGATTTCGACGGGATCTTTCCCCCTTGACCTCAGACCAGTCGGTTCACTGTCCAGCCCGTTGTCAAGGCAGTTGTAGCCATGGGGAACACTGCTTTGTTCTTAAGGCCTGGTGTGGTTTGCCTGTGCAGTGCTCATTCTCCAGCTAATAAAACAGGCATGTCTCTACATCATTAGGGGCCGCTGGCCACTGACCTGTCCTTCTCCCTGGCCGCAGGCTTTCGACGCCTTCATCTACATCTTCTTCGCACTGGAGATGGTGATAAAGATGGTGGCCCTCGGGATCTTCGGCCAGCGCTGCTACCTGGGGGACACGTGGAACAGACTGGACTTCTTCATCGTCATGGCAGGGTGAGAGATGAAGAGAGAAGTCTCTCAGTCAGTGCGTCGTATCACTAGCTGTCAGAGAGTCCCTCCTATCATTTTGCTTTGCTTTTTGTTGTTGCTGTTCTGCCTCCTGATTGCATCTTTCCCCTCATCTCTGAGCTTTGTAGATATCCAGCAGTGACTTACAGAGGTGGAGCAGACATCTGCCGCTAAAGCTCTAAACATGCGTCATGTTTTACTGTTGCTAATGTCACTGACATCCAGTAGCACAATAAACATGAACCATACACTGGGAGTGACTTCACTACCCCAGTGCTGCTGATTTCCCATTTAACGCGATATTTTTATGGTGGCTTTGGGGTTTGTTTTCTGCAACATTTCGAAGGCGTTGCTGTGAATCAGATCGTAGTTAATTGCAATTGCATTATTGATGAACATGGAATTATTTAAGATGAGTGGGGTTCAGTGTTTTGCAAGGAGACAGGCATCCCTCAAACCATGCAGCGGAGTGGTAGAGAGATTTGGGAAGGACAGTTATCAAGTGGATCTGGTCAATTCAGGACCATCTGCATGGGATGAGCCATGCTGTAGAGCTTTATGGTGGTGAGCGTTGGCTGCACTGACTGAGGATACAATAGACATCCAGAAATAACCACAGAAATTTGCAAGAAGCTGGGCAGGGTCTCATCCCGCTGCCGTCATGGCGACCTGGCCACCATTATAAAGACTTAATTATGCATGTAGCAATGGGCAGCGCTCCAGCAGCCCATGCATCAGTGACCCGCGCTCCAGTGCCCCGTGCTCCCGCGGCCGACGTTCCAGTGCCCCGTGTTACAGTGGCCCATGCATCAGCAACTCACACTCCAGTGCCCCGTGCTCCACTTGCCCTTGCACCTGCTGTCCGTGCACCAGCGGCCGTTACTCTGACAGCAGCTATCCGGGCCGGAATTAGGGCTGCCTCCCCCGTCATATTTCACACCCTGCAAAGTCATGGACCTGCCCGGGTTCAAGTGGTAGAGTCTGGTTGGAAACGAGGCCCTTTAGCGCATCCTCTCTGTCCTGGTCCCGTTCTTACTGTGTGCTCTCCAGCCACACTTGCCGGAGACAGATTCTAATGGATCTATATAAAGTTTCAGAACTCCCAGCAACAGTCAGTGTCCCTCTCAATCCTGGTGGCCTGCTACCCATAGCCAGCTGTCGCCTCCGTTTCGGGAAAGCAGACTTGGAAGGAGAACTGAGCAGGAGCAGGCGGCCGCCTTGGATCAGCAGAACGTCGGGCAGGTGTGCGGCATGAAAAGGGGATCCAGGAGCAAACGCAGTTGCTAATAACCGGAAGGCCGGCATTTCAGAGCAGACACAGGCCGCCCCGCCTCGTCCGGTGCTCTGGGAACGAGAAGCAAGCCTGCAGGCAGATGTTAACAGCAATTAGTCGAGCGGCAGGAGTGGGACCAAGCGAAGAGTACGCTAGAATATGCTAAAAAAAAAACGCTGGAGGGAGAGGCGGCTGCATTTTCTCTCTGTGACAGAAAAATCAGCGTACGACTTTTCTGAGGCGCACGGTCTGAGCACCAGGCCGGGAAAATTAGCCACCTTAATCAAAGAATTATCACAGCAGAAAGGCGTTTATCTTAATGAGTGCTTATTCCGCAGCTCTCCAGATTGCCTCTTGGCTTCGCGTGCACTGTGCGTCTCTCTGCGCGTGTGTCCTTGTGTGTGCGTAACTGCTTGCCTTCAGGAAATATTTGCCAACCCTATTTCTGGCTTCCAGGAGTCATTATATTACAAATTGAAAACTATTTGCACAAGAGGATGATTGATTGAAAGGTTTGACCCCCCCCCCTAAAATCATGGCTAGTTGAAGTCTGCCTCGCCTTTTGTGCCAGCGATGTTCAGCTGCGGCGATCTCTGCATGGTGTTTCATAGAGACTTCTAGGTCCTGATAGGGAGTGTTGCTAAGCGATGGTGCCTCACGGCAACAGACATTCGGGTTTGATACTCTGGGGTGCAGAGTCACTGTTTGCGCACACTTACACGTATTTGCATTATAAATCATGAACGACATGCCCGGTGAATGGTCTTTTTGCTTTTCGGTGTCCTCATCTCCCTGGGGGGCACATTGAATTGAACATTGAACACTTTGTGATATTCAGCTGGCCTGTTTGAGTCTTAACAAATGCCGTAATGGGACATATCGCGTGCACACAGGAAGCAGAAAGCTCCCAGGACAGCTGCTGTGACTATCAACGATACATCTCAGAAGGCAGAGGCGGGATCGGCACCCCAGCCTCCCTCTCCGTCATGTGACCCCAGCCTCCCTCTCCGTCATGTGACCCCAGCCTCCCTCTCATGTGACCAGCAGGTCTCTGCTGTGGCAGGGTGTGTGCTCTGCCCTCGTAACCAGGCTGGGGGTGGGATGATGGGGGAATTAGCCTGGGGGAAGGCTAACAAGGCTCATCTTGAAGACATTTGGCCCCTAGGCTTATTGTTACCATGGAGATGGAGGGGGACGAGCTTGTGAGTACAAGTTGGGCCCCGCTTTGGATATGCAGCTGGCTGGGGAGGATTGGTGTGCCTTTGCTCAGAGGGATGGAAGGCAGGCTCATCAACTGGCTGACCCACATCCCCAGGCTGGCTGCACGTGGCAAATTATGGGTTGAATCTTATGAAGCTGCATTAAGACACCATAACCATCTGCAGTAAGCTCTGCAAAGGGGATGGAGGCTTCCTGTGATTTATTGGACCTTAAACCAGGTTTACAACTGTTGTAAGCATCTTTCAAACCTACCAGTATCTGAATGCAAGGTGCCGTCTCAGATAAAATGTAAAAGAAACAGTGACACGAATAGGCAGTGAGAGTGAGGTCATTGTTCCTGCCTGACAAGGTGTCCCTGTAATGAGGACAGCTGGGCATAGGGTGCGGGTGTCTCTGCGTGTGCCACTGTGTATGTCCATGGCTGTGCGGCTCCCTTCCTGTTGGTGGGGGCTCATCCTTGGGGGGCAGTGAGGGTTAATCCCCTCACAGTGCCGTCTGTGAGTACAGAACCCACTCCCCTCGTTCCTCTCCTCGCACACACTCTGCTCCCTCTCCTCCCGCTGATTCGACACGGATCAACACCCCATCCTGATGAGGCAAGCTTTAGAAGACAGAGCCGTGCCCTCTGCATGCCTCATGCACCCCGGGGAAGTCGCAGCGCCCCCCCTCTGGAAGGCAGAGTGGGAAGACAGAAAGGAGAGATTGTAACAATGCCCATGGGAAGGGAGCTAATTATCACAATAGACGATGCAGTTTTTTTAGTCCAGAGGGGGCGCTCTCTTTACCATTCAACCACTCTTCATCCTCCACAACCCCCCAAATCAACCTAGACTGAAAGCTACACTTGCAGCATGCCCCAGCTCACAGCGACAGACACACAGTATAGGGAGGCACATGGCTGACAGGCATATGGGGGAGAGGCACACAGCTGACGGGCTCATGGTTGAGAGGCACACAGCTGACAGGCATGTGACTGGCAGGCACACGGCTGACGGGCACATGGCTGACAGGTACATGTCTGACAGATACATGGCTCACAGGCACATGGCTAACGGACACATTGCTGACACACAAGTGACAGGTATGCAGCTGACAGGCACACGGCTGACAGGCACATGGCTAATAGGCACACGGCTGACATGTATATGGCTGACAGGTATGCAGCTGACAGGTACACGGCTGACCGGTACATGGCTGATGGGCACTGGGAGTCCTTTCACTGGGGGTCATACCCAGGGACACCTCTGCTGCAGCTCTGCCTTGAACTGAGCCCGGCTGCCTGCTGCAGTGTGTGGTCAGTGGAGGGGGGGGGGGAGGCTGTCATGCATTTTGAAAGCTCTGTGTAGCCCAGTCCTCCCAGAGAAGAGAGTGAGAGTAAGCATGGCCCAGCAGCCTGGCAGCCGAGGTTAGGGACTGATGTTG
This sequence comes from Cyphomyrus plagiostoma, assembly GCA_019775915.2. Classification (NCBI taxonomy): domain Eukaryota; kingdom Metazoa; phylum Chordata; class Actinopteri; order Osteoglossiformes; family Mormyridae; genus Cyphomyrus; species Cyphomyrus plagiostoma. The sequence goes on along the minus strand of JABFEA020000048.1, from coordinate 10,209,012 downwards.
TAGGAACTGCGCACCTTCATGCCTGTCTGCCTTTGAGTTTCCGTGTGTGTGTGTGTGTGTGTGTGTGTGTGTGTGTGTGTGTGTGTGTGTATGTGTGTGTGTTTGCCTATCTGTGTCTCTGTGTGTAAGTCTATGTGTATGTCAGTGAACTTTCTGCTTACTGGTTCGTCAACATGCATCTTTGAGTTTTCTGTGTGTATGTATATATATATGTTTGTTAATTTCTGTCTTTCAGGTTTCTGTTTTGGGGTGTGTGCCTCAGAAGGCTTTTTGGTGGTTTGAGTTTGTGCGCGGATTCATATTTATTTATATATGTACGCACATTTACACGGAGCTGCTCCTTATGCATAATGATTATTCCGAAAATGCTATTTTTCCTTTCGGAATTCCAATGAGGCTGCGTCATGTAATTTTCTTTGAAGGCAAAAGTGCCAGAGCTGGTTTCTCTGAGCAGAGTTCAGGGGATATGACATTTACACTGACTTTGAGACAGTTCTCTCGATTAAGTGCTGGAGGAAAGTGTTGTGAGGTATTTTTGGGTTAGTGTGCATTGCTCGCCTGCCTCTCCCACAAATGGACACCTGTGCTGTTTCAGGTGGACTCGGGCTCGGCCGTCTGCCACTTGTAGGGGACGCCACTGTCACTGTCGGGTTCGTGACACATTTAAGGAGCTGGACAGCTTGCTAGTGTGGTGTGTGTTTTTAAGATTATCTTGTAAATCTGAATACAGCATGGCAATGAAGAAACAGGAGAGCTGAATCAACACACACAAAAAAACAACCGTGGCAAATTAAAGTTTTGTGAGGAAATTATTGGCCTGGAAACTAAGGCTTTTTGCAAATTAAAAAGTGAAATTACCTCACAAATAATACATCTATCTTCCCACTACCTATCCAGAGGGGTTGTGGGAGGTCTGGAGTCCATCCCAGGCAGTAAGGGAACAAGGCAGGGGATGCCCTGGACGGTATGCCAGTCCATACCATGGTACTGGGCATGGAATGCCCTAGACAGTATGCCAGTCCATACGACGGTACGGGACAGGGGACGCCCTGATAGTAGGCCAGTCCATACCAGGAAAATGACATACAAAGGCCAGTTAGACAGACACCCGCACAACACAGGAAAAACATGCAAACTCCACACACACAGAAGTGCGGAACAGAGGTGGGATTCAACCCCCTACTCTGAGTTATAGTGCCACGTCACGGAATCGTTTAAAAGGTGCAGTAACATTGATCGATTCATGGTGCGACCTTACATTAATCTGAAGAGAAGCGCAGAGCCCGAACCCGCCTTCCTGAGCGGCACCCTGTGCAGCTCCTCTCGTGCACGTACGCGAGCGTCGCCGTGAACATGCAGCGTCCACGGCAGTCATTTCTTTGCCGCCTCACGTGTCCGCTGAACGATGGCCGCAAAAGGAGCAGGCAGAGGGTATGTGGGGCAGTCTTGGAAGCTTCCCCTGAGGAGATGAGCAGGCGGAGGATAGAGAATCGGAGCTGGCTGGCGGCTTTAAGAGTAAATCGCCATCTCGCTGGCTCACCTCTCACACTGGGGCTCTGCGGATCACTCCTGCCTCCCTGCTGCAGGCCTGAGACTTTGTGTGTGCGTGTTTCTGTCTGTTTGTGTGTCTGTTTCTCACTTTCAGGGAGGTAAGTCAGAATTCAGTCAAGCAACCTGTAATTGGGCCCTAGCTACAGACAGCAGCATACATCTTAATTCAGTCACAGGCTGAGTTATCAGTTTAACATGACCGGTGTTTCCGCTGCCGGACTTGGGGCGCCTTCCACACTGATGTAGGAACTGAAACGTTTTAGGGAGATTGAGATTTCTCCAGATTTTATCCAATTTCACTGGAACGGGGTACATCGCTGGGTCAGTGCGTCGCCACCAGGACATCAGAGACGCCTTAAGGAGCACCTGACGGGCTCAGACTTCAGCCACCACGTCTTGTGAGCCGGGAGCCTCACACTGAACATGCCGTTGCATTTTTAATGTACCTGACTCCTGATTCTTGGTTTCTACGGTGGTCTGAGGAGATAGATGAGATTTTGCATGAATACTAAAGGATTCGCTATGCTCTAGCTGAGATCATGCGCATGAGATCCTTTCTGTCTATGTGTGATGATGTAGCATGTGCCTGAATTAGAGCAGCGGCTCTCTGCAGATCATGCTTCCTGATGCATGTGTTTTCTGTAGATTGGGTGTGTTTTCTGTAGATTGGGTGGGTTTTCTCTCCACGTGTCTCTCGGTATCTCTCTCGGGTAACTGTGTGCTTCAGCTCTGACCTCCTCTCTCTTATTGGCAGGATGGTGGAGTATTCACTGGACCTTCAGAACATCAACCTGTCTGCCATCAGGACTGTACGGGTGCTCCGGCCTCTGAAAGCCATCAACCGTGTCCCCAGTGAGTCTCCGCCCCCCCATCCACAGCCTGGTACTCTCTCCTTTCATGGAGCTCTGAAACTACGGGGCGTTGGCTTGTCACCGAGTTACAACCTAATCTGGTGTCATTCACTCCCCCACCCCCTACCCTCCAACGACTAAAATCACATCTTCCAACGGAGATGACAGCTTAAAACCCAGAGGACAGTTCAAAGCCATTACCAGTTAAAATGTTCCAGACAGCTAAATACCTCTCAGAGTTACATTAAAGTGAGACAGAGCTGATACTAAGCTCTTTGGTCTGCTCCTGGTACAAACCAGGACCCATTCACATGTGTGTGCAGTTCCTGCAATGACTTGGCACCCCTCCCTGCATTACTGCCTACCTCCGGACACCCGACACCCTAGATGGGACAAGCAGGGCACAGCTAGAGATTTTGGCCCCCATGAAAGCATATAGTATTGGGTCCCCAACCCAGACCAATCCAAATTCTCCAAATGTTTTTGTCCGTTACCCTGTGTAATGGGTGCATTGGGATGCTAGTTACACAACCACACTCAGTCACAGAAGACTAAACAATTGAGACAGTGCAAAATAGCACAGACAGTCCAAACACTACAAAACTGTGCAAATAGCAGACAACCTAGAAATTTTGGGCCCCCTGGTAATATATAGCCTTGCGCCCCCACCCAGTTTATGAATTCAGGGGCCCCCTGCTTAGGTCCCTGAATCTGCCTGGGTGCCCCCACCCTGCTGATGTGCCTCCTACACAACATGCCAATGAAGTAGCGGCATGTGCTTAAACAGGATCGACTCTGCATTGTTTCACCCTAAAAAGCGGCTTGAAAATTTTGCCCCTGTCTTGCGTTTGGTTTCCATTCAGGATACGGGAATCATGCCGCAGTATATGCACATTTCCGGCCTTTCCATGTCCCGGGTGGCTGTGGCATGTCAGCAATGCTCTCTCTGCCTTTCGTCCGATCAATTTGCTCCATAGCCACATGCCCCCTGGTGCCAATTGACGGTGTTGACATTTCCGGCATGTACCTCGAAACCACCAGCGGCTTCTCTCGGTGGCACCGCTCGATATCTGTCTGAGGCACTCCAAGCGACCGCCACTCCAGGCCCTTCATCAACAGGGTACAGCTGTAGCCCTCTGTTGTTATCCAGAACTCAGAATAATGTGCAGTAACATGGGCCAGAACCAAGCCGGTTTATACAAGCCATCAAAGTTCTGGACATGGGGTCCTGCCCTCAACTCGAACCTAGGCACGTGAGGTCACCTACACCCCACTTTCTGTTTCTTAACTCCATTACAGTACATCTGATCAGCACTGACACTGGGCATCACTGCCGAACCACCTCTGAGCAACTCAGAGTGTTTGCGAACGCTCCGTTTCCAATGCTGCCCCATGTGTCGGTCTGCCTGTTGAAAAATAGATGGATGCTGGCTCCTGCACAGAGAATGCTGTGCACGCGTTGACTAACAGGAAGTGCTGTGGTGTGCAGGGGGCCTCAAAGACACACAGAGGCACAGCGAACAAAAGGAGATTAAATATTTAAGAGGGAGCCAGAGAGCAGGAGTCAGACTGAATAGTGACCTGGGGGGAGTGGGGCAGGTCGGGGGTTTGGTGGTGGGAGCAGCCACCAGTGGAGCAGACTGATGCACTGGGAGGCTCAAGGAGAGGCCAGGCCTTCAGAGTGCATAGGGGGCCAAGGCCTGCAGAGCGAGGGAATCGATGGAGGAGATCGAGCAGGCGAGCAGGCGGTGAGGAGAAAGAGTATGTGAGAGAGAGAGAGAGAGAGAGAGAGAGAGAGAGAGACGTGGTACATACGCACTGCTGGGCTCTGGCCAATGACAGCTCTGCCCCTTTATCTTCTGCTTATATGACATGGAGGCACTGCCCACCCCTGAGCTTCCATGATTTGATTTTCAGAAATTTAATTTCAATTAACTGCTCCTTCTCGCAGCAGCACACTCACAGCCATGTCTCAAGTGACGCACTAAATAACCACAGGTGGGAGGGGGGGGGGGCTCTTCATCGCCACAGCACCCCCGCCCTCATTATCTGTGCGGGGCTCTTAAATGCATGACTTACACTGCTGCCACGTGTCACAGTGGCCGCTGCCAACCCTGGCTCCACCCCCCATACCGGCCAATCCAGCAGCAGCGGGGAGGCTTGCAGGCTGGCTGTGATGTCACCAGGGCCGCCACCTTCTGCCCTTGGGGGGTAGCCATGTGGCCAGCTCTGCGGCAGGATAAGCTCCTTAATTCCATCTCAGCTCCTTTTGGGGAGGTGGGCTTCAATGGCGAGCAGCCCTTTATTAATCCCGTTTTCCAAATGCGACTCTGTTGGGGACTTATTCCCATCACAGTATGGGATGTGACTGTTTGCTGTTTGGGAACAGAGAGGGACAATAAGGTCAGCTTCCTGGCCCACTGGGCGTGATGAGAGGGTAGTTTCCCATTTTTGTGATGCATTTGGCTTTCTGTTTCTCCAGAACTCTTAGGTTGTTCTTATCCCCATTCCCTTGGCGTCCTGTTTCCCCGATACACCCAGCTTTCTCTTTCCCTCATTCCCTAGACATTCTGTTTCCCCGATACACCCAGCTTCCTCTTTCCCCCATTCCCTTGACGTCCTGTTTCCCTTATACACTCAGCTTCATCTCTCCCCCATTCCAATGGCTTACTATTTCCACAATAAGCTCAGCTTCCTGTTTCCCCAATTCTCTCAGCTTTCTGGTTCCCCAATGCGATTATTTTCCCGTTTCTCCCTTATGCTCGGCCTCCTGTTTCCTCGATGTGCTTGAATCCTGTTTCCACCGTACTCTATCTGACTCTCTTGGGTCTATCTGTTTATTTTACCCCAAAATCAAAATGTCAGAGGTCCCCCAGAAATAACCCTTCTACCTACATGTGTTTGATTAGCCCCTGCCTTCCTCTCCCCTCACCCTTCCCTGTGTAATTGCTGCCCCCACCCTCTCTCTCTCTCTCCCTCCCTTTCTCCCCTGTATCCCAGGCATGCGCATCCTGGTGAACCTGCTTCTGGACACTCTCCCTATGCTGGGTAACGTGCTGCTCCTCTGCTTCTTCGTGTTCTTCATCTTTGGGATCATTGGCGTGCAGCTATGGGCGGGTCTCCTGCGTAACCGCTGCTACCCTGAGGAAAACTTCACCCTGTGAGTCCCGGGGGAGGGGGGGCTGTCCTTCTGGCCGTCTAGCTACCTGTCTGTCTCCCTGTCTGTCTGTCTGTTTGTCTGCCAGACTGTCTGTCTGTCTGCGTGTCTCTCTGTCTGCCTGTATACCAGCCTGTCTGTCTGTCTGTCTGTCTGCCAGACTGCCTGTCTGTCTGCGTGTCTCTCTGTCTGCCTGTATACCAGCCTGTCTGTCTGTCTGTCTGTCTGTCTGCCAGACTGCCTGTCTGTCTGCCTGTATACCAGCCTGTCTGTCTGTCTGTCTGTCTGTTTGTCTGCCAGACTGCCTGTCTGTCTGCGTGTCTCTCTGTCTGCCTGTATACCAGCCTGTCTGCCAGCCTGTCTGTCTGTTTGTCTGCCCGCCCGCCTGCCTGTCTGTGTCTGTCTGTCTGGCCGCCCTTTTTCCAGCATCCCCTCGGATTTACTCACTCATCCCGTCCGCGGCCTGTCGCGGAGTGTGGCTCTAATTGCATTATTCTGAGACGCAGTGGGAAGCCCCGCAAAGATGGAAATGCGAGTGCTTCACACTGTGAGCCTCACACACGACGTGTCCCCGAACCGCTCTGCTAAATAAATACCTTGCTGTATAAAAATGTCAGCTACACATGAAAGCATCTGGGGCATAAACAAATATTACAATTAACACAGGTTGCTGTTCCACCATAATGCAGGCCCACTGTTACCCAGGGCCACACATATGCCCTCACATATGCCTGTATTTCCCTTACTTAGCGATACCTGCCTTTTCTCCAGGTAGATGATGAGCCCCACCTTCCTCTGCTTTATTAAATCATTATCACTTTGCCCACCGTCTTCAAAATATCACCCTCCCCCCCAATTATCTATCGTCAGAATGTTGCCACCCAGGTTACCGTGCCAAGAGCATCTGTTTCCCCGAGTGACGCCTGGATCTCGTCATGCTGGGAGAGAAATGACTGTGTCCTGTCATGGCATCAGTGGAAGTGTTCAGATAATTGGTGCGAATGAAGCACCATCCCCAGCTGTACAGTCTAATAAATAAAAGGTGCCAGTTTCGCATCACCTGGGACACACAGAGACACACACACAGACACAGACACACACACACACACACACACGCACAGACAGAAACACAGAGACGCATACAGACACAGAGACACACACACACACAGACGCATACCCACACACACAGAAACACAGAGATGCATACACACACAGAGACACACACACACACAATATATATAAGAGGCTGGACATTGTGCGCTGTGACAGCTCGCTCACCCCAATGCACTATGGGCCCCTGCTTACCAGGGGCTCAGACACTCACATGTTAGAGGTGGTGACAGTGGTACAGGACTGAAGAGAACACAGAGTGAGGACTTGTGAGACTCAGTGCCCATGAAGACAAGGGCCTTTGTAATCAGGCTGATATTCACCTGCCCATCTAATTTAAGGACCTTGTATTTAGCTGATTAGGGGGGCAGTTACAACACTTGGGTTGTGACCTCAAAGTAATTCTCTGCAACCTATCAGCACTGCCCATGAGTCTCTTTGCGGCTTAGAGGCACGTTGGTCTTAATTCCCGGGTCTTCAATTAATTAGCCTTGATTGAGTTGTTGGCTGAATTCAAATCAGATTAAAGAATCTGTGAGTTAAAGTGTCTTTTTCATTATGGAGGAAAACGCGTAATGCTGTAAAGATCCGTAACATACTATTCAAACATCTAGACCTTTGCAGTGAATAATAATACATGAATTCTGAGGTGAATCACAGTCTTGTTAGCGTAGGCACCCTAACATCCAGAGGGGAGGATTCTGGGTAATCTGCCCTGTCAGAAGAAATTAGGTGTCAGGGGCTCCACAGCTACACAAATTAGCTTGTAGCGGTTGCTGGAAGTCAGTGTTAGGTGTCTGCAAGGTTGTCTCTTGCTTTTACGTGAATTAAATGCAGTGTACTGTACCCCTGGCATGCACACTGATGTATTTTATACATTGTCATATGCACAAAAGGTTTGGATGACAGCCTTCAAGCTGGCAGTGTCGTTCAGCATTTCTCTTTGCCGCCTCCCTTGCAGATGGCTGTGTGCATTGCATCAGAGCGCCCCCACTCTGGGGACTCTGTCGCTGTCAGTTCAGGCCCTGCCTCTCTGAACTTTGCGCCTTGGCTCTGCCTCCCTTAGATCAGGGAGATTTTTCAGGCCGACTGCTACTGTAGGCTTGAAAGACAGGGTGGTGGGGGTGCTGCACTCTGTGACCCCCCCCCCGCACTCAGTAGCCAAGCACCACTCTGGGGGGGAGGGGCTTCTCAGCCTCACAGTGCTGTCGCTCAGTTGTGATTGGTCTGCCGTCTGTGGGCTAGCTTCTGCCTTCTTCTGTGACCATCCCTGGTGCAGTGGAGTGGAGTGGGGGTTGGTTTTAACAACGTTCCGTCTCCACGCGCTCGGGCTGTCTCTCGGTCCGTAATGTCTGTCGTTCTTGTTTACCTTTGTATTACAGACAGAAACCTTCCCTAAATCTCTTTCCCAACGCTTATTACAACTTAATGTAATTAGGAATAATTAAGAAAAAGTGCAGCTTGTACTTATACAAATGAACATATTTTAATGAGTCTGCCTGTGTGCAGAGAGCTACAAACAGGTAATAATATGAGACAGTCCATGTCCTTTTAATGACACAGTCCATGTCCTTTTAATGACACCAGCTGTCACCCTGCAGGGACACTTTCCTCTGTCGTCATGCATGCAAGCTGCTCATCTCAGTGTTTATTTTTTTTAACAGGTGCTTCAATGCAAAGCATCACGTTTTTTTTTTTGAGACAGCAGAGTCAGTCTCCTGAACAATTGGGCTTCAGAGGCTGACGGTGGCATCACTCTGCCGACCCACTGCCCCAAAATAGCAGCACCCAATGTGGGGCTCGAACCCACAACCCTGAGAGTACAGGGCTCATGCTCTGCCAGCTGATCTTGTTCGGCTGACAGGTGTGGGTGTTTGTGAATCTGTGATATGAGTACTTGCATACACTTGTGTGAGTCTGAGTATTTAAATACTTGTGGGGGTGTGACGCCACGTCATGTAATCCCATGTCACGCATCACTCTTTAGCTCTCTTAGCTCCAGCAAGACACCCTGACTGTATCACTCACCTCTCAGGCTCTGACTTCCCTGACACCCCCTCTGTACCTCCTCTGCTTGAGGGGAGGGGGGGGCACTCTGGAGCTGATGGACTCTGTGACAGGTGCGCTACCTAATTATCATCAGAAACAGAGAGCAGGAGAGCCAGTGTCTGACTAGGGGCGCTGGGGGGGGGGCACTGAGCCACTGGAAGGGGGGGTCAGAGTAGTGCTTTCACATCCAGACCCTGTGATTTGTTCTCTGACACATGAGGCAGGAGTATTCCGTCAGTATGATGCATTCTTACTCTGCATGTGTCTTTATCACAGTAGGACAGAGCGGTGATCAGCAGTTTGGGCCTCATCATTTGGCCCCAAAGAGCTGGCGTGCACTGTCCGTGCCATGCACCCAGGCCGGGATGGGCGTGGGATACGAGTGAGGTTAGCTGAGCCCAGCAGAGGAGCTGATCAGAAGAATGATGCGCCGAGACGCAATAAATGAATAGGGCGATGTGACAGCCCTGTCTGGGCCAGTAAGGGCAGGCTGTGATTTTTGAATGCTGAGAGGGCACACGCTCGTACCCGATCACGCTCAGCATGGCCGCCACACGTCGCCGTTCTTCTGCTGTGTTTACATTGTCATCGGTTTAGAAACCAATAAAGGTGTGGCTATATATGTGCTCTTCTATGGCCTGATAGATGCTAACGGAGCTTCATGACCTGCTTCTCCCACTAGCCTTGTCCTTCTCAGCCTCCCGCCGCTGTCTTTCAGCTGGGCTTTAGCCGCAGGGCATTCTGGGAAGGCCCCCGTGTCACTGAGAATTACAAATGAAGGCAGAGCATCATTTAACAGCTTCCTCTGTCAGCCAGTGAGCTCAGAGGCAGCACCTTGCCCGGTCAGCAGAGGGCGGCGAGAGAATCAGGAAGCTGTCTCAGCGCCGCTTAGCGAATCATGTCCTTCAGACAGCCGTTCTGGTGCCCTTGTATCATGGAGCGAGAGAGCATTAGATAATCAGGGGACGACAGTGGGCACTCGCTGAACTCAATTGGATTCTGGGCCCCAAGAACGCATATCATCATCTGGAAAGTTCAGGTCCAGAGAGTAAAATCCAGACCAAAAATTTTGTTGCAGCCAACCAGTTGAGTACTCTGTGACTGTGACTCTTTATACTCAACTAATTGGTTGAAATAAAACCTTGGCCCAGATCTATACCAGTCTAACCGCTTGCTCCCCCCAAGATCTGCATTAGGGTTTGGGCTCTTCCACCCCTCTAATGCTGTCTGTCCCATGTTCCCAGCACGTCAGGCCTTACCCTCCCCACGCCATACTACCAACCCGAGGAGGACGACGAGCGACCCTTCATCTGCTCGCTGGCGGCCGACAACGGCATCATGTCGTGCCAGGATGTGCCGGCACGGCGGGAGGGCGGCCGCGAGTGCTGCCTGGACAAGGAGGACGTGCTGCGGCGCCAGGCGCTGGGCCTGGCCCCCGAGCCACTGATCAACGGCAGCGTCAGTGTGGCCGGCCTCTGCGTCAACTGGAACCAGTATTACACCCGCTGCCAGACTGGCCACAGCAACCCACACAAGGGAGCCATCAACTTTGACAATATCGGCTACGCCTGGATCGTCATCTTCCAGGTGCCGACGCTCACCCACATACACAATCACCTGCACTCATATCTTCGTAGGGACTGGGACCGTCCATTCATTTCTATGGGAAAAACCCCAGTCCCAACAATGACACCCTTAACCCCTACCCACCTTAACCACAAGAAACCAAACAAAATACAAAACTTTTGGCATTTGTAGTTTTGTTATTACAGTCATAAATTTTTATAAAATTGAGTTTCTCCATTGAAAAGGTGGTCTCCACAACAAATTACAGGTTTTTATCACATTGAGGGAACATTTGGGATATTTATACATAACCCACACACACACACTGGGTGCTGATGCATCTCCAGTTGATCTACAGGCCAGCGACTGTGTCTCCCCACAGGTGATCACGCTGGAGGGCTGGGTGGAGATCATGTACTATGTGATGGATGCTCACTCCTTCTACAACTTCATCTACTTCATCTTCCTCATCATCGTAAGTGTCCCTCTCTCTTGCAGCCCCAGGCAGAGGCTGCCTGATACACACACAGTGGCTGGCTGCATTGTAGTGCTTCTGCGGTACTCCAGGTGATCTCTGTTCATCTGGCAGCGACCAATCAAACCCCAGTCCCACTCAGGCTGAAATCACTATCCATATCTAATCCGATAGCCTGCAGTAGTAAATACCATGTGCAGGCATTTAGATGCCCTTTAACCAAGGACTCTCTCCAGTACAACTCTTTACCGTATTTAGCGCTTTGGTTCCTACAAGATCATCTCCAGAATTAAGTTCCAAACATTCAACTTCTGAATTTTTAAATTTTATCAAATGATCTGCATTAACGCAGAACAGAGATACACCTCCTGAGGAGACTTGAGTGAAAAGGTGGCTGGTATTTTGGGTCACCAAAGAAACACCCAGAGTTAATGGACCTTCAGAGATTAATATAATAACTCTTAGCGAGCCGCTGCCCGTAACATGACTTACACTGAAGCCTATTACTAGCCCTATTTGTGGCCTAATGAAAATGTGCTTCATTAGTCACTGTCATGTTTCCAGCAGCCTAGGTGGGCTTTCACCTTGAGAACTGACTGTCCTTAACTGTTGGACGTCATGGTGTTTCAGGTCCAAGAAAGGCAGGTTTGCACACCAGTAAGCTTCAATGGGTAACTAAGTGTGAGAATGGCCACTTAATTAGGGCCACCAGTGGGATAGTGCTATGTCCAGAGGGGGCAAGAGGGGGAGCTGTGGCATGCCTCTTGGATGGCAGCTGTATTCATGATTCCTGAGAGCAGTTCAGCTGCCGGAGTCAGCATTAAGGCTCCCTGTGAAATATATCAATGCGACAGGCAGTATATAAATGAGGGGGAGATTACATGAGAGTGTTCTCGCATGTATGGATAGGTATGCACGTGTGATATACGCATCACAGAGGACATCTGTTCCATCCTGTTCCAGGGCTGATGGGCAGGCTAGTTTATCATTCCTCTTCCGGGCCATTTAATCTGGTCTGATTGTCTGCTTTCAGGATCCTACCAATCAGGCCAAGTGGCTAGATCAGGTGCAGTGGCACAGATGATATTAAGCCAAAATTCATCCCAAATCTCCTGTGGACACCTTTTAAATTGCAAAGAAACCTGGCATAATCGAGCAGCTTGTGCCGTCTTGTGGAGAGTTAGGTCAGCTTCTGGGAGACAGTGATACTTTGGTGATTTAAACAGCTTGACTGAGGCCTGCTGGGAGATTAAATTCCTCTGCTGGGTCTGACCTCGGCTCATGTCTCTGTTTGCCCTCCTCGTTTGTCTCCAGACACCCCCCCCCACACACACACACACACACGCACACTGATATCTCGCAGTTACATCCTTACTCACAGCCTGGCAGACCAAAGCAAACGCACCCCGCTAATGGAGGTCGCGCAGCAGAGCACGGCACGCGCTGGCCTGATATTCTGTAGACTCGGAGCATGTGCGGCGCAGACAGGAAGCAGGCACAGCGCTCTCGCGTGCCCCAGCTGCTCACTCTGTGCATCATTACAGAGCGATGCGTGATGTTCACATTAAAGCTGGAAGGCATTTTGCTGGCCATGCAGTCTGGATTGACCAGTCAGAGAAGAGCCTTGGGCTGGAATTAATTTACAACCAGCAGGGGCCCCATGTTACCCTCAAAGGGGCCACTTTCATGTTTGAGGTCATCTGGCAGCGGGCCGAACACTAAGCCAATCAGCCACTCTCTTCCCAGGCTGGGATATACTACTGGGATGTACAATAATGTCCCTCTGGCCACAGAAGGAGGGGCGTCATTGCTGCAGGACGTCAATGTGGGCAGGGGTGGGGGGAGGCACTCAGTCATGATGAGTTAGGTGTTGGCCGCTCGCCCCGCCTGGGAAAGTGCCTGAGTTCAGCGCTTCATAACTCTGCTGCTGCAGTAAGGTCACCAGAAAACTGTGTGGTGTCCCACACTGATGCCTCAGCCCCCAAACTGGGGCTGCTTCTCAGCACCAAGAGCGCAAAGGTCATACTTATGCTCTTGGCAAGACTGGTCTTGCTAACTTGCCTCCCAAGAACAAAACCTGGGGCGCAGAGAACCACGCGATCAGGCTTGTTTGGCGAGGATGCAGCTGATGCGTCCATGATACCTGGAGCGGAATGAGAGCGACATCCGGGGACGACATTTTTGCCATCATCTGTACTTCTGTTCTTGACTACTGGAACTGGAACAAAAGTACGGTGAAGCACACATATTGAGAAAGAACCCATTACTGATGTGTTACTACCAAAAACTGTGGCAGGAAAGCAAAGATTTCATTCATTAATCAATTAACAGCGATTAAACCCATCTACATAAGCAGTGATGCACACGATTAAATGCCTCCATGTGAACGACGATAAGTTCCAGCGCCTCTGTGTGAAAGATGAGGTGTTGTTCTGTATTGACTATGCCAGCTTATTCTACAGCATACCAAGGCTATCTGAAATTACAATTTGAAGACATTCAAACTCCGAATGGATTGCCTTTTCACTTTAAGTGGAAACCAGAAATCTTCCTGCAGAGCTGTTGCCGATTCACAGAGAAGCTCTACATCCGTTTCTCCCTGAAGCGAATGGAAAGAAATGAAGATATTAGGCTCCTCCGACAGGAGATGAAATCTGTTACGCGGCAATTAAACCAGCGGCCTTGCGCAGGCTTTGTATCATGCATGTCAGCCTCTGTGGAAAGCAAAGAGGCGACTGCGATGAGCGCATTATCTCCGCTTGCACACTAGCAAATGTGCCGCCTTGTAAACCGCAGGGAATGATTTTCCTATTAAGATCCAGAGATCAGCGCACTCATGGGGGATGTGCTTAATGGTGAGCTATTCACATCGGAGTATGAGGGGCACACAGAAAGCAGACTTCCCATAATGTTCAGGGGTTGCCTGTCACCAACCCCAGGGTGATTTCAGTGCGTGCTGAGTACCATATCATTGCTGAAGTGCTTAACCCCCCCCGTACAGATTGGCTCCTTCTTCATGATCAACCTGTGCCTAGTGGTCATCGCCACCCAGTTCTCAGAGACCAAGCAGCGTGAGCACCAGCTGATGCAGGAGCAGCGGGCGCGCTGCCTGTCCTCTAGCACGTTGGCCAGCATGGCCGAGCCGGGCGACTGCTACGAGGAGATGTTCCAGTACGTGTGTCACGTGTTGCGTAAGGCACGCCGCCGCTCCGCCGCTCTCTACAGCACCCTGCGTGGCCGTTCTCAGCCACCAGGGGGGAGCAGAGCGCGGGCAGGGAGGCCAGAGGCCGGAACCAGCATCAACGGCGGAGACAGACATTACCACCCCCACCAGAGTGAGTGGATTGTTGGAGTTAGAGATGAGCTTTGTGTTAGGGGGTAGGCAGCTAAATTGCCTCATTTGCATATTTGGGGGAGTCTATGATGGCACACACTAACCAGATGCTCACTCTCGGCTCCCACTCCTTCTCCGTCTCTCTCCTGTCTCTGTTTCCCTCTATCTGATCTAGTGGCTCGCTGCCCACGCCACAGTAAGCCAGAGAACAGCGCTGGCCCTACGGGGAGCCCCCCTGCCCTCTCAGTCGTGCCCGTGACTGAGGACTGCCCAGATTGCAGGATGGCTCTGTCTGTCAGGGAACCGACCGGGGCTCTGGGCGTATCAGCCAATGAGGACGAGGAGGACAGAGCCATGGAGGAGACAGATGGGTATAGCCACCACCTGGAAGAGGACGAGGGGGCAGATGAGGCCGTGGAGCACAGGGCGGAGCGGAGGAAGAGGACGAGCTGCTGGGGCTGGTGCAGGGCACTGTGGAGCCACATGCGAGTCAACCTGAGGAGCATCGTGGAGAGCAAGTACTTCAACAGAGGCATTATGATAGCTATCCTCATCAACACTATCAGCATGGGCATCGAGCACCACGACCAGGTAATCAGCCAAGATGACACTCATTGTAACACTAAGCAGTGTGAATGTAAACCCCTCCCTGTAGATACTAGCCTGAAGTTCCTTCCAGAAGAAGAAGCTTGCATTGTTGTTGCTGCCAATGTAAGGCACTTAGTCACGCCACTGCAGGAACTCTCCAAGTTGCTCGATTCGTTGGAAAGTCATTAATAACTACAGATCTATCATGTGTCAATAAATTCATCCATCCATTTGTGGGAAATCCAGTTAGCTTGACAGTGGTCAGAGGCCACAGCAGTCTGTAGACAGAGGGACAGAATTAATCACAGGGCATGTCAGTAAATGCACTTAAAATTCCAGCTTTACTTCATAATTTCTGTTGTCAGGCTCCGGAGAGCCGCTGTTTGTTGATGGCAGCTTTCCATCACACAGACAAACAGTGCACCTTTATAAACCACATACAGAATCTTCAGATTCAGGCAATTTTGGGTTGTACTGGGTATCAAACAGAAATCTCTAAATTGTATTAGCTGCAGATCCTAAGCTCCAGCGCGACTGACCTTGAACTTGGTTTCACTAGGCTGTACATGAGGGCTTTTCTGTCATCTTGTGCTTGCAGACTCCCATTGACACTCCTGCTCCTGTTGGCTTAGGGAGGGCAATTAGATCTCCAAATCTCAAGGTTTCTCGCCCTAGCGTTAGCAAAATCGGAGCGCTAGCATATTGCTAAACAGGACGCTGCTCATCAGTGATCACATGCGACATGAACCCCTCTGTGTCCTGTGCAGATGACTTGACGTGGGCATCTGTCTTAATGTGCTGACCCCACCACCCCCCCACACTGCCAAGTCTCTTAAAACTGACTCCAGTGAAAAAAGTAGAGCATTCCCAGTTTTGCGTAATTAGCACAAGAATTACCATAGGAAGAGGAGAAAGACAGGATTATATTCAGGCAGCAGACGGCTGCCCCAGTGCGTAAGGGGAATGGCTGTTCTCAGTAGCGACCCAGTGCAAAAACATAATCAGACCTTATTGATTAATTAGCATATTAACTACCCTGGTTTGTTCTGGGCCCCCTATGATTCCCTCATCAGTTTAAACATTTGAGTTCCGCTTAAATAACATTGCAAAGTCATACAGCAATACAGCGGACAAATATTACTACAAGATTCCTAAGTTAACTACCTTTAATAATAACACAAGGTCCATAAGTACGGAGCCCCTAAAGGGATATAGGTGATTAAAAGTTTTTTTTTTTTACTGTATCTGGTGCGCAAAAAAAAAAAATTAATCACCTATGTCCCTTCAGGGGCTCCGTACTTATGGACCTTGTGTTATTATTAAAGGTAACTTAGGCTACAAGTGATAGAGCAATGAAACATAAGAGTACAAACAGGCATGTTGTTCTCCTCACATGCTCTGTGAAAGTCCCCCTACATTATTCTGGTTATTTCTTGCAGGAAAAGTTAAGTGTTTTGTTACTTCTGTGGTTATAAAATAAAAGGCAAATTTGCATACAGTGAGTCATGGTGAAAATCGAAACTACTATTTTTGGCCTGGGTGGCTATGATGGAGCTGAATGGTGGCTGTACAGAAACAATCGGAATAATCTGATTCTCTTTATGATAAGTGCCCCCCTGAGCATGTAGCCCAGCTGTGGTCAGACCTCCCTTGCTTTGTGGGCTCAGGCCTGCATGTGATTAGATTAGATCAGGGTTTGGTGATGATTATACCTAAACTACTGAATAAGGCGGCATTGACAGGTTTTCTTTGTAGGGGATTCACTCTGGCCACAATCTCTAGATAAATCTGTAGACCCACTCCATCACCCTGTGTACATATTTTCTGATGGGTCGTCACGTGTAGATTTTTGCTGTTTATGTAATTCATCATAAGCATTGTGAGGCTTGATGTTTTAGTTTCACTACCACTGTATGATTATTAAGACACACCTTTATCTGTCACCACTTGGGGCACCGCACCCATACAATGTTAACTCTCATGGAATTAATGAAGCATTTTATTTTCTGTTAAGTCGGCTAATCAAATCTCTCGATGAGATCTTTTAGGTGCCATTTGGGCAACAGGAAGTCGAGGTGCTCATCTATGAGACAGATAGGCACAGATGAGAGCAAATTCTTGGGGTCAGGATCTAGGGTCAGACGTTTCCCCAGCAGACCTGAGCAGTTTTTGGAGTAAGAGGCCAACAGTGATGTGATTACTCTGTTAGCCTTGGAACCTTCCAAACATGAGCATAGATCCTTCACACGCATAGCCGCACGCCGCCTTGTCTGGGTTCGGATCCTGGCCCTCTAGCAGAAATATATTCATACAGACTGACCATTTGTTGAGGGACATCCTGAGGGACCATTTGCTGACGGCTTAATATCTGTGCCATTAATTTGGGCATTTCACCATGTCTGCTTTTCTGACAAAATGATGGACTTTGGGCAGAGCATGAAGTTGGGTCTTAATCATGACACGGTTTCCCTCGGCCGGGCAGAATGAGGAATGGGGGGGGGGGGGTGCAGAGACAATGATGCTTGTTTGTAAGAGGTGAAGCTGCCTATATTTAGTAGTGCTGATAGTCGTGTCGATACTCTGCCACTTTGAATGCCACTGTGGCCGATGCAGTCCTACATGGAGAGGGAGCCTGGTCCCTGTCTCAGATGATCGATAATGGGGCAATTGATCATGGAGAAACGGTCGGCTTGATAATAGGGCTGAGGAACAAAGGAGACCAGAATGTATTTTCCAGGAGAAGATGGAGTGAGAGCCCCCGTCAGTAAATGCTGTCAGCTCCATGAGCTTGATCATTAGCTGCTTCGTGTCATGAGAGTCTTCTTCTGCTGTCCTGCTACAGGGTGCTTCTCACGCCCAGCTGAAGCCTGGCACTCTGTGTCCAGATGCTCTGATGGTACCCTGAGGTCTCCTTTGTTTATTCCTGTTTACCATCCTCCGCTAGATATGCAGCATCATGCTACTGCAAATTCACATTTATCTCTGTGTATTACCTCCAGCCAGATGAATTAACCAACGTCTTGGAGATCAGCAACATCGTCTTCACCAGCATGTTCACCCTGGAGATGATCCTGAAGCTCACTGCCTTTGGCTTCTTCACCTACCTGCGTAACCCCTACAACATCTTCGACGGCATCATCGTCATCATCAGGTCTGGGTTCACGGTCAGGGATCGGGGGTTGGGGGTGGGGTGGGTGAAGAGCAGGTCCTCTGGGGAGGTGGTGCCGACCATCATGGCTGTGTCCCCCGCCCCCCCCCAGCGTGTGTGAGATTGTGGGCCAGGCTGACGGTGGGCTGTCCGTGCTCCGGACCTTCCGCCTCCTACGGGTCATCAAGTTGGTCCGCTTCATGCCAGCTCTACGGCGCCAGCTGGTGGTACTGATGAAGACCATGGACAACGTGGCCACCTTCTGCATGCTCCTCATGCTCTTCATCTTCATCTTCAGGTCTGTGTTCCAGCCGACTGTCAGCCTGAGTGTGATAGTCGGGGAAACTTGGTCTGCCTGTGGCCAAGGGACTCCTTGATGAGCCAATAATGTGTGAAGTGAGAATGATGATCCTTAATGTACCCCCAGTACGCAGGGCTGTGTGACGCCTTAATAAACAGATCTGATCTGTCTTCGCCATCGCACCTTGGGGGCCGTCCGTCTTTCCTGAGGGCCGGAGCTCATGCATTCCATCTCCAGCAGCAGCCAGATTAATTCCAGCCAAACTCATGTCTCATGTGCATCCAGCGTACTCAAACTCTGCCCTTTTTCCTTGGGCAGTAGCAAAGCTGATTGCGATTAACCGAAAATAGGAGATTTGCACAAAATGGCCCCCGCCGCTGACCCTTTATCTTGCCGCCATGATATTTACCCGGCTTAGACCCTACGCAGCGGTTCAGCAAACACCATCTGGCAACCCTGCTGGCTGGCACGCAGGGTCCTCTCCCAAAAAGTACATTCACAAATGTGTTAATCCCTCTGGTGGTGATGTAACCCGCAGCATCCTGGGAATGCACATCTTTGGGTGTAAATTCAGCCTGAAGACTGAAGCAGGCGACACGGTTCCCGACAGGAAGAACTTCGACTCACTGTTGTGGGCCATCGTCACCGTATTCCAGGTGAGCTGCCCTGTGTCACCCTGTTATGCTGCTCCGCCGTCCCACGTGTGGTTCCCCGCCAGGGCTTAAAGCGTGGACCTCTCTGGGTGTGCGCTGGCAGATCCTGACTCAGGAGGACTGGAACATGGTGCTCTACAACGGCATGGCCTCCACCTCACCCTGGGCCGCCCTCTACTTCGTGGCCCTCATGACCTTCGGAAACTACGTGCTGTTCAACCTGCTGGTGGCCATCCTGGTGGAGGGCTTCCAGGCAGAGGTGCGGGTGGTCATGTGACCAGCGGCCACACATGCCTCGCCCAACAGAGATTCATATGTGACTCACCATCATCACCAAATAGAAGCACACACACCGCTAGGGGCACCTTGGACCTAATCATCTATAACATCCAGCATATATGATAAAAAAGCTTCATAATATTATAGACAAATATACACAGAGTGCAGTGACGATACACAGAGTGCAAACAAACTAACACGGTGTAAAGAAATCAAAAAGTACACTATACAGAAATAGAATATCCTGAAAAACAGACTAGTATGGAATAATAAGGGAATAAAGAAAACAGAAAAGTAAATAATGTGCAGATATTTATAACATAAAATATGCCGTATTTATTATATAAAATATAAATAAAATGTAGATATTTATAATGCGACAAATACAAAAATATGCATATATGGTAGCACCATTTGTCCTTACAGCTCGTGGTACAGGCGTCATTTTTACAAGCTCACAGAGTTAGAGCCAAACACTGATGGTCTCTCACGCCCTCCTGTCCTCCTCCTGTCCTCTCCTACTCTTCCTCTGTCCTCCTCTGCTCCTCACCTCCTGTCCTCCACTCTTTCTGTCCTCCTCTCTTCCTTCTCCCCTGTCCTTCTCCTACTGTCCTCCTATCCTACTCTCCTCCTCTCTTCCTGTCCTCTTTTCCTGTCTCTCCTGTCTTTGTCTCTTATCCTCCTCTCCTCCTGGCCCCCTCTCCTTCTCTTCTATCCATCTCTCCTCCCTCCCCTCTTCACAGGGTGATGCCAATCGATCATATTCTGAGGATGACAAGTCTTCTTCCAACTTTGAGGAGACAGAGAAAAGAGGAGATTCCCTCCACCTCTCAGGTAGCCTCCCCACCTCCCCGCCTGACAGATGTGTGAGTGACTTCAGGACATTCCTCTCCTTCGCTGAGAGATTTGTGAATAATATCACCTCTCAGAAGCATGACATGCTGCTGTGGACCTCTCAATTAAGGTTAACGAAGACAATAAACGTGCATGCTGCTGTCTTGGCGGACGCCGCCTCGCTCAGCTCGGGAAAGTGCCGTGTGAAGTGCCATGGTTCATTCTCCAAGGGTGGAGAACGGCCGCTCTGATTGGCTGTTTTGCTCTCCTGGGTAACAAGGGAACCATCACAACTCAGGGGCCTGGATTAATAAGTGGCGCTGCTTTGTGCAGCCTTATATGTCACTCCCCTCACTGGATTCCGAACTGCAGCCCAAGGAGATTCTTCTTTTAACTTAATAAAACTTCCAAATGCCATTGTCCAAAACTTGTTTTCGAGAATTTAAAGTTCCCCTTTTTTCATGCCAGTTTAATCGATTCCAGTGCATTATGCCATTCAGTGCTCCCAAGCATGCATTAGTGTGAAAGTTCAATAACAGAAATCCGTGTTTTCTGTGGCGTAAGCAAAAAGCCAACCCCATGTGTGAGAGAGCCACACACAGCCAGAGTATTTTTGTCACTGAAACATCCCCCACCCCATCCCCGGTCTTCCAGACCCAAAGATCTGCACTCTTACCCCCAACGGACACCTGGACGTGACTCCAGCTGCCCGTGCCAAGGGGCCATGCCAGACGGAGCGGCCCAGTCTGGCTCTGGGCTCCCGGAAGAGCAGCATAGCCTCTCTGGGCAAAGGCGGTGGGGAGCAGCTCTCGCTGGTGAGCACAGGCCGAGGGCGGCCGCTGCTATGACACACCGCACTGTGCTGAGCCGTCTGCTGTGCTGTCTGTTGTGCTAAGCTGTCAGCAGTGCTGTGCCATCCAATGTGACATACTGAGCTGAGCTATGCTGTCTGTTGTGCTGTGCTGAGCCGTCCACTGTGACACATTGCGCTGTGCTGAGCCGTCTGCTGTGACACACTTTGCTGTGCTGTGCTGTCTGCTGTGATGAGCCATCCACTGTGACACACTGCACAGTACTAAGGCATCTGCTGTGCTGTGATGTATATTGGGACACATTGTGCTGTGCTGAACCGTCTGCTGAACTGTGTACACCAGGCGGAGTGGCCCAGCTTGACTCTGGGCTCTAGGATGAGCAGCGTAGCCTGTCTGGGCAAAGGCAACACGGAGCCATGCTCGCTGGTGAGCACAGGCCCGGTCAGGGGGCGGGCACTGCTGTGAGACACTGCACTGTGCTGAGCCGTCTGCTGTGACACATTGTGCTGTGCTGAGCTGTTTGCTGTACTGTGCCGTTTGCTGTGCTGTCCGCTGTGCTGAGGCGTCTGCTGTGGCACACTCTGCTGTGCTGTCTGTAGGATAGAGTGGGTGTAAATCAGCGGATGCATGACCTTTCAAGCATATTATCCCATCAGGTAACCGAGGAGAGGAGCTTAATCACACCCTCCCTGCCTTAATTACACCCCCCCTGCCTTAATTACACCCTCCCTGTCTGAAACAGCATAGGAGTTACCAACTGAAAAAGTCCAAGTTACTTCCCAGACAGGAATTGAGCCTGTGAGGTCTATACCATGATGTCACTGCATTTTACGCCCCTTTCACAGTAATGACCCCAAACCCTTTAGCCCTAGTCCGCATTAGCAAACATGCTGGAAGTGAAAGGTAAAAACAGATGAAAGGGAGCAAAAATATAGACTGTCTGAGAGGGATTGAAAATGTGGACCGTCTGGCAGGGAGCTGGAAGGGAGCAAAAATATCTGTGGGTTCTTGAGAACCAGATTGGGAAACACTGCTCTATGTATGATTCTACATGTGCATGAGCCCTGCGATGGCGTAGGCCTCATGTACAGGATACAGTAAAGGGTACAGTACAGGGTGTACCCCCAATACAGGGTGTACCCCCAATATGCTGCCAGCCATAGGCTCCAGGTCCTCTGAACCTGTACTGGATAAGTGTCTGAAAGATTGATGGATGGATCTCATACCTGACAAGCTGTACATTTTGTGGATTCCCTTTGTTCTGTTTTGAGTGCAGTGCTCTGGCCACAGTTCCCTCTACCACAACTGGGGGTGCCCTCATCCCCATTCGGTGTGGACACGGAGGTCGAGCTGGAACAGCCTGGGCCGCTCTTCTCGGGGGATGGGGGGCAGCAGCCTGCGAGCCCGTGGCCCCCACTCCATCCCAGTGGAGCATGAGTCCCTGCTGTCGCCGCCTCTGCCCCCGCTGCCCCTGCCGCCGCCCCCCTCGCTATCGCGACGCTTCGCCCCCGGCCGGGACCGCCGGGCCCTCTCCCTGGAGCTGCCCGAGCTTCTGCAGGTGCCCGCCGTGCTGCCCCTCAACCCCCTGGCACACAAGAAGAGCCTTTTGGGGGCAATGCCGGGGCCTGGGCTGTCGGGGGAGCACCAGGACTGCAACGGCAGGGCGCCTAGCCCCACCCCCCAGCTCCTGGGGGAGGTCTACCCACAGGTCAGCACCCGCGCAGAGAGGGAGGAGCTCGACGAGGAGATCGACTATGTGAGTGAGGCCACCGCCGGCCGCCCGGAGCGCTTACAGGCCCTGTCTGACGATTCGCGTACAGCTGCAGTTCAGCCTCGGCGCCTTCCTGTCCACTTCCTTGCCTCGCAACAGCAAACTTAAACTTCCAGCCCAAAATATGGCTGAATACTCACAACTTTTATTTATTAACATAATTACAGTTGTCAGAAAACAGCAGCATTACTGCAGCTTTTTCTCTTACAAAGAGATCCAGCAGAATGTAATTTGTTTCAGGGTTTCATTCACGATAAGTCTTTTGTGTATTACGCTTTTTTTAAGCAAGGCAGGCTAGAGATAATGAGCATATTACAGCAAGATCATCATTCCAGTCGGTACGGAGCAGCGTTTGCTTATTTAATGTCTGATGCTGAATTCGGTTACTGTTTGCTGCTAGAATCTGTATCCTTGAAAGCCATTAGTGGGAAGGGGTTAAAGCATTTGTTCTAATGAGGGCAATTAGGAGGGATTTCAATGTGTGTGTTGGGCCATGTGCCCAGCAGGGCCAGCCAATCACTGGGGATCTGCCTCCTCGCCCACAGAGCCTGTGCTTCCGGGTCCAGAAGATGATGGAGGTGTACAGGCCGGACTGGTGCGAGGCCAGGGAAGACTGGTCTGTCTATCTCTTCTCCCCTCAGAACAAGTCAGTCACGCCTCCCCCCTCTTCCTGACATACAGAAGATGTGTAAAAAATATGGTCAATGTCACATCAAAGCATGAGGTTCTGAGGTTCTAACAGAGCACCAGCTTTTGATCCGGCAGAACACCGTGTATGGTGCACAGCTTCTGTACTCTGCTCCGGATTAAGATCAATACCACTGGAATATAAATATATAAAATGATCAATCAAGACATTAATTCATAAATTTCTTAAAGACTTTGCAAGGGCCTTTCATAAGTTTCATCTTTCCCCTCAAATTTCATTAGTTTTTCTCACCAAGACTTCAACACTCTTAAAGATTAATATCTTCTGTGCCTGATTTGTGTAAGAGTGTCACAGTATGTCTCTGACCTTTGACTAAGTGTCCACATTGGCAAGGCTCCTGATGGACCAATAGAATGTCTCGTGATGGTTCCTCGTGATGTTACACGAGGTACACGATAGGTCGAATGATGCTTTGTAATGCCGGAGCTTCAACCTCCATTGTGATCCACAATCCAGGACTAAAACGTGCAGATATCCAGTCAATTACTATCCAAAACTAAGTGAGCATTTTGTAAGGCAGATGGACTAGCCTAGATTCTATTGTCAGCTATGCTGATCAACAGGGGAAATGGTTCTCCATTCATTTATAAAGTAACTTGGCCGCTATGTTGATCTCCTGCTGGAACCAGAAGAGAGAACCACGTCCCCCAGCTGTCTAAGGGAATGCCGGGCTCTCGCCGTCACACTGCCACACGCTCCTCCATAATGTGAGCACTTACGCTTCCGGCATCTTTTAGGGAAGAAAGCTTTGTCATCGGTATAAGGAGTTTTAAGCAGGCCGTTAATTATGGCGCAGTCCTCTGTCATCCGCTGTGGGATTTGAACGTTCCCCCTTTGTTCCGTGAAATGATCACATCTTCAAAAGGCTGTAAGACAAACAGCCTCCTAGCTGCCGCAGCGGATAATCCTGATCTGCTTTGAACTGGCTCCTGTAAAGTGCCGGCTATATTAACCCATGCCTGGCCACTTCTGGCTGCCTCTGGTTTGTCTCAGATGGGGATGAATAAAACCACAAGCGTATATCATAACAGCTGTCAGCCATGATAAATGGTAACAGAGAGCTCTCCTGCTGTCTCCGCACAGGTTCCGGTTGCTCTGCCAGTCGGTGATCGCGCACAAGCTGTTCGACTATGTAGTTCTGGGCATCATCTTCTCCAACTGCATCACCGTAGCGCTGGAGAGGCCCAAGATCCACCAGGGCAGCCTGGTGAGACTGGGGCATTGTGGGTAGTGTTAGGATTGGGTGGTGATGATCGCTGTGATCTCAGCTCATCCTGCATACCCACCACCCCCTCTTCTCTCCAGGAAAGGCTTATGCTCACCATCTCCAACTACATTTTCACCATCATCTTTGTGGGGGAGATGACCCTCAAGGTAAGACACTCTTTCTCACTCTCCTGCTGGCCTTGGGTGAGCACCGTCCCCAGTTTTGCTGTAATGAATGGACTCAACACTAGCACTATTATAGAAGTGTTTATTCTGAAAGCTGGACACCACATTCTATTAATGAAGCTAAAGGTCACTCCTGATTGGCCAGCATGTGCTCTAAGAGAGCAGCGGCCCTGTATGCATGGCCCGGTATCTCAGCATGGATGTGCACTTCCTGACACCTATTTTCTGTCCTGGCCTCTTCTCTACCCCAAAAACGTCTGGCTTCTTGTCACTGGAGCAAAGTGGATTGAGACCCTCTCCCACCCCCTTCTTGCTCTCCGAGAACGATTAAGCAATTATCTTAATTAATCAAAGCTTCCCCTTCCAGAAGCAGTCCATCATAAACATACCCTGTCTCGGCGACTGCGAGCTTCTGACACAATTCCTTCATCAATTATGCAATGGAATCAATAATTAACTAATCGTGAGAAGAAGCGATGGACCTGTCAGGACCTTGGTGTAGAGTATAGTGCGCTGGACTGCCGCGTGTGGTGTGAGTTGGAGACAGTCTTTGATGATGGACGCCGTCTCGTATGATCCCTCAGACTCTGAATTACATTCCACAGCCCTTAAGCACCACGCACATGCAGGTAAACATAGGAGGGGAACGTAGCAGAGAAGCTGGCTAATGTAACCCCCCCCCCCCCCCCAGGTGGTGTCCATGGGCCTGTACCTGGGGGAGCAGGCCTACTTACGCAGTAGCTGGAATGTGCTGGACTGCTTTCTGGTCTTTGTGTCCCTCGTCGACATCGTGGTCTCCATGGCCGGTGGGGCCAAGATCCTTGGTGTGCTGCGAGTTCTCAGGCTGCTCCGCACACTACGCCCCCTCAGGTCAGCACAAGAATTGCGGGCCAATCCCTAAACCCTCTGCACCTCCCGCTTACCTACTGAAGCTCACAGTAGGTATCTGTCTGCCTGCCTCCAGGGTGATAAGCCGAGCCCCTGGATTAAAGCTGGTGGTGGAGACCCTGATCACCTCCCTCAAACCCATCGGCAACATCGTCTTGATCTGCTGCGCTTTCTTCATCATCTTCGGCATCCTGGGGGTCCAGGTGAGATCCCCCCCAGACTCATCTTCTCCATTGTAACCTATGTTCTCTCAAACAGCTGAGAGAATATCTTCAGGTAGCTTCAGGTAGCTTTAAGTAGCTTCAGGTAGCTTCAGGTAGCTTGAACTAGCTTCATGTAGCTTCAGGTAGCTTCAGGTAGCTTCAGGTAGCTTGAACTAGCTTCATGTAGCTTCAGGTAGCTTGAACTAGCTTCATGTAGCTTCAGGTAGCTTCAGGTAGTCCCCGGGCTGCGGCATCACACTACCTAAAGCGTCACATGGCAGCATAAGTGTACATTCTGCATTCCTCTTCCAGCTCTTCAAAGGCAAGTTTTTCTACTGCTTGGGCCCAGATGTGAAGAACATTACCAATAAGTCTGACTGCCTTCTGGCTAATTACAAGTGGGTCCATCACAAGTACAATTTTGACAACCTGGGCCAGGTATGTCATCTCTGCCCTCTGCACACGTGTGTCCGGAGGCTCCAGTATGTGCTGAGGAATCCCTGAACACGCCTCTGTCTTTGTGTGTGTGTGTGTGTGTGTGTGTGTGTGTCTGCTGTGACCGTCTGCCTCCCCGTCCGCGTGTTTCTGCCCCCCCCTCCCCGCCCCCCAGGCTCTGATGTCCTTATTTGTGCTGGCTTCCAAGGACGGGTGGGTCAACATCATGTATCATGGCCTGGATGCAGTGGGAATCGACCAGCAGGTGAGGCTCCGATCGCAGAGGCTGGACAGAAACCCTTTAGCCCTTAAAATACCACAGCAGCAGTCAGAGGCTGCTCTGTGAGGCGTTCATCACACTGACTTTTCTGCCAGTTTGCCTGATGGATCAGTTCTTATTTGAGAGGAATTTTCCATTAAATTCTTTAAATTGAGTGTAAGGAAACCCTACAGGTCTAAAAAAAAAACAGCTTTAACAGGCTTTTCCTGTTTTTGTCAGGATATAGTCAGTCTCCTTGAGGGCTGTTCCAAAATGATTTTGTAGAAAGCCTTCTACAGATACCACGTACTGCCCGCTTGTCTGAAAACTGAACACAGAAATCCAATGTCCTGGGCAGGTGATTTACCAGGGTTTTGTGGGCGGACCTGGGTCAACTATAACTACAGGCAAAATAGGCTGTTGCCACAGACCCCCAAATTACCCAAGTTAAAGAGGAAATGAAATGATCTTGTTCACGTGTTTCAGTCGCTGTCACTCATGTGCGTCTGTCCTCCAGCGGCATATCAGCCGGAGGGCCTTAGTGCAGTTACCAGTGATAATTCAGTGATCAAATAGATCCCAGTTACTGAGCTGCCAGTACAGCTGATACTTTACCCCTTCCAACTAATTTTAAGTATATCTGAGAGGCTGATATGGCAAGAGGTCAACTAGCGAGCCGGCATCCTTTGGCAGGATCAGCCGTGGGCCGGACGGACTGGCTGCCCAGGTCCTACCAGGGCAGCCTGAGACATCCTCAGGACTGAAATGGGAAATAGGCCATTTGTGAAGCGCAGCGGCTGTGGGGGGGCGGAGGTGCAGAATGATGACATTCTTCAGCTTTTCAGTGGCGCATTTTGCTCCCAAGATGGCTGCCAGGAAAGACAAGGAGTGCGTTCGTAAGCAGCTCCAGCGCCGCGGTGCCTCACAGACCTGCCGGGACTCTTCACACAGCAGAAAATCACGTTACGATGTTTACCGTGCTGAATGCCACTTAAATCAGTGTGTACAGCGCTGAGCCCTGCAGTTATCTGGGGATTCTGCTCCTCTCTGCTTTCCGAGAGCTTCATTATAAGGGGAAAGCAGCACTTACAGAGTTTTTGTGATCCCCAGCCAAGCGGAGACCCTGGCGGCTCTCGGGTCTGCGTGCTCCAGGGCTGTGAGACGCGCCGGAGGGAAGGAGAGCTGTGGCGCAAAGTCTGACTCCGGGGAACTGAAATCAATCAGATTTCTAAACGCCGTAAAATGGCTTTTCTCAGAAGCAATTGTCCATAATCAGTGTTTTACATCACTGTTTAAATTTGTGGCTAAAATTATTCCCTTTTGTAACACGGGGGAATTATCACATTATCACAAGGCTAACACGTATGAGAATAAATATGTGTGCTTTTGTGTTCTCATGTGTGCTGTGTTTTACTGTTTACTATGTTTTCCATGTTTTACTGGGTTTTACCATATCTTACTATGTTTTTAACCACGTTTGACTGGGTTTTTGCTGTTTCACCATGCTCCACCCACCCTGGTCACCATGGCTGCTGCACCTCCCTCTCTCCAAACAGCCCGTCATCAACAACAACCCCTGGATGCTGCTCTACTTCATCTCCTTCCTGCTCATCGTCAGCTTCTTCGTGCTCAACATGTTCGTGGGCGTGGTGGTGGAGAACTTCCACAAGTGCCGGCAGCACCAGGAGGTGGAGGAGGCCAGGCGGAGGGAGGAGAAGAGGCTAAGGAGGATGGAGAAAAAGAGACGGAGTAAGGGGTAGACAGGGTGGGGACTGGAGGGTGGTGCAGAGTGTGTAGATGTGGGACAATTACAGAGCGAGGGGCTGACCAGTGAGAAAGAGGTGAATGGTGGGTGGAGCAGTGGAGATGGGAAGGTGGGGTGAATGACACCAGCTTGCTGAGAGGTAGCCGAGCTCCCAGCAGCCCTGCGGTGACGAGATCATGCTCAGTGCTCTGGAAATGTATCACCTCTTCAAGGCAATTAGTCACTCGTAAACTGCATGTTCCTTCCAGAGGATTCCAGGTGAGGATGACTGCTTGTTCCCTCCTGCCTCCTGTCCTCCCGCGCGGGGCCCCCCCCCCCCCCCCCCGCCGGCCCCCCTGAAAAAAAGCACCCCATCTGCATCCCACCCAATAAGCAGAGCCCACACTCAGTCCTGAATATCAAACGACTGAGTAAAGCCATAACGACTTTCTACTCCCAACCCTAAAGCATGGATCTATCAAAATCCACTGAATCAGTAAAGTGGGGTGTTTTTTTGGCGGGGAGGGGGCGTTCAAGGTCAAGTTATACAAGGAAGGTTATGGGTGGAGGGACATATTTTTTTTTCCAGAGGGCCCAGAATTTCTAGCTACACCCCAGCCCACGCTCTACATGCCCCCCTCCCCCCACCCCAAGCACTGTCCCCCATGCTGCAGCCGGAACCTTCTGAACTGGCAGCCAATAATTAATCGACAGCTGACCGTACTCGGGGCTGGAACTCGCCCTCTTTAAGCAGTATGAGGCAGAAACTCCGGATTGAAACCGGGCCCAGCCGCGGCCCATCCATTCACTCGATGAGATCAACCGAGTCCCCCCCCCCCTTTGTTCTAGCATCACGGGTATGGCTGACAGGCTTCTATGCACTTTTCTGGGTGATTAGCCAGCAGAAAACCAAAAGAGCAGAGCTAGCACTGCTTCAGCTTAATACACTTACAGACCAGACCAAGAAGAAATGGAAAGAGAGAGAAAGATTTACGGTATTGGCTCAGAAGAGGCTGAATTTGTGTGTCCAAGTACTGCTCAAGTAAGCAGAGTCACCGAGATGTCCCTGATAGGCTGGAACTACACGGTGCCCACATGTGATTGGCCCGCAGGGGCGACAAACCCCTCGATTTCACACCTTTGCCACAAACAGCAAACAGGCAGCTGATTGGCCGATAAAGTATGAAGTGCCATGAATCTAACATCTATTGTAAATCCCACAGAAGCAGCCATGGGTTTAACAAGGCAGCCCTTTTCCAAAAATCGGTTCCAAATACCAGGGAAATGGTATATGGTTATAAAAACCAAAGAAGAAAGTTGAATAGAAAAATAAACTAAAAATGATTGTGCAACAAGACTACCGTAGGATGAGAAGATGGAACATTGAGTGAAAACAATGTCTGTCCGTTCCTAAATGTTCAAATGCAAAAGTTTCAGCTATGAAGTGCACACTTGTGCATGTATTTGGTGGATGTTTGCCTAAGTATTTACAACCTTTCCTGACTCGTATTACCATTTTAAACCATTTGCATTTAAACAAAAACAATGGAAATCACGAAACTGAAGTTTGTAACGACCATACCTCTCAAGAGTTTAGACAAGACTCAAAGCGGCTGAATTTCCTTGCCTCAAATCCCAGTCTATGCAAAATGAACGCTAAATTAAATGGCAGATTTTCCAAAAAGTCACTCTGTCTCCCCCTACAGGACATAAAGGCGACTGCGGGCCACGTTGTGTGCATATTAGTTTCAATCGAACCAATAATTTCGTAAAAACATTTTATTTAAAAGTAGGAAAGATGAAAGTGAACAGATAAAATTTTAATATAAATATACAGTGTTAATGCACATAAAAATAACCACCTTTTAACAAAATTTTAAACGTTGACTGTTACATATTGCATAACTGTGGGCCCGCGAATCCAACGAACTCTGGCGAGTCTTTGTCTGTACAAGAAAGGAATGTAGGCGAAAGGGGAACACACTGATACACAGGTTTAGAGGGCTGCAGATCGTCCAAAATTAGTGTCTGTTGTTCAAGTAGTGAAAAATAATCGCGTAAAAAAATACGTATACTGTAACACACCTCTGCTTTTGAATTCTCCTGGCTTGTTTTGACCTGGTACTATTAAATCTATACCGTGTGTAAGTCTTATATCCCACTGACTAACGCACACAACCCTATTTTCAATCACATGCATAACTGGACGTAAACGGGCGATAAAAAAAAACATCAAAAGGCTACAACTTGAAATATTAAATAAAAAGTTTAAATACAAAAAAACAAAATAAAAATCACACAATAAGAAATAGTTCATGAATTGAAAAGGAAAAGGGTATGGCATTTAAATCAAACTCTTGTATAAGTTCTATTTGAGAATTACCGTAAAGTAGTACGTTACTTCAAAATAATAATTATACACATTAAGCAGTATGTCTACCTTCAAGCCTCCGCTAGCATGTTAGCGGAGCCTGTATAGTCAAATAGCATTCTTAACGTTAGGCTGTAAACCATAATTGCTGCGGCTGAGTTTGCCTCGCGGTCGGACCGCACACGAGCTCGGAGTCATAACGGTCCCCCTCTACCGCACCAAAAGGAGCGTACGTGCCAGGGATGGCGAGAAGGGAATAAATATTTAAGTGCGCAAAACTCCATGAAGAATAAATAAGTTACGTTAAGTTATGCATTTCTCCAATCACCGACACCATTGTCAAGTCTGTGGCAATCAGCAGAATGTGGCCTTAGAATATAACCAATAAATAACGGTTATAAATACAAATGTTTATGTTCAGCATGCGAGAGAGTAGCAGTGTTGTACTGAGTCGGTAAGAAAAAAAACACAACATCACCCAATCTGTGCTTAATCTTGAAACAGGAATTGAGATGCAAGGAGCTTACAGATCTTGTGTGAGTAGTTGTGGTTGGGCTGGTTAGTTGCCCTTAACTCAAACCATAAAATGTCCTTACAGCAGAATGCAAGTTGTGTGAAGAAATACCACATGTATCACCAAATATTGAGGTAGCCCACCTATATCTGTACCAGCCCCACACGTGAGTACAGACGGCCCTGGGGGCAACCTAAATTGGAAATAATGATATCTGGGCCACAGACAAATTTATACAATGATGTTTTTTTTTTTAAATAAAAAAAAAGTAACCCTTACAGGAGAAAGAGGAACCTTAATGAACGAGGCGCTTTGTGTCAGTGCCAACTCACTGTTGAGCGGGAGAGTTAAGCAATGAACAGTACAGCAAAGGCTAGCCATGGGTGGCACGGCGGTGAAAGGCTGCAGCCTTGTTCCTGGTAGGTTACTGGTTCAAGTCCCAGGAAGGGCTTCAGTAACCGTGAGGAAGAATCTTGAAACCTGAATCGCGATACTATAAACATCCAAAAATATAAAACCAAGCTGCTTCAGACCAAAACAACTATGAGATAATTTATAAAAACACACAGCGGTTGTTATTAGAATAATTATTTGTATGTGCATTCGGGTTGGGGGGGGGGGGGGGCTCTGTATGTTATGAGTTCAGTGGTATGGTACAGCTGCATGCGTGTCTACACAGCCACATCGGGGTGGGGGCCAGCAGATCCGGTCCAGACAGGGGTTGGTAGGTGTTTCGGGGAGGGACACTTTGACATCAGTCATCTTGTTATCGGGACGACCTCGCGGATCGGCGCGGTTCTTTTCTGGTTTCACACACTCCAGGTGTCCCTGCACCTCGGTCGGGCTTTCTGAGACTCCAGCGGTACCGCCTGACCCAGCGGAGTGGGCGGCCCACTCCTGAACACAGGCTCTAGCACGTCTGGGAGAGCTCAGGTCCGCCGGCTCCTCCTGGGTCGTCTGAGCCAGCATGCCGGGTATGGTCACCTTCAGGCCCAGACCGGTGCCACTGGAACCGGCCCGGTCTAATCTCGCCTTCTTAGCCATGTCGTCGGGTCGCTCAGAATCAACACTCACACGCTTGCTTAAGTTGAGGGGCAGCAGCTGCTCTGGTGCCCCAGGCTGGGGGCAAGAGGGTCTGCAGACCTTGCTGAGGTCCTGGGCCAACAACTTCCTGGTGAAGGAGTTCAGCTCGGAGGAGCCCATCCGGGCCCTCAGGAGCTTCCGTACGTGCAAGTTGTCGAGTGGAATGATCTGGAATGATCCCATTGGACTCCTGGCATCAACTGGTCCTCCAATCTGAGCCCCTCCGTTTTCGGCGGGGGTCCCCGCTTTGGCCTGGATGAACAGGACAGGGGGCCGGAGGGCAGAGCCCACCGGCTGGGGGGCAGGGCTGAGGCACTCCTCGCCACTCAGCCCCAGGTGGGCCTTGAATAGCTCGAGGGGGTGGAAGCCTTTGTGGAGAGAGAGGGGTCCGAGAGCCAGCTCGGTTTTTGGCTGAAGGGGGGGTAAGGAAGCAGGCTGCACCCCCCCCACTGCCCCGAGGGCTGCTGCATCTGGCGCTGAGGGGACTCCAGGCTGCAGCGGCACGGGGGGAGGCTGAAGGGGCTTGTCCTGGGGGGGCGTGTCCTGGGGGCAGGGGGGAGGTGCCTTTGGTGGGGAGCTCCCCGTCTGCCGGGCTTTCGCCGTGGCTCGAACCTGCCGCCGGTTTGGTCGACCCCTCTTCCGAACCTCGACGCCCTTTGCTCCCACCTTGCCCTCCTGCAGGAGAGAGAGATGTAGATAAGATGCTGATTTTTCAGGAGGTCAGATGGTTCTCCTGGCTGTATCCGAAACCATTACAGGATTCCTACAACAAATGGGTGAAGGGTCTGTCTACTTCTGGAACTGACAGACACAGATATAATCTTCCAGAGTCCCCATAGAACTATTCTGTGCTAACAAGGACCACCAAACCCGTCCCAAAACCATCATGGCCGCCTAGACCTACCCACCTGACAGGGTGAGCCGCCAGCTCTCTTCTTGTGAACGACAGGGGGAGCCCTAGACTTCTGCTGCTCGCCGCTCCCACACGGAGCTGCTACTGGGGCCCGCTGGGGCCCTGGCTTCCCTCCTCCGCTTCCAGTTAAATGCTGCTCGTAAGCCAGCATGAGCCTGTAAGGAAAAACATGCCAAGGTCACTCTGCACAGCTCGTGCGGAGCTGCTTCGGGGTGTAAGGCTTGTCCTTGGGGGTTGGGCCTCCTATTCAGGCCTTGAGTGGCATTGGAAACATCAAATGCAGAGCAAGAAGCAGTGGTGCGGGGGAGGGGGGCATAATCTCTGGCCCCTGAGAACCGGAGTCGGGAACCCCTGTCTAAAAATAGGACAGATAATTAACCATTAATTGGACCAATTAGGCCGGGGAGGATTGACTGGGAGTGAAAAGCGGCAGACAGGCAGTTCGCCAGGGACCAGGATAAGCAACTCTAAAATAGATCGCTGACAAAGGGCTCAGAGTAGAGGGGGAGGTTCGGACTGGGAGTGACTAGGGGTGGGGCCTGCGGAGGGAGTGGCATAGATAGGGAGAGGCTAGGCGGCGGGGCCAGGGAGGGAGTGGCATAGATAGGGAGTGGCTAGGGGCGGGGCCATGGAGGGAGTGGCATAGATAGGGAGTGGCTAGGGGCGGGCCCTGGAGGGAGTGGCATAGATAGGGCGGGGCTAGGGGCGGGGCCATGGAGGGA
>JABFEA020000048.1:10145374-10160451 GCA_019775915.2 Cyphomyrus plagiostoma | reverse complement strand
CCCCCCCCCCCCCCCCCCCCCCCCCCCCCCCCCCCCCCCCCCCCCCCCCCCCCCCCCCCCCCCCCCCCCCCATTGCATGGCAGAAACTAAACGAACTGTAAGCTTGATCTATGGGACGAGGGAGGGCAAGATGATTAAGTTTAAATTCGATTTTTTTGACCAGAGAGCCCTTACCAAACCTCATTCCTGTGCAGTTCTCTGCTGACGTGAGTATTTTGAGGACTGAAAGGAGTTGCCTGGTACTGATTGGCACACTGCCTTACCTTCCCTGTATTCCACCCTCTGATAACTGAACCTGCAGCAAATTGCACACGTTCCTCTTTTATCTGGGAAAATCATTTCAGGGGGGTGATTTGACAGATCTCCACATCTGCCCACCTATTCCCACCTTTGAAGGCTGCCAGCTGGTCATGTGGTTAATTACACCTGCAAATTAGTGGCAAACCCCCACCACCTGAAGGTGCTCTGAGGTTTGGCTGATCAAGGCCGAGGTCTGTGTAGCCTGTCAGGAGATCAAGGCTTGGAGAAACAGCTGGTGTGGAGCAGAGGATGCGGACGCCTGATAGGAGGTGCCAGAGAACGAGGGACACATTTCAAAGGGACCCAGGCCTCAGCGTCCCTGAGCGTGAGCTGAGAGCCCATGGCAGTCAGGGGATGAAAACACATAAAGGCCATTTACTGAGGTGGAGCAGCTCACAGGGTGAGAGGAAGTGCACACTGCGGGGTCTGCCCTGTGAAAGATGGAGGAGATGGAACCCCCTGCTGGTGAAGGTGGTATATCCAAGCTATACACCAAACAGCCATTAGCGGGAGGCACCATCCGGGGTGAGGGGGGCTAACGTCACACGACGTCGCGGCTGCAGTGATGTGGCTCTCTTCATATTCACTTCATTAAAGCAGTTAGGTCATTCTCGCATTCATGCTTCGGGGCTGAGTGACATCATGTGTAGTTCTGTTATTGTCACAGTAAACTGATACATAATACATGCATGCAATCACTGCCCAGAGTTTTAATCAGAACACAAACGAATGCGACTGTAAGGTACAAACAGATGATTACAGTCCAGTGTATTAAAAATGAATCAATAGCTTCTTCTGTTTTGTCGATACTTTGACCTCAGTCCAATTTTACCTCCAGAAATCACAGATAAATTAAACCATAAGACGATTCAGATGAGAAGGTTCTGAATGGACAGGAAAAGAGTCTGAGTCTGATTAACATAAGGCTGTTTTCTGCAGTCAGGCTGATTACAATGCTTATTAACATATTTTGTTTTGCTGTGTGTCGGGTGGGGTAATGAATTTATTGCCCAGGCTTGTCCACTGGGCAGCTATCAGACATGCCAGTGGCACTCTGGGTCTCACACAGGGCAAGTTGCTGCAGCAGACTCAGCTTTCATTAAATGCGACGCACGGCTTGTGCTACACGGACTGGGGGGTTGGGGGTGCGGGTCTGCCTGTGCTCTTGGGAGGAATTAAGACGCTGTGATTTTCCAGTGGATTTTCGGAGCAGCATATTTGCTGCTGAGAGACATGACCTTTGACTCCAGTCACGCCTGCCCATCAAATGTTCGAGCTTTGATCAGGAGTGCTGGGCTGTGTCACATGATCCGGGTAGGAAGCCTTGTATGTGAAGCCCGACCATGTTGGTCCTAAGATCCTTGAGCCGCACACCCCTCACATCCCGGCGACAGAGACGAGGCTTTCATCCATGTGTGCAGACAGCTCATTGGTTGGTATGTCCAGCAGCCAATCACAGGTGGCCAGGTCGCCCTAACAGCCAATCACGGTGCTCCTGTGAGAGAAGTGGTGTTTACTATTGGTGTGTTCAAGTAAGGCAGGCGCTGGCATCCGTTACACATTAATCGCCGCTAATTAAAATGACAGCTAGGAGGCACTGGACTGAGCAGGGCCGTGTGGCAGGTGGTCTGTGCTGATTATTTAGCTGGCTCCACCAGGGTGTGGCGGCGAGGCAGGTGTCTCGATTGGGTTTCAGCCTTTTACGGATCAGTCTCACTGCTCCAGGATCGCCGTTTTCCGGCCCTCCTGATACCAAGCACACGATGCCGAGGGTGGTAATGGGGCTGGGGGGCCAGAGGGTGTCAGTCATGCCCACGAGAAACGACCACCAGCAACTCCACACTCCCGTCTGCTTTCTTTATTACAGCATTTATAGCCTGACAATGACTTGCATGTGTCTACGCCTCCAAGGACACCTCCAGGACATGCTCCACCATGTGCCTGATGCTGTTAGAAGGAATTTTGTATCGACATCTGTATAAAAAGTCTGATGTATTATCATTTGCCTGGACTGATGACTGTGGGGGGGGGGAGTTTTCAGGGAAAAATGGGGACAGATTATCACCTTTACTTGAAGGGGTCCCTCGATTTAATTTTTGGGGCGTGTATCCTACTTGGGGGCTTGTTGGATCTCTGCAGAAAGGGCCGAGCTTCTTCACGGCCTTTGTCAGAGCGTAGCAGCCGATGGGACGAAGCAACAAAACAATACAAACTATACAAAAGCCCAGGGTAAACCCTGTGTCCACACTCTGACACATATCGACATTGCAGTATATTCATTCCCAAATCCCCAACCCTTCTGAAATACAGTGGGCTAACTCGGTCATGTGTGACTGAATCCATACTTAAGGAGGTGATATGGTGATAGTTCTCATCTTAATCTTACCATATAGTTTGCAGGTTTCTGCTGTTTGAAATCTTTGTTTCGATGCATGTTTTTTTGCCATCTTTGGCCCATGGAAGCATCCAGATCAAAACCACCTCAAACCATGTTAGTCAAGCCCTTTGGGAGAAAAATAGCAGCAGGTTTAATGCATAGAGCCATAATGCGAAAGCTTGTGTCAGACTGTAACCTGAATCCTCGACCGCAGTCTGATCTCCATTTCTGGGTCTTTCCGTTCTTCTTGACAGTCAGTCTCTCATTTTTTCCAGAATCTCTTGAACGGCCACTTTATATTTCTGTTCAGCAGCTCATTAAAAACATTTAAAAACAGAATAGAAATATCCATAGATGTATAAATGTACACATATTTTCCTTTGTATAATATTGTGTCTATTGATTGATTTTGTTCTGTAAAACCAAACTAAAATTGTGCAATAATGAAAAACAATATAAAAACAGCAGCATCAGATGCCTGTAATTTAGTGTAAATATTGAGCCTTGTGGCAATAAGCTGTAGTATGAATGACCAATAGAGATGGAGTTTTGCCTTCCTTTCCCTGCCCCCAGCCCAAATACATCTGCAGTGATCAGGTACATTTCATTGTAAAATGTATTTATGAAATAAAATGTAAGATACCCATATTTATGACAGATGGTGTGTTATGTCTTTATTTCCCGTGCTGTCCAGTTTTTCGGAAGGTGCCCTCACAGAGCTTTTTGAAAGTCTTTGGTCAAACTGTTCGAATGCCGACTGAGGGCCCAAATGGAGGTGACTGGAACCCTCTGTCGCAGGCTCCTTCCCAGAGGGCTCTGTGATGTGTGGGAAGGTGTGGCCTGCAGCTGTCTGTAACTCGCCAATCAACTCCTTCTTTTGACATTGGGACCCCACCCATGCACACCATACAGGTGACGAGGTATCAAGCTTTATCAAGGCACACAGGTAATATTCACTGGACGTACGGCACATGTGCACTCAACCTTCTTCAGGGAATTAAATGCGTCAGATATCCCCTGCGCAAAATCCCCCTCTGTGACATACCACCTGTGACTCCGGGGTGCCCCCTATTGACCACAATGCATCATACAAATAAAGATTTTTTTGTTACACCCTCCAGTGTCAAGCCCCGTATGGCCATGTCGCATGTAAATACGTGTTTAATTATAGCACCACATCTGGCTGTGAAGTGTAGCAAACGATGCAGGAAGTGAGAGCAGCATATGCGTCTGTGCTCAACCTGCGAGCCAGGGTGTGCGGCAAGACGAGCAGCAGCTTGGCAAAACCGCAACCAGACCAGCAGCTCATAATCTGCAACTCACACACAGGTGCAGGAAATGCAAGCGGGAGGGGATGCCGTTCTCATGGCAGGCGGAGTTTTACTGTGCGTTTATGTTAGCAGCAAACACACAGGTCCCGAGACGGGGAATCACATGCTAGCCCAGTACACATGCTTAGAATATGCGCTTTAATACCTCATTACTGGGCCTGATACAGGCTGAAAGAAGCCCAGCTCCCTATCAGGCAGCGTCTGCTGTCAGCTATCAGGACGAGCTGCTTTTTAAACCGGCTACAGCCGGAACGGAGACGGGCTCCCGTCTCGCATGGATGTTCATCTGACGTCCTTCTCATGCTGTCATATCTCCGGTAGGAAGTGACTGAAATGACACTCTCCGTCTCACTCTCTGTGTCCCGCAGCTTTGACGTGACAGGACAGCAGTGGC
Organism: Cyphomyrus plagiostoma; assembly: GCA_019775915.2. NCBI lineage: Eukaryota > Metazoa > Chordata > Actinopteri > Osteoglossiformes > Mormyridae > Cyphomyrus > Cyphomyrus plagiostoma. The sequence goes on along the minus strand of JABFEA020000048.1, from coordinate 10,156,049 downwards.
AGCCACACAGAGGCCTCATGCTGCTCCCCCCCCCCACCACACACACACACACACACACACACACACACACACACACACACACCAAGGGCTGAGGCGTGCCTCTTGTTTCCATGGAAATATACCAGCACTGCAGCAATCACTGCACTATTTCCCTTTGTGTTTGAGTGAGTATAAACACAGAGGGCCTGCATATGGGACTCTGGGGGAGGGCAGACTGCCAGGCAGTGCGGCCTCCGTCCTGCTCCCCAAAGGCCCCCACCATGTGGCAGCTGCCAGCAGTGTGTGGGCGTACAGCGACAATGTTTACCGTAAATGCATGATGTATGTGCACAATATCTCTGCTCCATTTATTGAGCACTCCTGGCCAATCGGAGCTGAGTCAGATGATGACCAGAGGCCAATCACAATGTATTTTCATTTTGCCTGTTAATGGCAGGTCTGCCAAACACACCCATGCACTGACGCGCAGGCAAACACACACATACACTGATGCACAGCCAAACACACACATACACTGATGCACAGCTAAACACACACATACACTAGGGGGGTGCCAGAAATAACACACTGGCCTCCGATCAGTCGTAGCTATTGACTACATCTGCAGTGATCAGGTACATTTCATTGTAAAATGTATTTATGAAATAAAATGTATATGCATATTTATGACAGATGGTGTGTTATGTCTTTATTTCCCGTGCTGTCCAGTTTTTCGGAAGGTGCCCTCACAGAGCTTTTTGAAAGTCTTTGGTCAAACTGTTCGAATGCCGACTGAGGGCCCAAATGGAGGTGACTGGAACCCTCTGTCGCAGGCCCCACCCACAAACTGGCCTTAGATTAGCCGCAGCTATTGACTAGCTCTCTAGATGCCGTGAACTGCTCTCCTGCTTTTCTCTTTCCGTCTCTCTCACTCCCCATGCTCCCGACCCACCGCGCCTCTTCCTCACAGCCATGGAGCCCGTCCCTGTGAAGCCCCACCTCCCACATGTGTTTATGGTCACATCCTGCGTGCTCCACCCTCGCTGAGCCACCAGAACCGGTTCCCGACCCATGAGGAACCTTCCCACAGAATCTTAACAGAGGCCACTGGTGTCAGGTTCCCTGTCCCCCCACCGTTGCCCTGCCAGGTGTCCTGCACTCCTCCCCCTTTTCTACTTTCCATCTTTCCCTGAAGGTCTCTCGCTCTCACTGATGACTCCTATGCAGAAAGCAAAATCTGCGCAGGACATGAACATTATAAATGTCAGCCTTTGTGTGTCCTTCGGACTGCTGGGCTTTACCTTCCCTCTGCTAAGCCAGGGGCTCAGTCACCTGCAGTCGGAAACCTCTGAGAGCCTCATCACCGGGACTCTATACTGTCAGTCTGCACTGTGCTGTCTAAGCCCTGCCTTCGCATTGCTGCCTGTGTCTTTCGGCACGACTTGTATAAACATGGAAATTGCTGTCACTACAGAAACGCACAAAAGGAGCAGCAGATGCGGAGAAGCCCATTGCATTGACAAGCAATTCAAAATGACTGAACAAATCTTGAAGGGTGCAGTTTTAAAGGTGAATATCTCGGTTCTTGAAATATAAAGAGGCGTTTTTAGCATAAATAGAGCAGCTTACAGGCCTGACTTTTAAAATAACTGCAGCTCATTGCTCCAGTGAAGACAACATTTCTACCATCACATAATATCACATTTATCACAAATAATGCAGACAGATCCTCAATTCTTGGCTCCTGTTGTTTTACAGATTCTGGACACAACTGACTTGTCATGGTGGATTTGTCAGGTGGTTACCCACAATGCCAGGTACTATTGATACCTTGTACAGTATTTGGAGAAGGGTCTGGCTGCAGACGTCCACTGGCACGCAGGGAGTCCACTATGTGCCCGGAAATGACGTCACTGAAGTTTCACTGTTGTGCGTGTAAAGTTTGGTGGATACTTTACAATACAGCGCGTCCATTGTTTAATTGCTGTTGCTGTGGTGTTGACCATAACATTGGCGAAGGACAGTATAATGGTAAATACAGTTTTAATTATTTAAATATATTCAGTTATTAGTTCTTCAGGAAGGATGGGGACTTCTTTGATTGCTATATTTAGAAGTAGAATGGTTTTTTGTTCGCTATTGTTTGGCTGCTTTAAAATACAGTTCGTCCTTAGGTTGTTACTACTTTCAGTTAATATCTTAACTTATTTTCATGTGCGGATTACTCTGATCAGTTGAATAGTGTTTTCATGCCGCTCAAATGCATATACTGTATACAGTAAGTGTAAGTTAGCCAAATCACTTTGCTGCTGAATTGTATTCAAATAATCTCCCACCTTCAAAAGCCAATAAATGCATTCACAGTCGTTTTCACGGTATTTTGTTTTTTATTTTGTCTAACAGATGCACGGGTCAATTTGGCGAAGAAATACCATGCCTTAGCTAGCAAGATGTTCTGCCTGTTGCAATCCTTTCCATTACCCTTTGTGATCAGTAACGATGTTTAAACCGACAACGTTACTACGAGTCCAAATGCATGATGTAGATTCACACGTCTCACGTATGTCATCTGTAGAATTTCTTTAACGCTGTAGAATGTTGCATAGTTATCCATATGAAGAAATGTCCTTTCAAACATTCTGAATTTATGGTTTTTATCTTTTTATATTCAGTCTGACATGTCAAAGATAAGGAAATGGTGGTACCTAACTGATGAGCAGTGGTCTGGAAAAGTATGTAAAGCCTTGTGTTTTACATTGAGATGCATTCAGATGCAGAATCAAGTGCACTTTCTTTGCAGTGAAGGAGGTTTCTGTCAGATATAGAATACCGGGTGAAGCCCGGCAGGGAGGCTGAATATTATATTTTTGTTATTTTTAGGGTGATATTCCATTAATTTGTCAGTGGTATGCATTCAGCTAATGGAGAGGTTTTGCATATACGGGTATTAATGACACCATTGATGAAACACTACCAAGACTTAATGTTCCAATATCTCAGTGTAAGTGATGTTTACTTGTACTACTGGTCAGATGTTTGTTTTTTGGGCTGAGGAAGCTTCACACCCGCTGAAAGCGAACTTGGAGCCTCTCCGGCTGTTCTTGCCCACCAGGTCTGAGCTGTGACTGACTGCTCAGTGTAATAGTGGTGTGTGTAGGGTGTGTGTCCCTCATTTTTCTTGGGTGGTTTTCCTGCTGACTAGCAGCTGCACCTGATTAACTTATTCGATCCCTGATATTCACTTCCAGTGTCATAGGAGTGCATCGTGAGGGACCTTTGCAGTACCGTGTGCTGGATTCGCAAGAATCACTCCCTCTTCCATGGAAATGTGACAGAACCTGCTGTTCTCCAGATGGAGGCTGAGGATCAACAGGAAGCACTCACAGGGAGGTCCTGGAGGGTCAAAGTGGCAATAGAAATGACCCATTTGTATTTATTTTTCATAATAGGGAGGACATGGAAACCTTCCTCTCTAATTGTGTTGATGGGATGAGTCTTAAACTTCATGCCATGTTTGCGTAATACGAATTGTTTTCCATCCATCCACCATCTCCCGCTTTATCTGAGGTCGGGTCACGGTGGCAACAGTCTCAGCAGGGATTCCCAGACTCCCATCTTCCCTCGAATTGTTTTCCTCATTCTTTTATTCTGTTTTTTATATTGCTTTGTTTGCACATTCGTTCTAATTTATTTATACATTGATACACTACCTACAAGTAAAATGTTTGTCAAATTATGTATAGTCATTTATTTATGTAGGAAATAATTCTGTTATTCTAAGATAATGTATGTGGAGAAAAGCTCTGAGAGAAGCATGATTTTGCAGCCTTTAAGGCTTCAATATAATATTCTGAGGGGGAAAAAATCAGGTCATTATTGACAGTCACAATCAGGACTACAGCTGATAAATACACAATTTTATAATTTAAGAATTGCATTGCTTGTAGTTTGTAGTTAAATAACTTTTATAAATGTATAATTCAAATGTGATAAGCAAACTTTTTAAATAAAACAATCGTTTTAGTAATACAGTGGTCCCTTATTAATCGCGGGAGTTACGTTAAAAAAATAACACACAAAATAGGTGAAATCGGTGAAGTGGGATTCTTTATTTGTAAATCGAATATTTTCGTAGTTAGACCATTGGAAACCTGTATACGACCTTATAAATACGGTCTTTAACATCATTAGAGCCCTCTAGACATTAAATAACACCCTTTAGTCACCATTACTTTATGACTGCTGGACACAGAAGCAGGAACGGGGAGACGAGGAATCAGGAATGAAGGGTTTCTTTGGAATCACTCCAAATGCAGGACACAGGAACATGTAACATCAAAACGTCAATGGCAGACCTGGAGTTATAGACACTGATGTGGACTGATGTGAACTGAATCAAATTGACAGAAAACAGCTGGTCACAATCGGGGTTGCATATGTGGTTAATAAGGGGGCGTGGCACATAAGAGGATCGGACAGGCAGGTCATGACAATTACACTCGTATTACGAAAAATGTTAGAAATAATAATAGAAAATAAGAAATATTATTCACTATTTATGAGATTTTATATCTTCCTCCTTCCTCCCTCTATCTCCCCACCCTCTTTTTGTATTCTCTTCTGCCCAAACTCTGCTAAACATAAACAAATCCCCACATAACACTAACACACCCAATCTCATCTCCATTGCTTTAATATATTGTTTCTTTAATATATTTTAACACAAAATGAATCTCTATTTAGGAGAGCACTCCAAACCCCTTTATTTGGCCGTTTCTAACTCTCATCCCTTGTCGCATCTCAGAAATGAGTTTCTTTATTAATATAAATGAGCGTTTGAGAGATCCCAAATCAATTCTGATGCATGTAAATCAATATGGCTGACCGATCCCTTGCCCAGTCTTGCTTGTAATTTATTTTCCACAATGAACTATTTATCCGCATGATTGCATTGGCAAAGACTTTATTAATGGAACATCTCAACAACCACCCCCACCCACTTATCAGCCAATAATCAACACTCACCATTACTGTCACACAGGAACCAGGAAGGTCTATGTTCATGTTATGTCCAAGCTTGGGATCAGTACCCCTGCCCCCCCAGCCCAGCCCCTCTCAGGGGTCACAAAGGGGTGTGGTAGAGCAAATGGTTTTGCCCACACTTCAGAAATACCTGAGGCAGCGGGGGCAGATGAGTGACTAAGTTAGAACATCAGCATCAGAGACCTCCCCCCCTCCCCGGAGCCAGCATGGTGGAGTGGCCAATGGGGGGCATGTTGGCACGGCTGCCACTGGAGCCTGAAGCAGAGCGTTCCATCACACCGGCTCGGGGGTTGATCATAATGATGATCCCAATTAATAAACCCAGTCAGACCCAGGGGGTGTGAAAATAACAGGCCTGCATTTCTGCGAGGATGATGAATCCAGTTTCCGCGCATTTTTTCTCCACAACAAGTCCGTCGGAAAGTGGCAGCGGCAAAGGCAGGCTGATGACGTGATCTCGAGCGGGCTCGGGGGTGTGGTGTGTAAATGAGACCACATGAAGGATTTAACGGCTAAAATGAGATACGAGGGTCTGATCGGGTAGTTTGCCGTCTCGACACGCGGCACGGCGCTGATTGTGGGGGCCGGCTCACCATCCTACCTTGCCCTTGCTGCCGTGGCCACCACTGCATACCTGATGTTCTGCCAAGCTTCCGGATCACCCTATGGGCACAGCCTGCAAGGCCCAAGCCATCCTACGGGACAAGGGCGACCTAATACAGCCGAACACAATGTGACACAGCCAAACACAGTCTGACACAGCCAAGTGCAGCTTGACACAGCCTCTCACATCCCCGTGTGGCCCCCAGTTGGGGGTGTGGGAGGGCCTCTGCAAAGGAGCCTGAGCCTGTAGCTCAGACATCTGTTAGCTCCACACCACCAACCCCCAACCCCCCAAAAAGGCATGACAGCTCCCTGTTCAAAGAGGCACTAAGTCCACTCCCCATCCTCAAAAGAGTCAGCACAGCAGTGAATTCTTCTATGCCTTTCTGTTAAGGACAGAGCAGCTGACAGGCAAAGAAAAGGAGGAGAATAACTACGCCTTCCAAAGCCACGAAAATAGCCGGAGGGATGTTACAGACTGGACTGCAGTTCAAGGGTGGCCAGCACATGAGGCATGGTCCTCTCTGAGAAGGCAACAGCCTGGTGATTCACCCTTAGGTCCCAAATTATGGTTAGGGTTAGCAAACTGAGGCTAGGGTTAGGGTTAGAAAAGAGTATTGGAATATCCAGACATCAGCATGTGTTTTTATGTCAGACTTTCATCGTTCAGAAGAAGCTTGGCATAAACAAATCAACAGGAACGCTGAGGAAGTAAAAAGAGGAAAGATGGACCAGTGCAGAAGAACGTCCTTCACATGACGAGAGGAAGCCAAGCAGAGCCACTAAGACAGGCCCCCATCCCCGCTGTCACGCCCAGCTACCCACGGGATGAGCGGACCGCGTGACAGCGGGAAATGCCTTGTCAGGCTCTGCCGCCTCCCGTCACCATTACCTTGTGTCACATGACGTTGAGAGATTTTAGGTTCAGCCAGATACTGTCAGTGACGTCAAGGTGTTTAAAGTTTGGTCAAGTTGTGCAACTGTGATGTCACTGTTTTACCTGGTGCGGTAGTGTCACCTAATGTCACGATGTCCTACAGTTAGCCAGGTTGTGTAACTTCATGCAGCAATGTATTCTGGTTGGTCAGGTCATGTCATGTGATGTCACAATATATTATGCTTGGTCAGGCCGTGTCACATGATATCATAGTGTTCTGTGATTGGTCATGTTGTGCCTCTTTGCAGCATCATCAGGTACTCCTGCATTCATTAGGGTTATTTCTTTGCGAAGTTATTGATGAGGGGGCAGGATACAGAACAAGGACGCTCATTTTCACTGGTGACTTTGCAGTAGCTCTTGTTGGTTCTTGTTATTGTTCTGATTATGTGAGGTCAGCTTGAGGTGTTGCCATGGAAACGCAATTCTCCAGAGGGCAAGGCAAATCGTTCTCTATCTCCTCATTTTGTGTTTCTGTGGCTCTATTGAAGAAACCAAAAATATATCTCATGCGTACAGAGAGGTCTGCAGGCTCAGTGTTGGGCCCCTACTCTCACATTCTGCCCCTTGTCCATGTGGGGGGGTTGGGGGCATTTGAAGCTTATGGACTGCTATGGGGAGGTGGGAGGAAGGAGTGGGGAGAACTGCAAGCATAGCAGAAAAGCGCAGCTACAGAGCAGAGTGAGCGTCAGGCCACATACAAACGGTGTGGCCAGGCGGGTCCCTACAGAGCTGCCATCTGCTATCGGGGAGAAGGCAAAACGCAGCCTGGCATGCTGCAGAAGTGTAGAGTGACACACTGCAGAGCCGGGGGGAGCAGGAGAGACACGCCTCAGCAAAGACCAACACAGCCTGACACAGCCTGGCACAGCCCAACACTACCCAATACAGTATGGCCTAGCCCAGCACTGCCAACATTGCCTGTCCTAACCTAACACAGTCCAATACAGTCCAACACAACGTGACACAGGCCAATATAGTCTGTCACAGCCCAGTGCAGCTTGTGTGGCATAACATAGCCTCTCATATCCCTGTGTGGCATAACATAGCCTGACTCAGTCTGATACAGGCTAATACAGCCTAACACAGCCTGGCACACCCCAATACCATCCAACACAGCCTAGCACAGCACAACTCTCACAAGTATAGTCTAATGCAGTCCCGAACAGCCTACGCAAAGCCTGACAAAGCCCATCACAGCCTGTCACAGTCAAACACAGCCTTGCTCAGCTATAACTGCCTGACACAGCCCACCACAGTCCAATACAGTCTGACACAGCCCAGCACAACAAAACACAGCCTGACACAGTGTAACACATCATATCCCAAAACATCACAATACAGCCCAACACAGCCCATTAAAGTGCAGTGTATTGTAGCAGTGGACAACACTGCCTGAAACCACACACTACAGCCCGATACAGTCTGGCACAGCCTAAATAGAACAATACAACACAACATAATCTAACACAGATCAGAGCACCAATGTGAGACGTGCGCAAATTGGTCGATCTGCAGTTCAGAGTGGGCAGACCCCTCCTTTAAGCACGTGCCTGTGTCCTACAGAAATCCCCCTGTGCTCGACGCCGTGTGCCTGTGTCCCATGACGGCCCTAAGCACAATGTGTCTGCGCATGGACAGCACGCACGGTGACAGCCCCTTTGTGTCATTCATTCCACTGGCAGCATTCTTCTATCTATTGTAAGCAGCAAATATTATCCATATGTATCATCTTTGTATATCAGCCCACCAACATCTCTGTCTCTCTCTTTCCTGCTCTGTCTCTCTCTTTGCATTCTCTCGCGCTCTCTATACCTAGGGCCACCAGCACTCTAACTTTGTATCCATCAGCATTACGGCCCAAACATTTACCCAAGTCGCTGGGGGTCAGTCAGTCTTTACTCTTATACCTGTAATTTATGGCTGCCAGGCAGATACAGTGACAGGTGGCATCTGGAGACTGAGCATGGTAGCATTTCTCCATGCGGTCTGAGAAGGCTTTAGCCATCCATTATTATCATCGCTCTTCAGTGCCGCAAGTGTAGTCTTTTGTTCAAGGCTATACTGTTCTGTTTCCTGTTTGGAGCTGTGGAAGAATTTTTGATTACATAACCAAGCCCTTACATTTAGCTTATTTTGAGTGCCCCCCTTAGGTGTGCTGCGATTCCAGCCTCCAAGCGGTTATATTATCAGGGGTCCCTCTGTCCCCCCTGCAACTCCAAGCCGACCACCCTGCCTATGTGCCTGTGTAAATGGAAGTCTCCGCTTCCTCCCGACGCTTGGCATGTGTCTGTCTGGTTAAGCATAAATCTCCTTTCCCTCCTATTGTTTGGCCTCAGGAGTTTTTCTTCATAAATGTAAATGTTGCAGTAGGGACAGTGGTGCCACACTTCCCCCTGCTGGTCAGGAGTGGGACTGCGCCCAAGCACTTTGCCATTCTGCTGAGATGGTTATGAGGGGGAGGCAGGACCTTGAAATAAATCAGTTAGAAAACAGGAAGCAGGACTGGAAGTGAGGACTGCTTACTGAGAAACATGTGCTCCAACACCTCCACATAGGCGCCATCCGCACGCTGCTCATAGCAGCTCCATTGTTCAGCAATCTCACAGCCAAAGACATGCCTGCCTTTCTGCTTCTGCTGCATTCATCTACAAATGGGAACAAACGTGTTCTTCCCCAACGTCTAAACGGTGCATGGAGTTGGCTACTCAGACCCATGAGAGAGATTAGGTGCCAAAGCTCTCCGAGGGATTATCACAACGCTCGCCACCTGTTTAACCCAGTGGGAACCAGCAGAGAAGCCAATGCGAGGAGGTTTAGAGCAGTCAGCGATAATCCCAGGCCCAGCCTGAAACCTCGTTCCATTCTGCCCCTCGCTGCCTGCATCTACAGAGTGGCACCAGGTGCTTCCAGCAGGAGGCGCAGTCTAGTGAGTGCAGACCTCTCCCTGCATCTCATTTTGTGGTTTAGTCCCATCTGCTAGTGATGCAGAACTCTGCGCCACAGCGCCATCTGGGACATCCAGGGTAAGTGCACCGCAACCGGGAACGGCCTTTTTACGTCAACCCATCTGTCACGGGTTCTGATCCTGCTCCCTGTGCGGGGCCCACTGAGTCTGGGGGCACCTTCAGAGTGAAGCAACGAGCTGGGGGGGCCGAAATGACAGCAGGCACCGCCACGGCCGGCGCCCAGAAATGCCACGAGTGACATGCAGTCATCACGGTTACATCAGAACCCAGCAGCGCAGAAATGCGAAACGCAGCCAGAGGAGCTCACAGGCCTCGTGTAGGAAAACTATTAATTATGGTGGTATTTAAAAAGGGATATTCTCCGCACGCGTGCTGGCAGAAAAGGTCAAACGGCAAGCCTGAATGCGGGCCAGACGCAGGGAGAGCAGGGCCCCAATTGATTAATGACACTCCCACACTTCCTGCCAGGACGGTAATTGTGGCTTCCACTGCTTTCTGTTTCTGACAATGACCCTTGCTTCACCTCCCAGATCAGGGGCAGCTCCTCGCACCTCCTTCAGGCCCACTGGACGTGCGAGGAGCTGCCCTTCTCCACTGTGATCACACCACGCCACACCTTCCAGGACTGACACCTCCCAGGCTGTCCACAGGGTCAGTGCCACAATCCCCCCGCCACGCCGATCCACCCTCCTCATCCTCATGAACGTAAACGTTCAGTTTTAAGCACCAGCTGGGCACAAGACGGCCGCCGCGGAAGCGGCGCTGCGCTGAGTGATGATCTAAAAATAATAAGCGGCTTATTTAAGCTCTTGCCTGTGTGCGAGAGGAGCCCGGGCAGGCCTCCAGGGCGCGGCTGGGCGGGTCTCCAGGGCGCGGCTGGGCGGGTCTCCACGGCACGGCTGGGCGCTCTGGCTCTGTAACCCCTTCGCTCGCTGCCCTGCTCTTTTCCATCCTCATCTGCTCACTGTACCCCCCCCCCCCCACCTCTCCCTCCCTCCCTCTTTAAACCCTTCTTGGCTGGGTCTGACTGTCCCCCTGCTTCCTGACCATCTGCTTCCCTCGCAATAATACCACTCCGTGGGGGGGGGGGGGGGGGGGGGGGGGGGGGGGGGGGGGGGGGGGGGGGGGGGGGGGGGGGGGGGGG